>CM046848.1:2518956-2643555 GCA_025618425.1 Heliocidaris tuberculata
TGATCTGATTTCACTCATTAATGACAATTTTCGAGCCTTTTTTCCGATATGTTTTTTTTAACGTGTCTACTCCGCGGCCCATGCTTCCGGTTACGAGACCACTGCTCTACCACCATGATCACTGAGCGATAACGCCTCCTATAGTATATTGCCTGAATTTATATTTTGTTTTCAAGTTGTTACAAATTTCAATCGAGGAGGTGGCCCTCGAAGCGTCTGTCCCCTTCCCCTAAATAATAAAAGAGGCCCTTTCACTTTACCCCCAATATTGTCTTCCTGCGTCTACTTGTACGAGTCGTCATTACGACTGCATCGGTACCTGCGCCAATCGAGCCTGTGAAGGCAACTTAACCCATGTTAATTTTGCAATCACTTTTTAAGACCGCACTTGAAGTCAATGTCGCGGTCCAGGGGAGCGTTTCATCAAGCGTTTTGTCAGTGATTTTTACCGACAAATTTGCTCTCAGCCAATCAGAAGCAAGGATTTCAGTAGCTTATAACAGTTGTCGGTAAAAATCACTGACAAAACGCTTGATGAAACACTCCCCTAACGTCAGCAAATAATGCCTCGTGTGAGCCGGCTTTAGTTCTTAAAGGGTACCAATCACCCAAACAATATTTTACTCTGTATGTTTGAGGTTCCATGTCATTCTGCTATATTCCAAATATGGGCTTCGAATGTCACTTCAATAAAGAGATATTACAAGTTTAATCATACTCTCTATAAGCATAAAAGCGACTCGTGAGTAGACTACTCAACGCACCCGTACGCGCTCGCCAAGATAAGGGCTCGCGCGGAACCCAACTTGGAGGTTCGGTTTCGCGCGAGCACCTTCATGTTATCCTTTATTTCCTTCATAGTCCTAAACTGTTGACCTATAGAATTTCAGATAAAGTTCTTTGAGGTTAATTTTATACTTCCTAGCGATATACAAATTATTTTTGCAGGTGGTTGGTATACTATTACTACATGGTTGGGAGTGCGTTAGTGCGATCCGGCAGCACAAAGGTTTTTATCGTGGTGTACTAACGCACGAGGCGTAGCCGAGTGTGTTAGACACCACGATAAAAACCTGCGTGTTGCTGGATCGCACTAACGCACGAACTCAAAACCATGTATTAATAGTTTTATAAAACGGGTCTACAATTTTAGTGTTTTCTTACAATCTTAGTGTATGATCCGGATTAGCCGTGCGTTAGTCCCCTCGCCGTGCGTTAGTACTTTTTTTGCACGGTCACGTGGTGTTATTTGACCAATCAGGATGGCTACATTCTTGAACCCGTTTTATAATACACTTTAATAGGTACAGACTAAACAATCGATCAATCAATATTAATTTTTTTCTTTGGCACTTTCACAGCTGTTGAATATTACGAATTATGAATTTCAACGCAAACGGAGCTATATACATGAAATTTTCCGCACAAATGTTGTGTCTTCACACAAATGAAAACTATGTTTTCATTTCAATTTTTTTTATAATGCATCATCATAAAAAAGATACATTACTCTTCGGACTGTTTGTCGTCCTACGTAAATATCCTGATTGTTGTCATTAAAATCTTTCTTTGATTGTCACTATATCTGAACAATGAAATAATGTCACATAATATGAAGGATATTAATGATTATGTACAGTGGCTCGCATGTAGTATCTACACGCCTACTGATGAAATCTCTGATGAGAGGAATTCCGAGTATATACGTCATTTTGGCGCCCGAAACTACTAAAAATGACCTCGAAATATCTCTTGTCGGGCACTTTTAAAACAATTAACATTCTAGTATTCACCTGCTTATATTGGATGTGTGTATTCAGGCGTACCCGCTACAAGCATCTGGCTTATTGGGACTGCACCTTCTTCCTTGTAACTTTGCAAGTTCTTGATTGTACTGATATTACTTTATATGCATGTAAATTGTACTATATGAACAGATGCTGAATGTTGTCAAAAACAATGGAAGAAAATAAATGTTAATTTGAATTCTCCCTATCGCATATAGCTCTCCGAATCCGAACGCATGCGGCTCTCTAATTTTGGGGCATGTGATTGCTGGCAACTGAGCTTCCGGGTCCGGCCGGAGCGTCATTGACAATATGTTAGAAGACGTGGTCAGCCTAGCAAAAACTCCCTTTTGTTCCTAATCTAGCAAATAATCGTGTTTTTATACAGTTGATATTTAAATGGGATTCTTCTGTGAAGCCACCCAACGTGGGTGTTGAGCCGACGATGCAGAACAATCACGCACGAAAAAAAGCAAGGAAATATCAGTGTATGCTCGCTATAGCTATAGACTGGAACCGGAACTTTATGTGCCAACATCGTTGTCCCCGATATCGGAATCGGGAGCTGATATCGGCTGATATCGGCTATATGCGATAGGGAGAATTGAATTGAATATCATAGAGAATACTAAGATAGAACCATTACGGCTGGCAAGAGTTAAGGCTCATTTTAAAATAGACCTACGGAGTAAACACTGCGAGTATACGGTGGAAGCTGTCCGAGAATTAAGGCCTTGGCCCTCTTGCATAAAAGGTTTTAAACGCAACTCAAAAATATTAAACGCAAGTCCAAAATACGCGATCCTGATTGGTTGAAAATCAAGTTGCATCGATTTTTTTTTTAAATTTGCGTTTAATCGCTACTCTTTATGCAAGAGGGCCCTGGTCAGGCCTTATCGATAACGATAATGATAAACGATATGCATATATAATCATGCCTATAACAATAACAATGATAAAGATGCCCAGATAAAATCGTTGGCCCTATCAAGCAAACAGGTTCTGCTTCCATCCTTTTTCTGCCACTGACGTCACAACATAGGAAGTGAGATGACTGGCTCACAGATATTATCGTTGAGGGAGCCTCAGGCTCATTAGCATAAATCGTAATTGAGGTCTGACCTATTTTGAACGATTTCCATTACCGTTTACACAAAGATAAGAGCGGAGCGATTTGGGAACGATTTATCGTTATCGATGAGGGTCTGACAAGCCCTTTATTGTAACCATGGTAACATCGCGATGTTGCTCAAAGCAACTTCCAAGGTAATATCGCGATCTTTGGAGTGAAGCGTAAATGGAATTTCAGATTGTTTTTCAAATGCTGGTCTCTCGGTCAGCTGGGTCACGTGGTTTGCCAGTTTCGGAGCCAATGCCTTCCTCGGAACTCTTCGGTACATCATCGGTAAGGGGAGTTATGTTTTTAGAGTCTGTTTTAGGCACATCGCTGTTGTTATTCATATTTTCATTCGGATGGATTTCAACTTCTTCTCGTTCAGTTTCGCAGTCAGCGTGAACTGCAAGGTCGTTTTCCTGATCGCTAATATCTTCCTTTATTTTCACGTAACCTCCCTTATCATCACTATCGCTGTCATGTAGAGCTTTCGTAGCGTCATCATCGATATCGCCTTTCTCCTCTTTCATCTTGGCATACCCGTTTTTCTCGAGTGGATCAATTTTCAATTCTAAGTTGTCATTAATGCTCAGCCGTTTGAATGCTTGCTTCTCTTCCTCGCCGAGGCCGTCGTTCTCCTCGTCATCACCCTCATCATCCGTGGCATCATCGCATTTCGCTTCGACATCGCAATGCTGGTAGTCGCTCGTATCAGGTCTGGCAAGCTTTCCGACGCGAATTAGAATCCGTCGGACTATGACGTAGGTGACGATCATGACAGTGCCTTCCAGCATCTGTAGTATGGCGACGAGGAGCGGCATGCGGGCGATCAAGTCCGCCTCGGGGAGCGGGTAGGACAGTTTCGCCACGGTGACGGCCAGCAGACTGTTCTGGACGCCGGTCTCGAAAGAGATGGTGACGGCCTCTTTGGTGGAGCGGCGCAGAAGCTTGGAGATGACGAAGCCGAGACCACCTCCGCAGAAAGGAAGGGCGAAGCAAATGAGGTAGATACGCCACGGAGCATCGAAGATGTAGACCTGGGACGGGATTCCGATTGAGAGGGCTAAGATAATCAGACCACACGCCATCGGCTTCAGGCACTTTAGCAGGAACTTGGCAATCTGCAAGCATGGATGAATGAAACGGGGAAGAGATTGATCAAGTAAGCATCACATTCCTCAATGTACTATACAGATTAAAAGAGGACGGAATCCGTCCACGACCAGGGTTGTCCCCGAGGTGCCGAAAGGGGCCCTGTGTACCTAAACCGTTACATAGAGGTCTAATTGCTTTTCAGTTGTGCCGTCAAATGGATGGGTTGTGTGCCGACTCAATTATAGTCTTGATGACATTTTGGAACATTACTAAAGCTATATACATATATATAATATATTTTCTTTGTTTCATGAATAAAGTTGATCAATTCGTTTCGCAGTAGGCCGCAACATTTGAACACCATTCTGTAAAACTAAATTACATCTATATGTTTCATTTAATATCTACACGTATATAATCACCTTTTCGTTCTTTTGTGTGATATAGATTCCAAATCCAACGGGTATTAACATGAGACCCAACTGCATGGCGATATCTTTGTAGGGCGTTCGCAAACCGGACGAGTTGCCAGTGAGCTTGGATCCATAGATAAGCATGTTGAGCGGCATCATGCCCAGGGCCAGGAAACTCGAGCAGAACGTCATGGTCAGACTGAGGACGAAATCGACGTCCATGAGGAGCGAAAAGACGTTGCTGATCCATCCACCGGGGCAGGAACCGATCACCAAGAGTCCGACGGCGGCCTCGGCAGTGATGCCCGGTGACTGGGCTAGTCCGAACGCGATCAGGGGCATGATGACGAACTGGCAGGCAATACCCGTTAGCACACCGTAAGGCCTTCGAAGCTTGTTCCAAATCACGACCAGGTCCATCTTGGAGCCCATCGTTACGTAGGATATAACAAGCCAAGCCAGCAGGGAATATGTGAAAACTAGTTCTAGGACGCTTCGCTTCCTAGACACCTTAATATCGTATTGAAACGAGAACGTTTCTACGTACTCTCGAACGGAAGCTCCCTCCACATTCCCACCGTCACTGCTGGCGTCAGTTTCACCCGCCAAAAGGAGATCGTCTGCAACCTGATAATCGTGCGTTATGTTCAGTACCAACGAGCTAATGCTTAGCTTACGACCTCGAATGGGGATCGTGATCGTGACGTTACCATCGATATCAGCGATTACCGTTTCGTTGAACAGGGACTCAAACGAGTTCGGATCACCGCTCGATGTCGAGACCGTGATGCTTCCCACGATTCCGTAGATGGTGGCGTTGACGTGACTTTCGACGCCCTCGGGGAGGAGTAGGAACGGGTCGGGGGCGAACTCGACGGTGATCTCTGCCCCTCCGGAGGTTGAGTCGCAAGGCGGATGGGGATGCCCAATGACAACAACGACCAGGGAGATGAGTAATGTGACAAGGAATACGATGCCTGATCTCTGGAAAATAAGACAAGAATAGAATTAGAACCTGTGTACTTCTATAATGGTCCGTCGGTGTCTTGTGTACGTATTTTCTTAAATATATTTCTTTCTTTTTGTGAAGAGGGCAGTGAAAAGCTAAAAAATCCGTAGTACGGGACATGGGTCTAAAAAAATATATGTCAACTAATAATTTAGTAATTATTGATGTCTTATCAATAGCAAGCAGCGTACTGTGAATGAATTATTTTATAATGCCCGTTTGCGAATAGCGACTAGCGAGGGTGAAAAATTATTTTGTTATCTGATATCAAGAAACTAAATATTCGTTGTGCTCCTTTATTGAAAATCCTGTACCTTCCATTATTCACAATGTCCATTACTCACGATTGTAAATGTTGCATCAAATAATATATGTCTAAATTTCATTCAAAGATTTCCTTTTATAATGACATAGTCAGCGGTCAGCATACGATACCAACACTTTCAAAATTGTAGAGCTCTACGTCAACACTGAACAGTTGTAAGAAACGCTTACAGTGTATGTCATATCTTGAAAATATGAAATATTTTGCTTCCACTTTGAAGAGTTTTCTCTACTGAAACTTTTGGTACCATTCATCCATTCTGTAGTCTTTGCGTTTGCAGGTAGGGAGGTAAAAACGCCCCTTGTTACATTACTCAATTGTGTACTATTTTCATGCATTTAGTTCATGGTGCACGTTAGATGCTGCTAAGTGGTATGTTGTATTGGGATTTGCTTCTCATATAACTAAGAATCGCGTTTAGACAGATTATTATTGATGAATGGGACTAATAGTGGAAAAGGTAGAGAAAAACTGCAGCCCCCCCCCCCCTTGCGGTAAAACAAAGAAAATAAAAGGCACATTCTAGCGATAGTCCACATTCAGTTAATTTCTTTCTTTCTCAGGCTGGAAACATCATACCAAGCAGGATTCCTTATTGAGACGGGGGGGGGGGGGGGGGGGGGAGACGGAGAAGAGAGACAGAGAGAGAGAGACAGAGAGAGAGAGAAAGAGAGATAAAGAGGGGGGGGGAGGTAGGGGGTGAATCATAACAAAAACGCCGAGGCTAATAGCCCATCGTGTACATTCTGCTTCACTCAGATCACCATATTGCAAACTTCTTTCAACTTACTTTTCTTGCTCTATTTCTACAATTTTTAATTAATTGTGTCTCAAATTGTATAAAAATACATTAACTTGAAGGGATCGACGCCCCCAATGATGTTTCACGATGTTTTGTCCTGTAAGAAAGTCATTTCAGAACATCTGCAAAGCTCCGCTAGCAGTTCGGTATAGGGCACACACGAGTAATTCGGGCCCCCATAGTAACACGTGTTAAATTGAAGCACATCAAAAATTCATATTTAAATAGTCTCTCTACATAAATTGTTTTAATTGACAGAGTAGCAACTACACTGATGGTACTACAAAATTAGGTACTTTATTTGGGCACTTAAACGGCTACATCAAATACTGTGAAGGCTGAAACGAGGCTAATCACGAACTACGACTTTTCACTGCTGTGAACAGTGGAAATGCACTGCAGATCAAATAATTCCTCTAAAATACCCAAGGGCGTCCAAGATTCCAGATAGGGGGGAAATAAGAAAGAATGTGACTTCCAAACACCATTTCTCTTGAAAAGATTTACAGCCGACAAGTATTTAATTTTATATGAATATTTTTGATCAGCTACCATTACGTCATCTTACTTACGCTAGTCCCAAATTCATCGGCAGCGGATGAATTACTCGTGTGTGCCCTTAGAGTATCCATACTGAGTTTTACTCTTATAGGTATAGCGCCATCTACATATCGTAGGGTTGTGTGAGGATTTTGTTCCTCGATAATATAATTTTGGGAGAGGATAAGTTTCTGCCACTCACAAGTATTAGTTACTAGGGGCAGTACGGTATGGGGATTGGACTGATGAGTGTCGTCTGAAAAAGGACTTCAAATACGGATTTTTCACAAATATATTTACAGTTTTTGGAAGGCTTGTAAACGCTGCTTCTTCTTCTTCTTCTTCTTCTTCTTCTTCTTCTTCTTCTTCTTCTTCTATTTCTTCTTCTTCTTCTTCTTCTTCTTCTTCTTCTTCTTCTTCTTCTCTTCTTCTTCTTCTTCTTCTTCTTTTTTCTTCTTCTACCTCTTCTGCTCAGTCCTCTTCTTTAAGTTCTTTCTTCTTCTTCTTCTCCTTCTTCTTCTTCTTTTTCTTCTTGTTCTTCTTCCTCTTCCTCTTCTCCTTCTTCTCCTCCTCCTTTTTCTTTATCTTCTTCATGACGTAGTGTAGTTGTTCAGAGGTAATTGATGGAAATGCAAATCGAATCAAATTTTCATTAAAATTTTTCATAAGTGTATACAAGGACTAGCCCCTCCACGACTTTGTAACGATACAGAAATGTTTTGTGATAGACATAGCTACCGGACAAGAAATGCCGACAGTCTAAATGTAATCCCACCTAAAGTTAATCTCTCAATTTTTAAACAAGCTTTTAAATATTCCGGTGCCAAACGATGGAATGATATCCCCAACTTCATACAAAATGCTCAAACAATCGACTCTTTTAAACTACTCTATAAGAAGTTATATTTTAAATTATAGTTAAATAATAGACGTTTCATTTTCGGAATTGTTTTAATAATATTATCTTCATGCTTTATGATGTTGATATCTACTCTGTACTGATTCATTATAATTTTCAATTTTTCGTTTTGTTATTCTATTTATGCATTTTAATGATTGTATCAATAGACTATGTTATACCTATTTCAAGTTTTGATCTATTTTTCGATGTTAACAGGACCATGTTGAAAAACAGTATATCTGAACATGTAATCCTGTATAAAGATGTTTCATTAAATAAATAAATAAAATTAACGGATAATGAACAAGATAAGATTAACAATTAATATCGAACTGGCTGGAACCACTGATTTCGGAAGAAAATGAAATAGTATTTGATATAAACATATAAATTTAGATTGACGATCTGAATAGTCATATAGATTGTAAAATGGAAAATACGGCCTATTACGAGCTCCAAGTCGTAGTGACGTCAGAGCAGTCCTACGATTGTCTACAATTTGAAACTCATTTGGCCCTTATTCCGGATGGCTGACAGCCGCTGCGCACCAAAACCCTATGTTAAGTATATTTATATTATTGTTCCGAACATGAATCAGGTAGATTTTATTTGTTAAAATGGCTATATTGAATAACATTGCGATTTATTTCCAAAATCGGATTGCAGTCGATCATACAGTGTGCGGTGGCACAGACATCCCTTTGGAAGAGTTTAAATAAAATTTCACAACATCGTCTTTTCTTTGTTGTTTTATTTTAATGACGGCCCACTTTAAACTAGCTATATGAAAAACATTGGCCTTATCCTTTAGGGGTGGCTTTCCAAATTTCCGACTGAAGAAAACCGAGCACGCAAAAAGGATTTAATATGATTCGTCAAACTGCAAAATCGTCCAAGTGAAATGTAATTTACTTCAAATCTAGGCATTCAGCCTGTTTGGCGCCAACATTGACAAGGACCAAAATCGCTTCATGGCTATGGCATTGGTTTGTCTCGTTGGTTCACGCTCAAACTTAACACACATAGGACAAAGAAGAACATGTATTGCAAACATCAAGTTCCCGGAATAAGTCTGAAGCGAAATATGACGCCTTGCATTGAAAGTCTAAAACAAATACTATTGCTATTCAGAGAATTACAGATGAGTGACTTTCTTCATTAGCAATGTAAGTGCATCTCATGTAATCGTGAAAAATAAACATTCAAGCCCGTGTATACCAGTTATCACCATACTATTCGTTAACCACAAAGATTTATTGTTAAATTTCTTTAATTTTGAAATACGTTGAATAGCAAGACACACATTGTTGGTTTGGTTTGGCTTGACTTGCTTAGAAATCATATCTATCCTTGCAGGTAAGCAACCATAGGGACTAACGGCTATAAGTCCTATCCGAGGGATTTGGTAAAGATAATTAATGCTTTTAACAACTTAGGGCACTACCGCATCGATTTGGTTTCGAACCCGAGACCTCCCGGTTACGAGACCACTACTCTATCACTGAGTCATCTTGTTAAACTCACTAAATGCCACAGAGACATTTCCCTTGTTTACCTAGCATGCCTAGTTTGGCATATTTGGCCTAATAGTGTTTCCCCCCCCCCTCAAAAGTGGCCGTCGGTTCAAAGCACAGCATTTAAAGAGAGAAATTAAACAAATTGCTTGTTTGTTGTTGCTGTTGTTTCATTTGTCTTTTCTTAGATGCGGTGCTTTGAATGGACACTGAGCCACTTTTGAGAAAAAAGGTATTAGGAATATACCAAACTTCTATTTCATTTTGTATGCAAAAACATATTGGTAGGATGTCCGACTTCATAACCAGTCGCGGGACCAGGATTTCGAATGTGGAATTGAAGTACTAAGGGCAAGGTTTCTTATTTGTTTGTTTTTGTGTTGCTCGCTGTTGTGTTTTTTAGGGGGTTTCGGGGTTGTTTTGTTTTATTTGTTTGTTGTTGTTTTTTGTGGGTTTTGTGAGTTTTTTTTTTTTGTTTTTTTTTTTGTTTTGTTTGTTTTTTGTTTGTTTGTTTTTGTTGTTGTTGTTTTTTTTTTGTTTGTTTGTTTGTTTGTTGTTGTGGGTTGTTGTTTTTTTAGGGGGGGGGGGCAAAGTGGAAAAGCAATCCTTTGTAAGCTAAAGGAGTTACATAGGGGCATAAATCCCCCCTTTTTTCCTGACTCGCCCGTAAACCAAAGCCAAAGAACTTATACAGTATAAACTGTTCTTTATATACCTACATTGTGATTGTTCTTTTTTATTGGCAGTTGATAAATGAAATGGTTGGAGTAAACAGAGAAGCTTTCTACTGCGCATTGAAAACTACAAATGTCAGCATTACTACTTTTTTTATCCATTTCCGGCCCAATCCCAGGTAATGTAACATGTATGTAATACCTTTTGTCATCTTTGTTCTGATTTGGCGGGTTCATTAAAGTGTGCTGACAGTTTTATCTGGTAATTCGCAGTTCGAACAAATCAACGCTTATTGAATCCGAATTGAAGTGGTCATTTCATGAGATTCGTAGCCTTGGTCCTATTCCCAAATCACTACTTCTGTCGCTTGTTGGTTCCCTTAATCACATCACATCGTAGTCTGAATTCAAACAGTGTCTTTGACCCTCCGGGTCACCCACCCCCTCCCCCCCCCCCCCACCATTCTGAGTGGCGGTAGAAAAGATTTGGTCGAAAATTCAACTATAGGGGAGATCAGTGGCGGAATTACGTTGGGGGGGGGGGGGGATGGCCCGTGTTTCCTCTTTTGATATCCAACTGGCATACCTTAAGTATACCCCATGCCTCTTTAATGTGTTGTTTGTTGTTGTTGGTGGTGGTGGTGGTTTTTTGTTGTTGTTGTTTTTTTTTTTTTGCATTGTGCCCTCACTATTAAAAATCCTGGATCCGCCCCTGGGGGAGACTTCTTGTTTTTTGGAGCTAGCTAAAAAGGGTAACCTTCATCTCCAAACAAGTGCATCTAATTGGAAGAAGAAGACAGAGAAAATGAAAGAAAGGTCTGACGGAAATCAAACGAGTAATAAGAAACATATGCCCTTTAATGAAATAAAATGACCGATCGCTAAAGACAAATTGGCAACTTAATGTACTTGGTCATGAATCTGTGACGTCATAATGACACTAGTGATGATTTGCCTCCTATACTGTTTTAGCATGTACATGTATTTCCACATTGTTTTCAAGGACCGCGCGCTGGGAGCCTGTCGCAATTATCAGTAGATCACAAACCCACCATGAAAATAGACTCTTCATATGTGAAATCAGAGTGTCAAAGAATAACCAGTTAATATAACTTAAAAATAATGTCTTAAAACCACACTATAACTTTGTTATGTACACCGATCTGTTCATCTGAGTCAAGTTTATTGTCATCTGTTTTAAAGATTTTTTAAAATAAATATACTCGGGGTCGAGATCAGAATAGGCAGACGTGTGGGAAATGTACGTGAAATGAAAGAGGGGCGAAGGTAAAAAGGAGACGGTATGATGAGGGGAAAAAGATGACTCAAATGAGAAATGATGAAAACGGTAGGAATAAGAGATAGAGAAAGAGAGGGAGAGAGGATCAAAGAGGAGAGAGAGAACAAAAATTGCAGAGAGAGAGAGAGAGAGAGAGGATCATGAATTCACGTATTCTACTGAGAGCGAGAAATTAATAGAATTCACAAAATCTGCATAACTACTGAAACGAAAGTTCAATAAAAGTTTTCAGTTTGTTCAGATCCATTAACAATCATTCCCGAAAGTTCCTCACTTTCATCACGAGATAAATATTGTTTTGTATCGTATTGGTGTATTACGAAATTTAGTTGGACGACTGGCTCTATGAGATAGGATTCCATTAAAATAATTACGATATTGAACTGATTAAGGTATATTTAACGCATTGGGCTATTGAACTGATTAAGGAATTTAATTCATTAAGAGATAATTGAAACTGATAAAGGTGACTATTAGATAAAGACAACGGGAAAATGAAGGAAAGAAAGTTTAGAGATCAATTAAGACTATAAACTAAGTGACATCTAGAATAATACAACGAGATCAAATTATTCGAAACAAAAAGTAATGTCCTAATGCAGAACAGGGAATCGTTGATTATTTACAGGTTTATTCTGGGGGAAAGAATTTTAGAGATTCTTTGAAATTCCTAAATTTTGGCTATGAAATATACAATAAGTTGTCAAAAGTACGATCAAAACAGCAATCGAAATACCAGCTCAGAAAGTGCAGCACCAGTTTTAATGAAACTCGAGACTGTTTGGTTGAAAGCTTCTAAATCCATCCATTCCATCATATCATATATTTCCAATCATATTATTTTTTTCTCCCCCCCCCCTCTTTTTTCCTTTTTTTCCCCCTCCCCCCGCACCTGTTGAGCATTTCCTATCCTAGAGAATTCGATAAGTAATGTCGTGAAGAATTTGTCCCGACATAAACCTCAGTCTCTCGGCGGGGGACAGCCGGTTGCTCTGCCGGCGCGACCGTGGGTACGCTACCAGTCAGTCGATTCCTACCAGGCGTAATGCAGACTAAAACGACTGTATTGTACGAAACACCCCATACAGATGGAATCAATAGGAAAACTTTACTTCGACGATATATTAATACATTTTAAAAGCATTTACGTGATAATCAAACGGAAATCTTTTTTGATTATTTCACAAAAACTGACAACTCCGGGCTTTAAAATCCACTTCTTTCTGTAGCCTGAGACGGGTAATAAAAGGCACTTAATTTAAATGAACATTGGAATATTGTTTAAAAAAAACAACAAACAAACAAATAAACAATACGAAACGAAACAGCAAAAAAGAAAAGAAATAAAGAATGTTAGGAAAGTTAGGATTTCATACTTTGCTTGTTTTTATCAATAAAAGACCATTAATGCTCAAGACACGACGAGGCATCAACTAAGAACCAATGGAACTGTCCAAAGTAACAGTTCTCTGGTGTTGCACCACTCACCCTGGCTTTGCAAGGGGTTGAAAACATTTCTTCCTACCAGTGCACCCATTTATAATCTATTTATAACCCACTGATAGATGACATGCATGCCCAACGGTATTTGGGACTCAAATGAGACACGAACCTCGGACCATCTGCTTCACCACAAAACAATATTAGGAATCTGAGCTTTGACACATCCAAAATTATTCATAACTATTTACTTGTGATACTGGTTAAAAAAAAAAAAAAAAAAAAAAAAAAAAAAAAAACCTAGGTCACTCTGGCATAGGTTAGGGGGTGTCAGTAAAAATATGTTAACGTGGCTAATGGAGGCGATCACCCAAATTCTTTGCAAGAAATAAATGGCAATTTCAATAGCCTTGCCCATGGGCGTCAGTTATTGAAATGTACTACGAACATGACAATGATGTATTACATAATCCAGTGAGATTCCCCCATCTCCCTATACAGCTATATAATCCGAATCGGAGTTCTATAGGCATTAATTAAAAGGCAGTTCAATCTGCATGTCATTATCAGGGCATTGAAATTGTCCCTTGGCTGAAGTAGATCCCTTGAAAGTCTTTGTTATTGTGTGATAACAATTAGCAAGTCCTAAAATGAAAACTATTCCACTTCGATCGTCAGTTTGTTTGTAATAAAAAACGTTGGAGAAAAGTGCTGCTGGTTCAGAAGCAATACTGACATATGTGACTATGCGAGAGGGTCTTTAGTTTAAATAGCTATCAGGTCTCGACATTCACGTATATACTCATATAGGAGGTCCAAGATTATGTGATTTTGTAATATTAGATATTGAATTCCCCTCGACTTTTATGTTTCTACACAGAGGAGTCGATCAATCTTCAGGAACCGGGGGGGGGGGGGGTCCGGAGAATATCGTATTATTCGATTTTCTGTTTCACCTCATATGAGACACAGGTGATTATTGCAACTAAAAGTGCATAATGCGATCAAAATTATTTCACTGCAGTCTGCACACCACGCAGTGGTTACAAACTTTAAAATAAACGGTGATTAAACAATCGTCATGATCGTTGAAGAATGTTAACAGTAGGGTTTTCCATAGTATATAGTTAGAACATGATTCCATTATAAAGAATTTTTTAAAAATGAAAATAGAATGTGAAAATATGTTGAGCAGGAATTTAAAAAAAAAAGAAAAGAAGTAACCAAGAAATAGACTCACCTCCATCTTTAAAGAATGAAATGCTTTATTCCTTTTCGAGGAAAAAAAAAGTAGAGGAAGCCTTTGACTTCCACCTTCAGTTGATGAAAAGACAAAAATTGCTTTGCAGGGGAAAAACAGTTGAGGGTTCTTCAAGTTGATCGAGAATCCAGCTGTGTTTTGTCCTAGGCATTCAGGATATTGGTCAAAGCAGAAGACACCGATTGGAAGAGACCCCAGAACAGGTAGAGTTTTCTTGCTCGATTTTTTTTTTCTTTCCAATTTCCTCTCAACAACTAAAAAAAAATACAGGACATCCGCAAATGTTTACATGAAAACAGCACAAATCCGTAAAACAAAGGTGCAGATACAGATGTTGTTTGCAATTGGTATACACGCGATAAATGGACAGTTGATTCAATTGGTTTATATGTTCATGATTATTGCAGAAAAACTAGCAGGCGATCAGACCATGGACCTACCATGACCAGGCTAACTTGACGGTATATAGGAGACTTTAATTGTCGCGGTAATTATCAGAAGCGTATATACTGAAATAATACCAGGTGTATTGTGACCGGGAGGAAATCTCCCCGGCTACTTTTACGATAAACTTTTCTCCCTCTCTCTCTCTCATTTTTACGTTGGACCAATCGGAAAGAAGTAATGATGACGTCACGGCCATTAGACCAACAAGGCTAAAGGGGAAGAGAGTTTACAAAAGCAACAAACTTTGCAGATGTACTTGTTAGGACAAAAGCTTCTTTTCCCCCCACAGGACCCATCGAATCAAACCACATCTTCAGGCAAAATTGTGCTAATTTATGCGATTCACATGCATTAAATCAGGAGGTCATTGACCGTATGTAGAAATCAAACGGCTTGAAATTGTTCCAAAAAGAACCCATCAAACTAAATTTTATCTTCATGCAAAATTGTGATAATTTACAGTATAAGGCAAGGGGTAATGCCAATGGGATACTAGGAACTAAAAAAAAACCTATGTGTAAGAATTCGCTCGACAAGACCACTTTTGGTCAATTTTATGCCAAACTTGGGTTAATATATTGTCCAATTACGGTCCAAGTAAAGAATAATTACTTCAAAATGGGGAAAAAATATCACCGAAGTTGAATTTAAAATTGTCCCAAATTGGTCGGGCAAATAATAACCCTGATGTTGGGCAAATTTGTTACTCTTTTTTTCTTTCAGTGTGGTGCACTGTACTAGTTTTAAAAAAAAATGTAACCGCTTGTCAGTAATTTAGAACCTTTTTTTAAAAAATGTCCTTTGTAAAGCCTTCTCCCAAAAGAGTCCTAACTCTTTCAATACAATTCAGAAAGGTCAAGAAATTTATGAACGGTGTGCCGGTAATGATTCCTGCGAGATAACAGTAACAGATCAGGTATATCAGTATATATTCATTATATTTGTGGTACTGAAACAATTATGTATTTTTTGTCAATGAATAAAAATATTGTCTCGAAAATCAAAGTTGAAAAATTTAGACGTCGAATGTGGTAGCGTCGTATTTTCATTGGTTTAACTCTCAATCAACAGGTGGAGGGCTAGAATAAGTGCCCAGTGTGTATATCCTTATATACAATGCATTTCATGTGCAGTTGTCTTACTCCACCTGTTCAAAATTGGTTTGTCATCATCCTCGCACGTTTTCTTGAAAAAATATATTCATTATAATTATGAGAATATGTAAGTGAACCTGGAAAAAAAATATGGGATTTGTCAAAATTGGTCTTACGTTTGGTTTTGTTTTGATTTTTGTATGTTTTTTCTGATTTTTCTGTTTGTTGTATCATTTGTTGTTCTAAGATCACGAGATACCATGGGCAGCAAAGAGAAAGGCCTTTAATTTTCGACCAACCAGCAGACATCTACGGCGAAAAGGGTGATGTCACGCGTTATGAGGTGATTATACTTTTTGGTTGTTTCATTCTTTTTCTCTTGTAGGCATTATCATTGTTGTTGTTGCTGCTGTTGTTTTTTTGTGATGCATGGTTGTTGACAAGGCCATTTGCTATTTGTTACATTTAATGCAATTACATTTTATTTTCTTGTTATGTTTAAGATGTCTTAATCTTAATGGTAGTAAAAGGTATTCATGAAGACAATGTAATTTCCATAGAAATGATGATGGTGATTTTGATTTTTGTGTTGTTGTTTTTATTTCAGATTAGCAGTAACTCTTTGAATATCGATGATTTTACTCTCCCAAGCGACGTTGTCCATGACCAACCCGTTGAAATAGACGAGACTGACCATCGATTGTGAGATCATAACCGTTGTGAAATACCCATCAAAAATTCAGTCATTATACCTATAAACGGATCATTTCTCTTGTATCAGGTGTATATAGGGCACTATTTTAAAGAAAATGTGAAGATGTATTTATTCAATAAATTTATAGTAGATAGGGGGGGGAGCAGTACCCATAGTTACACGAATTTATTTTCTTTTGTAAAGAAATTTCCATAAACAAGAGCTCCCATCATTATTTAATGACATTTTTAAAACAAATTCTTTTTTTTTTTTCATTCGTATGAAACCAGAAATAAATCAAAGTATCATTATCCTCTTGTACGCACTTCGTTAACTCAACATACTTTACGTTTCCAAGGTGTCCATGATTGGAATTCTTTACCAAACAATGTTAAAAGCAGTTTAGCTTTAACAAGATTCAAATAATTATGTAAACAGTTATTCTTCAAACGTATGGCATGCACTGAGTAGAAGTCTTGTCATCTTTCAATACTCTCTCTCTCTCTCTCTCTATTCTTTACACCCTTTTATGTTTTCATTCTCTAATCTTTCCTTTCTTCCTATTCACTGTTCTATCTTTTTCTCCTTCCCCCCCCCCTCTCTCTCATCCCCTCTCTTTTCTTTCTCTCATTCTCTTTTCTCATTTTCTAACAATGTTCTGCTTGAAATGTGTTGCTTGGTTCGTGTGTGAATGAATGGGGTTTGATGTATGTGTGGTGTATGAATGGGCGTATGCCTGCTATGATTAGCTTTATTGTGTTTTATTACGTTTATATTCTTGTTTGTTTATATTTTTGTACATTGCCCCATCCTCACAAGTTTTGCTTTTTAGGGTCCTTCCAATTTTGCAATATTTATTCATGTATTTTGTATTTGAGTTTTAATGGAAAATAAATGAAATTTTCAAAAAAATGGGGAAAAAGATTAGTTTTTGCAATTTTGAGGTTGTAGAGTTCCCCCAGGCCAGGTTGCAGTATGATAGATATGGTAGAATAAGAGAATTGTGAAGCAAACAAAGACACATTTCAACATTTTAAGCTCCTATTGATTCTACTTTTTAACTTACAATGGCAAACGATAGCAAATCATCGATCGTCCCAGTATTTCCTCTGTTATTACCCCTATCTACTATAAATTTATTGAATAAATACATCTTCACATTTTCTTTAAAATAGTGCCCTATATACACCTGATACAAGAGAAATGATCCGTTTATAGGTATAATGACTGAATTTTTGATGGGTATTTCACAACGGTTATGATCTCACAATCGATGGTCAGTCTCGTCTATTTCAACGGGTTGGTCATGGACAACGTCGCTTGGGAGAGTAAAATCATCGATATTCAAAGAGTTACTGCTAATCTGAAATAAAAACAACAACACAAAAATCAAAATCACCATCATCATTTCTATGGAAATTACATTGTCTTCATGAATACCTTTTACTACCATTAAGATTAAGACATCTTAAACATAACAAGAAAATAAAATGTAATTGCATTAAATGTAACAAATAGCAAATGGCCTTGTCAACAACCATGCATCACAAAAAAACAACAGCAGCAACAACAACAATGATAATGCCTACAAGAGAAAAAGAATGAAACAACCAAAAAGTATAATCACCTCATAACGCGTGACATCACCCTTTTCGCCGTAGATGTCTGCTGGTTGGTCGAAAATTAAAGGCCTTTCTCTTTGCTGCCCATGGTATCTCGTGATCTTAGAACAACAAATGATACAACAAACAGAAAAATCAGAAAAAACATACAAAAATCAAAACAAAACCAAACGTAAGACCAATTTTGACAAATCCCATATTTTTTTTCCAGGTTCACTTACATATTCTCATAATTATAATGAATATATTTTTTCAAGAAAACGTGCGAGGATGATGACAAACCAATTTTGAACAGGTGGAGTAAGACAACTGCACATGAAATGCATTGTATATAAGGATATACACACTGGGCACTTATTCTAGCCCTCCACCTGTTGATTGAGAGTCAAACCAATGAAAATACGACGCTACCACATTCGACGTCTAAATTTTTCAACTTTGATTTTCGAGACAATATTTTTATTCATTGACAAAAAATACATAATTGTTTCAGTACCACAAATATAATGAATATATACTGATATACCTGATCTGTTACGAAGTTAAGCAGTGCTTCGGCTTTGTTCAGTTGTTTCTTCAGATCAACATTCTCTTTCTGACTCCGCTCTCTGTCTTTTTTCTCTTGCTTAAAATCATGCATGCAAAGCTGTATCTGTTAGAAAAACAACAACAACAACACTGAATAAAAACATGCGATGTAATGTTTAAAGTGAGTTTAAGACTTATTTGAATAATTGTTCATCCCTTTATAATGACTATTTTTTGACCTACATGATGTAAGATTTGAATTTTCAACATGTGATTGCTTACAATTCATACATCGTTTACACATCGAGTTTCTTTCAATACATTAAAAACAAAACAAAACAAAACAAAGTTTTCCTCCCAAACAACAAAGAAGGTGTCGTTACCTGTTGAGTGAATAATTCTGTTTGTTCAGCCATTTTCCTCTTGTAATGGGCCACTTCTTCAATAAGGTCTTCCACGCGCTTGCTCATGTGATACAAGTCTCTGTCTTTATCGACATCATGTCTTCTGCTTCCACCACCCCTTTTCGATGTGTCCAATAATTGTTTCTTCTCAGACTGTTTTAGCCTATGCTGCAGGATCTCATGCTCCCTCTGGATCCTGTCTAATTCGGCC
Organism: Heliocidaris tuberculata; assembly: GCA_025618425.1. NCBI lineage: Eukaryota > Metazoa > Echinodermata > Echinoidea > Camarodonta > Echinometridae > Heliocidaris > Heliocidaris tuberculata. The sequence continues at coordinate 2,538,132 of CM046848.1, forward strand.
TTGCGCTCGGCAGCACGCACTCTAGCGTCGGTCCACCTCAGCTCCATCTCCTCACTAATGTTCTCCTGTTCGGTGAGCTTTGCCTTTAGATGTTGAACATTCTTTGTCAATTCCTGCACTTTACCCTCTGATTCCTTCTGTTGAGACAGGAGCTGAGCAATGACAATTTCTCTCTCTTTATTGTGTTTTTGCCATCGACTGTTCATTAATTTTACTTCTCTCAACTGTCCCAGGACATCTCCTTTATCTAGACTGGGTTGATCTATTTTTCTATCGACAACTTCAGGACGAATCTCTGGCGATGCCGGCCATTTCCCAGCAAATTTAGCCATTCTTCTGTATAACCGCTGGTACAAAGAATATCTTTGTCAAAGATACACACAATGTCGATTCTTTTGCAAAAATGGAGTCGGCCTACATGTACCTCCTCCAGGCTCCTTACACAGTTTAGTGCTAAATCATTGTGTAAGATAGTTTAATGCGCTTTCACTAAGTTCATCCGCCGATATCAGCATGTCATACACATTACGAATTGCACAGTACAAAAAGACAAATAGGAATCATGTATCTTGCATGAAGATAAAGGAATGTGGACTGCCACCAATAGCAGATCATTTGATGTTTTACAATATGTACATCAGTACATCTCCGCTTCCCTATAAGAAAACATTAATTTTGGTCATGAAAATTAAAGCCCATTAAATAAACTACATGTAACATTACTTTTTAAAGGGAAAGTTCACCCAGAAGATTACTTGAGTTTAAAAAATGCAGAAAAAATAAAGAAAAATATTGGCGAAGGTTTGATGAAAATCGGTCAAATAATAAAAGAGTTATGAGTATTCAAAGTTTTGGATTCGTGACGTCACATGCGAGCAGCTGCCCAATGGTCATGTAATGAATATTCCATATATTCGCATTTTTTTTACGTTCCACGATAAATTAATATTGTTTCTTTTCAGAATCTAGTATTGAATAACATTTCTGACAATATATCAAATGCACAGACGAAAATATTCTAAATTTTCTGAGAAAACTGTATTTTATGGAATATTTATCACATTACATAATGGAGGAGCTGCTCGCATGTGACGTCACAAAATCAAAATTTCAAAAGTCCATAACTCTGTTATTCTTTAACGGATTTTGTCCAAACTTTCGCCAATATTTTTCTTTATTTTTTCTGCATTTTTTAAACTCAAGTAATCTTCGGGGTGAACTTTCCCTTTAAAGATATTTTCTCTTGTCCGAACACAAGCACGGATCAGGATGACATCACATCCTTCCTAACATCCTCACCTTCTCATTGGTCGATCATACACACACACAACATGAATGTACCTCAACAGAAAGTCCAGGGACTGTTTCCCCAGGTCTGTGGCTTCCACCAGGAATCATTCTATAACAATAGAAGTCACCCGGATGGATTTCTGCCCCCCCCCCCCCTCTTGTTTCATCGGAAGGATTCATTTCCGCTTCCTTTGTTTATCGGAAGTCACCTGAAGGATTAATTAACTAATTAACACCTCCTTTGTTTACCGGAAGTCACCGTAGGTAACCAATTAACACATCCTTAGGGGACCCATCATGCTGCTGCCCTATGTACTTGCAATCATATTTTCCAGTTACAGTATTATCAATTTCACTTTGTATCCACTCAACCCTTTCAAGACAATTGTCCACATTTTGAGGTTTAGCTCAATAACTTTTGATTCAGGGTTCTAGAAAATATACCAGATGCATGAGTAGAAAGAGCAAAAATTTCTGCACACACTATGTACACTTTTGTTGCATGACCATATTGCGTTCCAGGAATTTTAAAAACAAGAATAAGCTTTAAAATCCATAAATTTTTAACACCGTGAGAAATTTAAAATCATTGTTTTTTAACAAAATCTGCAATTTAAAAAATCTTTTTTACAAAATCCCTAACTATGTATATTGTTTTAAAAGACATTGCACCTTATTAGAACCATGCAGCACTAAAATAAAAATATCATTGTTGCCAATTCGAAGAACAAAATGTGATCAATTTAGCCCTTAAATAATTCCTGTCCTGAAAGGGTAATACGAATAATGTTCCAGGATAGTGAGGCACATTCCGTTGATAATGTTGTTGTTATTTATCTGTACATCCTTCTGGTGTGGGCGTGAATGTAATATGATGTAATGTGTATCACACAATTCTCAGTATTTTCAATAGACTCATTCACTCATTCATTTATACACAAGGACAAATGAAACTTGAAAATTGATTTTGGCTCAGTCATATAATTCAGTTTATTTCTGTACTCTTTACTTTTGCATATACATAAATTACTGAAGAAAAATGGAAAAGGGTAAAAATATGAAATAATATGATTCTTTTTTTAAAGCAATTCCCATGGGAAAAAAGTATGTAAGGTGATATATAAATTTTATAAAACTTTAATGAAATGACTTATCATACTGAAACATTCTAGTTCACATTGCAACAAAAAAGTGATAACAATGGTGCAACCATTTAAAGGAAAAACAAACATTTGCATGCTAATAGCTTATAAAAAAATGTTCAAAATATGAACTTTCCAGAAAGCAATTAAAGTAAAGGACTAATCAGATCTCATCGATAACAACAACAATGATAAATACAGTGGAATCTCGTTATAAAGAACACTGTTATAACAAACTCTCATTATAACAAGGGAATTTTGCCGGTCACACTTCTTTGTATTCTATTGTTTTTTGCGCCCTGATATAACAAGGTTTCAATATAAAAAGGTAATTTCCTTGGTCCCAAGGAGTTTTGTTATAAGAGGTTCCACTGTATAATGATAAACAGTTCCCAAATCACCCCCCTGTGGATCAGAACTCAACCGATTTATGAAAATAGGCCTCCCTAAATTTATTGTCTTGGTGGGATCCCTTAGCCACCGATTTTTCTTAGGACAGGCTTTAAAGGGAATCTTGAGTTCTGGGGAAAGGTGAAAAATAAATTGTGAGCTTTCTCATTCCTTTTATGTCAGTTTGTAAGAACATCATAGTAGAAACATTCTCTGAAAATGATTGCTCTTCAAATGCTCTCATATTCGAAATATGACTAGAAATAGCTGAAATGTTCGGGCCGAACATTCATGCCACTTGTGTGTGTAGTCCCATATACCCATTTCTGTGTCCAGTACATGTGATTTTCAGTGAGATTGGGTCAATTTCTTAGCTATTTTGATGATTCCAAAACAACACAGTATAAAACAATTCTTATGTAGACATGGTCAACCTTTCCCAATTCCTTTGAGATAGTTTCTTTCACAATGTAATTGCATGACCAGAACTCTAACTTTATCTTTAATGACCAACGCTGTGAGCCAATAATTGCACTCCTTCAATGTGACGTCAGTGACAGAAGAAGGGATGATCAAAGGCATTATCCGTGTTTGATTGGAGGAAGCCGCAGATCCAATGACTTTACTGTTGCGAAAAGCAGTGGTCTGGTAACTTTTACTGCTATTGTTATTGAGGTCTTACTAAGCCTAATATGACTGAATATGCTGGACACTGAAGTATCAAAAAACAAAAACAAAATAAAACTTTCATCTCAATCCCATTTCTCAAATGTGAGCAGGTACTACAATGCAGGTTTGACAATTACCTATAATATCATTACTGTTTAAAAAGAAGATACAGTACATAAAATTTAGATACATGTAATGAACCTCGTTACTTTGTACAGTATAGATAAAGCATATGAACAGAGAGTTCTCTATGCAATGTGACTTGGAAATAGTTTGAAATACTATGTGTACAGTGCCAAAATGATTAAATGTGTAAATTACCTTTTAGATTTTCATTCTTACATTGTACCAACTGTATGGATATAATTATGTCATAAACAGTTCACATCGAATATGGTTGTGATAAATGTAAATTAAAGATTAATCCATCTTGGATTTAGAAATCTTTGCTCCAAAATAATTACTTTACAAAGTCATTTCAATATTGTTAAAGCAGCAATTTAGTTTTATCCTTGTTCCTATTTTAGTGCAAGTTGGGGAAAAAAATGCTGTATTTCCAGTATGTTCTATCATGTAATGACAAACAGACAGTAAAATTAATTAAGCCTTCATTACATCTGTACATGTATCTTTCTTGCAACTTTTTCTGGATAAGACATTTCTAACCCAACACCTTCCATTCCTGCTCGGTCCAGAAAATTTCATAAATTTTCATTTTCTTAGTTTTTGATGAAGGAATAGATTTGTTTCAAACAGGTTTTGTGTAAAAAACATAAATGAGCAATGATTATATCTAAGGTGCATGTATGACTGAATATTTTCTTTAGAGAAAATGGAAATTAATGATTTTTGGGGTACAGGACAAATGGGAGAGGAGCTCTCAAGATACGTCACGGAGTTGCCAATTTGTGTTCGATTGATTACAACTTCAGCAATGCACAACTTTCTTACTGGATTTTGCTCAAACTTTCATTGATCTGTTTCTTTAATTTTTCTACTTCTTTTAAAAACCAAATTGTAATCAGGGTGTAATCAGACTTCCCCTTAAAAATGATTTAGCACACATACTATTTTCTGTCTTGTATTTTCATGATTTTGTCCATTGATCAGGGGTGGTATTCTGAGCACCATTTTAGCTCTAAAACATTTTATTTTATCTTTTTGTATTCTGAGACCACATTATATCTTGGATTTTATCTCATATTTTATCTCACGCTCTTACCTCTTGCATGCCTTGCACTTTGATACGTGTGATACGCAGACAGCAGTGTAACTTTAACCCCCTCTTCCAGCGCTTGCAGCAAAAACACGTTTTGCGCTTTAACACATTTCGCACTTTAAAACACGCTTTATGAAGGAAAGACGCAATACGCTCTGCACCAAGGAGAGAGATTCTATTGGTTAAGCATGTTAAAGGTGAGAACCAACAACAGTTTTGATAGGATAACGGATGTAAAATGGGCGGGTCCCAATGAAATAAAATGCCGCTAAAAAAAAAAAAGTTTTATGCGCATTTTATCTTACCGAGGTAAAATAATTTTTTTTTATCTGAGATAAAAAGAATCTCAGAATACCGGCCCAGGATGCTAGCTTCCCATCACATCAAAAGCAATGATATATGTTGACAGCTCTTTAACACGTTGACTGCCGGATTCTGTCATTGCCAAAGGCTTAGTAAAGGAACCACCTGGTTCCCATAGGCAAGAGGTTCATGAAAAAATGCATCTAGCCAACCAACAACCGCCTTTCCCGAATTTTGGAAACGAACCAACCATGGCATACAATACATGCACTGGCATACGATACATACAGTGGCATCCAAATGACTACTTCTGGTGCACACCTGACCCACCTACCTGGCCCATCTACCTGACCCATCTACCTGACCCATGTATATTAGCCAGATGTACTCCTTCACCACTAAGCTACAAAGAAGATGCCCCACAAATTTTGCTTGGACAACTAAGTAGCAGCCTTTGTTGCACATAGCTAAATTTTTTTTTATACAGATAAGCTCCCTTTTCCCCTTTCTTATTTATTTATACATGAAACAATTTAATTTTGCTGTTGCAGGTTTTCTTAAGGTCTTTCTTGTCATCAGTGAACAAGGCTTACAAACAAATTAAAGAGACGAATACAGAGATGAGTATCATTTTTTTTCTCACATACTGAATTAATAAGAACAATGAAAATTCTCCACATGCGTACAGCTACATCAGATCCAAATTTGTTCATACAATGCCGAGACCTCAGTGTATATACTTTACCATAATTTGGCAGAGTAGGCCTATATCTTTGTCATTCATCGAGAGTGAAGTTACGGAACTAGTCTTGATCTCTGTAGCATAACTTCTGAGGCAACAGGTAACTTGCTTCCCAATGAGAATTACCATTACACAATCATCTTTGTATCCTGATTTTGTTACCAATTTGGTAACTTTCTCGATCTGCGAAGTAGATCACCAGCAACAGTGTTAAAATGGCAACATCACAATGTGCCTCTGATCAATTGTCTATCGTAAGAAATCTCTCAGCTCACTTCTTGTGGAAGTACTCCTCCGTATGGGGGAACTTTTGGGCGTCGTAATCCGGGTCCTGTCGCAGGCGCTGCCTGATGGCACTCTTTATCTGGTCATCGCACGCCTCGGACAGTCCTGGGCTTGTCTGGATGTCGTTCATGAGACGCTCATCGCTGGTGACAGGACTTGCTCCCACCGTGCGTATCGCCCTCTGGAGGAGGTTGGAAGCCAGGGGACGAGTGTCATGACCTATGGCTGGTTTCCTGTCCTGGGAGAGCTGGAAAGTGGAGAGCAAAAAAGAGAGGAAAGAGTTAGAGGATGCATGCAATTTCGTCAGAATTTCTAACTTGATAAAACTGTGAACCCATTGACCCGAATTCACAAAAGAGGTTTATCTTAACCCATGGTCTAAACCATGGTTTAAACCTCCGCCGTGCAGATTACTGTACGCCCATTGGGCATGGGGACATGCGCGTTCTACGCGTATGAAGGTTTAAACCATGGGTTAAACCTCTTTCGTGAATCTGGGCCATTGGATACAATTTAATTTTGAAATAACATACATGTTCCATTCACTTCAGCCCAGGCTAATTTCGGCTTCACATCCAACAGGTTAAATCCAAACTTGCCCCTTACATCTCATATTTCTTTACGCAACAAACATAACATTCAATTAGACCTCCATACAAAGCAGCTCCTTCACTTGTTATTCTCAACACAAACCAGGGGGGTGTTTCATAAAGCTGTTCGTAAAGTTACACACGAACGTTCGACTTGAATATGAAGTGCCAGATAGAATGCCCAAAGTTTTTCCTGATGTTTTAACAAAGTGTGACTGTATTTTCAATAACTTCAATTAAATTATGGCAAAAAATATACTTTGCATTAAAAATGTTTGTTATAATAAGAATGTTAATCTACATCTGCACAGTTCAACCAGGGAAGTTACATTTCCCTGGTTCAACTTTAGTTGATGCAGTTAAAAATGATTGAGCATCCCATTTGGCTTGTCATATTTAAGTCATTCGTAAAGACATGCGTAACTTTATGAACAGCTTTATGAAACACCCCCCAGGATAGCCTATCAGTTACCTCATATCTCTGAACAAACAAAGTGCATTGTTAGAATTTACGAAAACAATTTTTTTCATTTGACTACTTAAAACATATATGTCAAAAAGATACCTTTATCCTTTTGTTTAGACTTGGGATTACACAATGTATGCTATGGAGAAGGCATTTTATGATATATAAATCAAGTTATCATCATTTTCTGTAGCTGTCATGAGTTTTTGGAAGAAACCAAATATCTTTCTCCCTCCCGATGTCTCTCCAGAGTCCATCTTTGCTCCTTCCTCCTCCTTTACCAATAAATTTCTTAGGATAGTTACCCTTAGTACCTACTGGAAACCATGTCTGAGGGCTATCCAATCTAGCAACAAAGAGGGCATTTCAGCAAACAGCATTTTTTTAGCTATGCTTTTACATCTAGCAAAGACAATAATAAACATGAACGAGAAAGAAATGTAGAGGAGGCGGACAGAAGGAAGCCAGGATATTTAAGAAGGGAGGGAGAAAGGTATTTAGTGGCTTCTGAAAACAAGTGGAAACTTAATCAGGTGTTTTCTCTCTTTCTCTCTCGGTCTTCCTCTTTTTCTATTTTTCCTCTCCTAGTCACCTACTCAATAATCTCTTCTAGCCTAAATTGCTTCTTAAGTGAATTCAGGCTCCAGCATCCAACTGAATGTGATGCTTACTAAGAAGAGGTTGCGGTTGCTAGGAGAACCGCAGGTGGATCACAAATGATTTGGTTTCTGTGAGTCCCTCAACTTTTACCCCCTACCCTTTTGACATCTCCCAGCATGATGCTCTACAAAATGACATAGTTAGACCCGGAAAACATTGCGCTATGCCTTTCATAGTTGTTAGGATAAGAATGCTCAACAACATGACTCTATTGAAAACAGAAGAACCCACGATGAAATGAAATTAAAAAAACTGAAAGTGTAAGGTTCTAACACCCTAAGAAAGCAAGTGGATTGAGATTGGTAGGGGATGCATAACATAAATTACAGTTTAGTAATAAAGCAAGTAAACATAGAAAAGCATTTTAAAAAAGCAATAAAAGATGTCATACAAAACACAGAACATAAAACAAAAAAATACAATACTAAAAACAGTACAGATGGACATAAGTTACATGTATATCAAAATTTTCATATCAGAAGGATGTCATTGTTAGGTGGCAAGAAGTTGCAGCTTGATTTTGGCTTTGAAAGATTTTACAGTAAGCATATTATTTTAAATAAGGGGCCAAGATTATTCCAATATTCTGCACCTTTATATTTTATAGAATTTACCCATAGGAACTTCAATCATGAATGGCAAGAAAACATTATCTTTTTGTTTTGCATTTACAATATTTTTTTAATCAATGGTAATAAAATAATCATTAAAGACAGCTGGTTAACATACATGTATCATTCATATAGCAGTACATAAATAGTGCAGTAAGGCTATGTCCATACATCTATCATTTGGAAAAGTAAGTTTAGAAAGAGATTGGGCATTACTGGCAAAATCATTAAACTTGTAAGACATCAGTTGGTTTTGACTCCATGCATGAACCTGAAAAGAGACCTCATGTTTGAGCCCCATATGTTCTGTATAATATGTTATGTAGCTTTGAGAAGCCTGAAAACTTACATCCTTATTGAAATATAGCAATTCTGTGTGTCTGTCAAATTTTGTAGTGATTCCTCATTTTGGATCTGTCTATTATACTGAAAGGTAATCTTGAGTTCAGGTAACGATGAAAAGTGCAATTCTCACAGAATTGAAGAAAAGAAATATACGTTGGATATGTATTCAAAACTAAAATAAATGATACCTGCATTTCAGTTTTAGTAGAAATTATATAACAGATGAGTAAGGCCAAGTAAAATTGATTCCTAGTTACTCGTCCGGATTTTACGAAAATGAAGAGAAGGGGGTACTATGTTATTTGATATTTGATATTTTTCCAAGATGGCCGCCGCACATACAAATGCTATTAGGCACGGCTTCCTGTTATAGTTATATTCTTCTGGTTTCCCTTTAAACCCCCAAAAGGCATCAAGTTTTAATTTCAGGGGTCTACAGCAAAATGTTGGTGGTTTAACAAAAAAAAAGGGGGGGGGGGGTTAAATATCAAATAACGAAAAAAGGAGGCGGGCACAAAAAAAGGATGCGGGCAGGGACGAGAAAACTAGGAATAAATTTTATTTTGCCTAATGAGCAACAAATCATGAGATATTGTGCTATAGTCATCCAGAAACAAATGCTTAAAGTGGCCTCATACATGTAGCCTTGTACTAGCAAATGTGAGTCATGTTTTCAGGGATTGTGATTTCAAGCAGGTTTTCATATTTTGTTCATATTTTGCCGGTCTACAAACCCACCCGATGCATGATAAGCAATTCAGAATTATTCTGAACTAGCTTCTCTCGAAAACTGAATTCTAATACTAGAACTCAATAGTACATTGTAGCTGTAATATCCTTGCCTCCATCAGGCATCTCTCAACTCCTAACCCAGTATCCCAAGGAGATACAAGTACTGTTTTAGGATGTATTTCAAGAGGAGTAAAGCCCTGGGATGTTTTATTTTCCTTTTGAGGAATGCCCGTTGTTGTTCTTCAATTTCTTCAGCCAACTTTATAACCCCCTTTGCAAGCTGTAAAAAACGCACTCAAACTTGAGCTAGCTAACAAAACAAAAGTTTGGTATTATTCCAAATTTGAGATGATATAGCTATAGGCAAGATAAACATGTAGCCGTAACAAACATGTAAAATATACCAACTTTCACACCATAGACAATAAAGGAAATTTCAAGAAGAGGGACAGATGAGGGGGTGTTTACATATTTTTGGCTTGTTGAAAAAATTTAAGAGCTCACTTGTTGGTAACTATATATGCACATAGACCACCAACCCCCCCCCCCCCCCTTCATTCACTCTCCATAATGGTCAAGCGATGCCCCTGTAGATGAATCGAACATGTAGGGACAACATTTGTGTAAACAGAAGAATGACAGAAATTAAAATAAAAGCCATTTGCTTGAAATAAATAAGTGGGACTGGGAGCAGTGTATACCATAACTTTTAGTTCGCAAGAGCACTCTTTCTGATTTGCAGAATTTCTTACAGCGAACCTGATGTAGCCATCTATTCACTGCATTTCTTTTACATCTTACATCAGCTCTTTTTAGTTTTATTTAGTTCTACTAAACCTTACACAAAGTTTTCCCTAACACTTTAGAAGGAGATTTGTGCCCAATTTAAACACATCAAAGGACTTACATGTATTCAAGAAAAGATATCATTGCATGTTTTCTCTATATTTTTATCAAGAAAATATATCATTATATTTATTTTTTTTCATCTTCATCAACAGTTGGTAACCCTAACCCTAACCCTAACCCTCTTTGGTTAACATCTGGTTAACACCAGACATGGTAAATCCTTGATACCGATGACTTTCTACAAGGACAGAATTCCATGTATCTAGACGAAGGAGAACTTTCTGAGAAGGAGAACTTTCTGAGAGCACTATTGCTGAATTATTGAAAAACAAGTCGTGGCATTCCTGAGGGTTACAAATTCATTTGGGAGGCATAACTTATTGCAGAGGGTAACAGAAGGAATAAACCTGTATTTCTTGTTCTTATTTGACTGACTCGACTACTGATTGTGAAGGACTGTGTCATGAATAGCAGATGAATGGAAACAGGTGGCTTAGAATCAAGCATTAAAAGGGGATTTGGAGGGCACTGGGTTTCCTTCAAAGTTATTCAAAGCACTTCTTAAAGGGGGATCAAACATCAAAATAAATTATGTATATCATAGCTATGTTTTAAGTGCAATCTTAAGTGCAATCTAATAAACAAAACAAGAAATTCAGAAAGTTTTATGAAAACTTTGTGGAAAATTAAGGCAATTTTCAGGCACTAAGAAAATTGTATAATGCAAGAAAATCCTAATTTTTGACAAACTTTATTGATATCATTTTTTAAAAGATAAGATTTAGGCTTACACAACATGCATACAGGCCAACTGATGGAAAGTTTCATGTCTGAGAACAATAATACTTTCTTTGTTGCTTTTTTTTTAAAACATCTTTTAAAAAGTAAAATGCAGTACAGAAAAAATAAACAAGTATTAAGGATGCAATATATCTGAAACAAGTGAATGAGTAAATTACGCAATGCGTAATAAATGTCCCCGCCGGAAGTGCAGATCTGTGGAAATTAACTAGCCTGAACCTTAAAACTTCAGTGAAAAACTTTAGTGAATAAAATAATGTTACTGCATGCAAAAGAAGAGAATACCAACAATGCATGTATACAACTGAAATATAAAACATGAAAACATTATGAACCTTCAGCCATTTTGAATAAATTTGCATAAATTTGCATGAATAATGAATTTCAAAATTCTGTGTAGAAGTTTGGAAGCCCCCACCCAGCCCTATCAGATAAAACAATCGGAATCAAAATCCGATGTGAAATAGAGGAGAAGTAGCATTTTTCGTTAATTTTGAATAAATTTGCATAAGTTTGCATAATTAATGAATTTCAAAATTCTGTGTAGAAGTTTGGAAGCCCCCACCCAGCCCTATCAGATAAAACAATCGGAATCATAATCCGATGTGAAATAGAGGAGAAGTAGCATTTTTCGTCAATTTTGAATAAATTTGCATAAATTTGCATAATTAATGAATTTCAAAATTCTGTGTAGGAGTTTGGAAGCCCCCACCCAGCCCTATCAGATAAAACAATCGGAATAAAAATCCGATGTGAAATAGAGGAGAAGTAGCATTTTTCATCAATTTTGAATAAATTTGCATAAATTTGCATAATTAATGAATTTCAAAATTCTGTGTAGAAGTTTGGAAGCCCCCACCCAGCCCTATCAGATAAAACAAACGGAATCAAAATCCGATGTGAAATAGAGGAGAAGTAGCATTTTTCGTCGATTTTGAATAAATTTGCATAAATTTGCATAATTAATGAATTTCAAAATTCTGTGTAGAAGTTTGGAAGCCCCCACCCAGCCCTATCAGATAAAACAATCGGAATCAAAATCGGCCAAGAAATGACGGAGAAGTAGCATTTTCTAACATTTGAGCACACACGGACAGACGGACGGACGGACACACACACACACACACACACACACGCACACACGAACGGAGCCCGTTTCATAGTCCCCTCGCGAACTTCGTTCGGCGGGGACAAAAAGGTGTATAGACCTACATGTATATGTACAGGTATGAGCATGAGTGTGATGACGAAAGAGTAAAACAACTATATGTGTATATGTTATTGTAAGGGACCTTTCAAGTACATGTAAATACAATGTATACAGTATGTAGACCTACATGTATATATATATATGCACTCTAAAAGCTAATGTGAAATATGTTTGAAATCACTTTTCATAATGACCAAGGAGTGATAGAATTTTAAGAATGGTAAATTCAACACTTTTTTTAAACCCTTTCAAGACAGGAATTATTTCAGGGTTAAATTGGTCACATTTTGTTCTTCAAATTGGCAACAAAAATATATTTCTTTTAATGCTACGTGGTTCTAATAAAATGTAATGTCTTTTATAACAACATACATGGTTAGGCACTTTGTCGAAAAGTTGAAAAAATTGACAATTTTGACAAAAGAAACTATGATTTTAAACCTCTCAATGTGTTGCCAATTTAAGGATTTTCAAGCTTATTCTCATTTTTAACATTCCTGGCATCAAACATAATATGGTCATGCAAAAAAAAAATGGACATAGTGTGTGCAGAAATTTTTGCTCTTTTTATTCATGTATCTGGTATATTTTTTAGAGCTCTGAATCAAAAGTTATTAAGCCAAACTACAAAATGTGATCAATTGTCTTGAAAGGGTTAATTACTACACACCACTTTTACAGTGTTGGATCCTACAGTATGACGAGTGAGATTCAACAATTTGAAATTATTACTAGTATCACTTTTCAGCCCTTCTAAATTAAAATGGTGATTTAACACATATTAGTTTTTAGAGTGCATTTGTATTTTCTCTCTTCGTAACACACACACAATGTCTTGAAAGAACATGGTTATGAACAAACTTTGGCATGCAGGAGTCTATGTTGGTCTGTATTTTTAAAAAAAAATGATCTCTAAAACCTGCACGCGATATTCAAGGATCAAAATGAATCATAAATGACAAAGGATCGCAGGCTTGAAATGCCAACAGGAATAACAATATATTTGTAAATAACATCATTGTGTCGGGCCAAACAGGTGGAATATGTGAAAGCTTTAATTTGTTATGGCAACTCCACAGACCCATGTACATTGAGCAATACATGTATGTAGCATGGAGGCTCCATTTCTATTCTTTCTTTTTTTCTTTCTTTGAGGGAGTGGTACCTTTGAGCAAGGAGTTACTAGACAAGCTTGCCTAGTAACTCCTTGGTTTATTTGAGACACTATTAATATTTAGGTGGGATGTACATGAAGTATAGTCAAGGATTGTAATTCCGAACAGATTGTATTACCGAACGTGTACTGTTAAGCGCCTAAAATGGGTTTTCATACGCGTAGGATTACGCGCATGAAAACAACACTATTGAAACAGAGGTTGTGTCTTTTTCCCATAGGTTTCACACATTCGGAAATACAGTACCTTTTTCAAGGGACCAAAACGCCGCGTCGTTGGGAAGGGGTTCACTCGGAAGGGAATATCGTATTAAATCTACGTTGTCTTTAAAATTCTGTCAACTTCTTTTTCTGTAGGACTTTGAGCATTCATTATGTAAGTTTGACGGATATTTGTTTGATATTTTATTTGCTATCGTTGATTTTCTGAAAAGTGTTCGGACACTGGATGCACTACCATACACTCCACCTCTTATTTTCATCTGCATTTTCTTTATCATTATCATTTATTAGGTGGTCTGTCGTAATCGACAGATCACCTTTTGTATTCGTACGAATTTTCTTTCTTTCTTTCTTTCTTTCTTTATTTCTTATTTTTATTTCCCCCATTTCTTGTCCATTCGAGATCTTTGAAAGTACTGCATCAATTTTCATGAAATTTTCATGAGTCATGTCATGCTATGAGGTCATGTTCCCGTTTGTATTTCAAGGTCAACAGGTCATCGTGACGTCATCCAGGCGCCATTTTGTAAAATCACATTTTTAATCATATCTTCATAACCAATCATGAAAAATCATCCATATTTACATGACATTAACTTCACGTCATGGGTCATCATGTCATGTCATGAAAGGTCATGTCGAGGTCATGACGTGCGCGTATGCGCGCGTCAAAATTTTAAAATGCTCAAAATCACCCAATGACCAAAGGAGAGTACGTTTCAGGTTATTTTAAGCATTTCAAAAATTTCCATGCGTAAGCGCCCGCGCGCGCGTTTAGCGCGCGCTCAAGTCCTAAATAACGTAAAAACGCCGTTTTTTCGCTTGATTTGCAATCCTTAGACTATTCTTGACATTTTCCATCAATTTAGAATCAATTACAACTGACGATAAGGTCGTACGCGCGCCTCAATGTTCAAAATCCGTGCGCGCGTCCATGGGGCTTATAATGTAAAAACGGCCAAAAACATGCCTATACAAAATTCATTGTAGCTCTTTAAATAGTCCATTGACCCCCAATTTTTTTTTCATATTTGAATAGTGTATGAAGTGTAGATATAATTTCATATCTCATTTGACCCTCAATTTTATTATGACGTCATCAAAATGGTGTCTGAACTCAAAATTTCATTTTTTCAAAAATGACGTCATCAAATTTATTCAAATTTGACTATAACTCCTTTAATATTGGTCATTTTTCGCCCAAATTTGGATATGTTGTAGCTGAGACAATTCTCTACAAGATCAGTTAACACGATTTTTCATTTTGACAAAGGGATCATGGTGTATTTTTGCGAATAAAGGAGGTATGTCAATTTTTCTCATTTTGCGTGTATTCTCTATGGGAGATGACTTTTTCTCAAATCTTGATTCTACATTCCCGTCTTCTTTGAGCAGTATCTTTGTAATTTCAGCTCGGTTTTCTTCCAAATTTTAATATGTTATAGCTGAGACTAAAAGCTTTCACCAGTGTGCCCTCCAATTTTTGATCAGATGTCGGGATCATGCCCATTTTTTCACTACAAAATGTGATTTCAGAATCCCGTATTTCGTTTACGTGTTATCTCTATTGGAAATATTTTGGTCCATTGGTAAAGCACTTGCCTTCCATTCCGGCGACCCCCGGATCGATTCCCGGTGGGACCATTTTTTTTTTTTTTTTTTTTTTTTCACTTTTTTTTTTTTTTTTTGCCTTTCATTTTACCATCTTCTTCGTCTATTATAACATAAACCATCACAAACAATGTAATAAACTGCCTAATTTTGCGTGTTATGTCTATTGGAAAGTAGTGTGCAGTAGTTTGTGTACAATCTCATTCCCTGTCGTGTATTAAAGCTAAGGGGATAATCTCCCACATGTCCTCCAATATCAAATCGTCCAGTTCGTTATCCCGATTTCTCCAAATCGGCTCAGTCAATTTTCTTCATATTTTCGTCAGTCATCAGTCCTAATAAGGTCAAGTTCCCACATCTTTTTCAAGGTCATCAGGTTATTGTGACGTCATCCAGGCGCCATTTTGTGAAAATCAACTTATGGTCATATGTTCATAACGAAATGTCATTTCTCATTCATATTTGGCATGATTGAAGCTGATATCAATCCGGTCAATCCCAGAGATTTAGACGCGCGCGTGCGCACACGTTCGCTCGTCAGTGCCCCCGCAAATATGAAAGATGACACCCCCAATAACTCCCAAAAGAGGACGTAAATCTTTCTGAATTTTGCCTCGTCCATCACATTTCGACCAAATATTATGCACACCAAAAATCAGATTCAGAGCTCAATTCGTTTTTTTTTTTTTTTTTTTTTTTTTTAAGTGTAGACGTCGTTTTCTTGTCCATCTTTTCCTTAATTTCTCGTCCATCCTGCCTTCAAGAACAAAACCAATGGTGGAAACTTGTAGGAAATGCATGTCCATTTTACTTCCAACTCAAAGATTCGTTAAAAATCTCCCATTTTTTCACCCAATGCCAGATGAAAAAACGGAAAATCTCATACTAATTAACCGAAAACCACCCAACACCACCTTTTTTTTGCGGGGCTGATTACTTAAAAACGGAATCTTGAATCTTTATGAAAGTTGGCACAGACATGAGTGTTGGTAGGAGAATTATGCTGTGAAAACAACAAGGTCATGATGTAATTATAACTTTATCCAGGTGCCATTTTCTGAAAATCAACTTATTGTCATGTATGGTCATGTATGTTCATAACGAAATGTCATTTCTCTTTCATATTTCGGATGGTCAATTTCACTGTCATATATATGGCCATCTTATCATTGTCGTCGACCCTATCATGATCACTATCTTGCCCAATCATCATATCTTACATAAGAATTTACCAGTTCAAGACAGACCACCTAATTCGTCTTCAGTGACGAATTAAATTTCTAGTTTATTTTTATTTCTACCCACTTTTTTGTACACACAATATCTCAAAAATGGCTTGTTCAAATGTATTCAAAGTTAGTACAGTGGAACAGTGTAGATAAGGTTATATAGTCTCGACACCCTAACTTTTTTAACATATGTGATTGCATCGTGACGTCATCTCAGCGCCATTTTGTAAAACTCTGACATACATGTATACTATTTCTCTGCAATAGTACCATAACCATATTTGGCATGATGCAAGTTAATTATGTAAGAAATAAAATGAACATAAGGTGGTCTAGGATCAATTATGGGGATGTTTCAGGCCATTTTAAACATATTTAAATTTTATGCACATTATAGGGTATTGCTGAACATATGACATTGATGCATGCATCTAATAATACTCTATAGTACATGTACACATGTACATGCATGCAAGCAACAATACGCGCATGCGCACACAAGAGCAATAATGCTTTAAATGCTTTAGATTTGACTTTTCATGTGTATCAGATCATTGTCAATCATTTCCAGTGTCCCAAAAGTGAAAACCTACAATTACGTGCATTACGTGCATGCGCATGAACATGTAAAAATATGCTGTTAAGTTGGAATGTACGTCCAAGGCTGGGTAGACTTTCTTTTTTTCTTTATTTTACCTCTCCTTTTCTATTGTTCCACTCAAGGAAGACTCAAGGAAGAAAGGACTTCAAAACTTCTTAGTATGCCTAGTTAGTTTTTAAAAGATGATTGGAAAAAAATTCCAGAGAAAGTGTTATCGTTCTCAGATTTGAAACTTTCTATCAATATACATATTAGGCCTAAATCTCTCTATTTTAATATCCATAAATTTCATTTAAAAATAAGTATTTTCTTGAATTATACAATTTTTTTTTACTGCCAGAAATTGATTTAATTGTCCCAAAATTCAGATGCTGTGAAGTCCTTTCCTTTTGAGTTGAATAATAAAAAAAAAAAGAGAGGTGAAAATTTTTTTTAAAAATAGGTTTCCTGGCCTGGGACGTATATTCCAACAACATCAACAAGCACTACACATGATGTTTAAAACCTACATGTGTGAGGGTTGTATACACAAGTGACACACATGCTATAATCCAGCGAAGCGCTGAGATTGATGTGCGGGGAGCCGAGATGTCAGGGTTGAAGGGTTCTAGCGTTCCTTAATATTTACACTAAATTTCAATGGAAATCGTGGCTGAAATATCAAATAATCTCGCACAAGTATCTTTTGATACAGGGAAAACAATGTGAGACTATATTTAACACTTTTTTTAACGATTTTCTCCCTGCAACAGAAACTATAAGTGAGCTTTAACGACCAGAAATGAGGAAAAGAAGGTACTCTTGGCATCTTCTGTCACAGTGCAAAGGTACATGTACGATTTATGGTTTATTAAATGAATATAGAATTAATGAAACATGCAGTCTAGATGTATTCCATACACAGGATATTGTGTCGTACTGTGCATACCTGTACATGTATGTTGTGTGTTGGACTTTGTAAGGTAACAGTTGTCCTCAGAAATGAAAACCAAAGTTTGTCCGCACACTTATGTACAATTTCTCTTTTCACACAGTGCATGCCCAATTAGAAGAGTTTTCACAACAACTTCCTCGATAAGACTGGCACTACTTAGCTCCAATGTCAGCTGTGAAAATAACAGGTGGCATATTGCATTAAATGTGATGAGACACGACTAGCACTCGCCATCGTGTACCTGTACTTTTCTTTCTGGATCGATGTGCTAGATTGTCAAATGTAATCACATACTCTGACAGGGGTATTACTAGATGGGGTTGTGAAATTCCCCCCCTTAAAATTTTCTGTCCTTAACTTGAGATTCTTACATCAAAAATATCAAAAATTGATGGCCCCCCCCCCCTCTTTCTTATTCTGCATGTTGGTCAATCTTTTACTATCTTGCTGTCTTATTCGTTACGACTACTCCATCCCCAACCCCCCTTTCAAAATGGTCTAGGGATATGCCCCTGACCTCAGAATGTCAGACTTGTTGATGGACATCTATCAATGCGCTTTGTGTCCTAATGAGGATATATAAACCTCATGACAAATATCTCAAAGTCAGGATCAGTACCAGTGGCAGATCCAGGGCAGGAGTATTTATCAGGGGGGAGGGTGGGGGGGCGGCTAAATGTATTCAATACTGATGTAACACTTACGGGGGGGGGGGGGGGGGGGGGGGGGCTGCTGTCTCCTATCTAAAACTGTCATAACATCAAAACCTGTCCTCGCCATATATGGCGATTCCTGCCAGAGAATTTCAATGCTGTGCTATAGATGTTCTGTTTTGATTCAGGATAACTTGTGTTTTCTTATGAATCAGAAATGTTTGTCCACGTCATATTTGATGGAAGAAGTGGTGATAATTACAAAATATTTACATCTGTAGTACAGAATAGAACATTTATTTACATGTATGTGTTACTTCTTACTAACAGGAAGAGACTGAAACTGTATACCGGAGACCAAATTAAAAAAACTTTATTTCATCTAAAGATAGGATACCAAATACTTATGTTCTATTTTTTGTTATGAGTTTATTTTCATGATTTTGTTGACTATGATTGTTACTTATAATTGCTATCAGGGCCTCATGGAAGACCACCACAGCACCACTACTGGTGATAATGAGTCACCCTGTCTAAATATCAGGGGTCAATAAATAAACAAATGAATGTAAAAGCGTAATTGTTAGAATATACTTTAAACATATTAAGCTTTTAAAAGAAATAATTTCATACAGTTTCAAGCTTGGGTATCTCAACAGATCTCTTGAAAAATAAGAGATTTGCTGTGCATTGCTGTGCTTTAATAAATAAAGTAATTACACGTACATGTAAATGTAGATGTAGATGTAGTTGATAAGATTTGATATGCCATGTTCACACATGTACATGTATGTGATGTTCAGCTCCGTAGAGGCTCGTTAACACATGACATAGTAAACCAAGGTGTTCGTTTGTTGTTGTTGCCTTTTTCCTACGTGTAGGTGAATACATGTAGCTGCACAACAAAGGTCCTCAATTTGAGGGATCGACAATAACTGTAAGACATTTGCCGATGGCGGCGCTATATTACTTTGGTTGTGACACCTTACTTCCAGTACAGGCACATGCTATGGGTTTTCCTTTTGATCAGCTGATGTGTCTTAGTCAAGAACTGGTATAAAACACTACTGAAAAGTGACCTTAACATTGATTTTAAATCA
Source organism: Heliocidaris tuberculata (assembly GCA_025618425.1). Taxonomy (NCBI): domain Eukaryota; kingdom Metazoa; phylum Echinodermata; class Echinoidea; order Camarodonta; family Echinometridae; genus Heliocidaris; species Heliocidaris tuberculata. The sequence continues at coordinate 2,557,960 of CM046848.1, forward strand.
CACAAAAATGTTTTTGTGGGTAGCTATGGGGTTCCATTGCAAAGCAACGATTTGATGGTCTGAGAAAAATAGGAGTTAGCCTGTAGCCGTGGCTGTTGATGCAAGACTGACAAGCTCCTCTCTTCATTTAGCGTTGCATATTATGACTTTCTCTGTTAAGAACTTACAAAGTTGTGGAACAGTCATCTTCTAAAAAACTTTGTTTTCAGAACCGTCGACTACAGTGGATGAAATGATAAAAATATCCTCAAAACTTTATGTTTTTCTTGTAGCTGAAGTAAGATGATCGTGCAGAAATAGAAATTTACTGTAAGCTTAAAGACTGGAAGTGGACATCACAGCTGAAAGCTGGACCCACTGTGCCCACAGCACCCATCAACCAATCAAAAGCAAGCATTTGATAAGTATCTGTGGATGCCCTCTAGCAGCTAAATAGTTTTAATTATTGTTGATCCCTCAAATTACCTATACATGTATCTGGGTGTTCTTCTATGCAGAAACGTTGAGTGCATTACGCTTACGTCATTTTTATATTTCCCTGCAGTTTACCACAGCAGTTTACCACATCATATACCGTGTTTACACATTGATCCGACTCTCGGGTTCGACACGACTCTCGTGTTGAACCCGCCTCAAGCTCCCACGGGAGGAAAACTGTGATCGCGTTTATACAGGTATTGAATTGGAGAGTTCGACCCGGCTTGCGGATCACAGACACACAGACAGGAGTAGCATAACGTCACAAACGTGGTTGATTGGCAAGCTTTCACTGTTTTACTTTTTGTTTCTTTGTTTTTCCTTCTTTTGTTTTCTCTCTTCTATGTTTGCTTATGTATTTCTTTGTTCAATCTTGAGTCTTAATGAATTTCTTTGTTTTTTCTTTTTTCATTTTCTCTCTTCTATTTTCGTTTATGTATTTCTTTAATTCCCCTTATAATTCCTAATGAATTTCTGTTTTTCTTTCTTTCATCTTTTCTCTTCTATATTATGTATTTCTTTGTTTCCTCTTATTATTCCTAATGAATTTCTTTGTTTTCCCCTTTTTCATCTTCTCTCTTCTATATTTGTTTATGTATTTCTTTGTTTCCTCTTATAATTCCTAATGAATTTCTGTTTTTCCTTCTTTCATCTTATCTCTTCTATATTTCTTTATGTATTTCTTTGTTTCCTTGTATAATTCCTAATGTATTTCTTTGTTTTTCCTTCCTTCATCTTCTCTCTTCTATGTATTTCTTTGTTTCCTCTTATTATTCCTAATGAATTTCTTTGTTTTTCCTTCTTTCATCTTCTCTCTTCTATATTTGTTTATGTATTTCTTTGTTTCCTCTTATAATTCCTAATGTATTTCTTTGTTTTTCCTTCTTTCATCTTCTCTCTTCTATATTTGTTTATGAATTTCTTTGTTTCCTCTTATAATTCCTAATGAATTTCTTTGTTTTTCCTTCTTTCATCTTCTCTCTTCTATATTTGTTTATGTATTTCTTTGTTTCCTCTTATAATTCCTAATGAATTTCTTTGTTTTTCCTTCTTTCATCTTCTCTCTTCTATATTTCTTTATGTATTTCTTTGTTTCCTCTTATAATTCCTAATGAATTTCTTTGTTTTTCCTTCTTTCATCTTCTCTCTTCTATATTTGTTTATGTATTTCTTTGTTTCCTCTTATAATTCCTAATGAATTTCTTTGTTTTTCCTTCTTCCATCTTTTCTCTTCTATATTTGTTTATGTATTTCTTTGTTTCCCCTCATAATTCCTAATGTATTTCTTTGTTTTTCCTTCTTTCATCTTCTCTCTTCTATATTTGTTTATGTATTTCTTTGTTTCCTCTTATAATTCCTAATGTATTTCTTTGTTTTTCCTTCTTTCATCTTTCCTCTTCTATATTTGTTTATGTATTTCTTTGTTTCCCCTTATAATTCCTAATGAATTTCTTTGTTTATCCTTCTTCCATCATCTCTCTTCTATTTTTTTCTCATGTATTTCTTTGTTTAATCTTAATTCTTAAAGAATCTCATTGTTTTTCATTCTCTCTTCTTCCTTTCTTATATTTTTCTTCTTTTCTTTTTGTTTTCCCTTTCATAAATTGCCGTGTTCGACACAGCTTTCTGTTTATACATCAAAAAAATTGCCGGGTCTGATACGACTCTTGGATCGAAACCTACTATTCTGGCGGAGCTAAAAAGGCGTGTTCGACCCAAGTCTCGGATCACACTGATCGCGTTTATACATCATAAAATTGCCGGGTTCGACACGACTCTCGTGTCGAACCCGAGAGTCGGATCAATGTGTAAACGCGGTAATACATGTGAAAAAGGCATGACAAGGTCAGTGTGTGCACTGCGACTCCAGCACAGACAAGTGCCACAGAGACTATAGTCATTGAGGAACAGATGGGAACTATGTGGAGGCAAATTTATATTTCACTTGGGAATTTGAACATATTGTGTATTCTCAAACACACAAATTTCTCATGAAATACAAGAAAAAAAATACTCTTCATCAATGATTGAAAATCTTGAGGTGAAACAAACAATGTGGTCATGGTCTTTGCATGCTGTTATACTACATGTACATGTACATGACAGTTATTGTATCTCAGACACGAGGGACAGAATTTATAGAGACAGGAAAGGCAGAAAGATGATGATGATGATGATGATGATGATGATGATGATGATGATGATGATGATGGTGGTGGTGGTGGTGGTGGTAATGATGATGGTGATGATGATGATGATGATGGTGATGATGATGATGATGATGGTCATGATCATGATGATGGCGATGATGATGATGATGATGATGATGATGATGATAATGTGGCTTTATGTATAACAATGATAAGGAATAAGAATTTTGCTTTTCTACTGGTCCTTACCATATTTTATGTGTATATTGTATTATCATTTGTATGCTTATTATGGTTAATTAAAATATCCTGAATATCTGTCTCAACAAGAAATATGAATATAACAGCAATTTACATTAAGGGTAAAAAAAAAAGAGGAAATGAAGACAACAAAAATATAAGAAGGAAGTAAGAGAGAAATAAGTAAGAAATTGGGAGAGAAAGAGAGACAAAGAAAGGTGAGTTTGAGAGGGTCAAATATAAGGAAAAAGGGCAAAGAAGTGGAGACATACACTGTATGAGAGGGAGAGAGAGAGAGAAACCATGCAAGAGAGATGTGAAACCCTGAGAATTGAAATGAAATATGGGAGATTTGGTTTAATCACACTTCTGGGGAATCAAGCATCAACTCAAACAGGTGGAGAAACACAAACTATTCTAGTACTATTTTTCTTTCATGTTTCTCACACCAAACCCATCACACACTGTACACAATGACCTCCTAAAATGCAGCACAGCCACCCAGTCAACTGTTTACACTTTTCTTCCAGGGCCTGCACTACAAATGTAAAAAAAAAAAAAAACCCCTTTCAGGAACCCATGCTCCTATTATGTTTACTAAATAATGCCTATTAATTAATACAAATCGTGTTCACAAACTTTCTTAAAGATGCATGATAAGAGCATTATTTTTAAGAGCACACATTTAGAAACCCTGCATCATGCAGGATCTATGAAGGAGAAGTTGCCATGGTTTTTGACCGATATCAGGGTGGGATAATGCTAGGTCTGCATTATTGCTCCTATTATGCTCTCTTGGGGGTTTATGAAGGGAGTATTTGATAACTTGGGACATTTTCTGACAAAAGGTAGTTCTTGAGTAAAAAAAACATAAATAGTCCTTAGAGGTGTTGTGGTCTAACCGACTAGTCCCAGGACTGTGAACCACGAGGAACAAGGTTCAAATCCCTGCTGGAGCACTTACGTCCTTTGGCAAGACATATATCTACATTTGCAGGCCTGTGAATGGGGTTTCACAAAAAGAGCGGGAAAAAAGCTGAAAGTTTCCGCCGCCATGATTCTACCTATTATCATACAATATGACCACAAGCCAGCAAATTCTATTGCCACAACACACACAAATCACATCATTGTACACACAGACATTGTCACTCACCACAAGAAAGTCCCATAGTCACCTCCAAAAATCTGTCTAAAAAGCCTAATTCCACCGTCAAAAATGTGGAATCGGCGCTGTATTTTCAAAGCACGCGGGGCTTAAGTCCAATGCTAAGCAACAGGTTCGCCGAAAAAGCGTTAAAAATCAAGAAATCGCAACGCCCGCGATGAACAACCGATAACATAGCGGGAATAGCACACAGGAAAGAAGCGGAAATTGAAATCGGGCAGAATAATAAAAAAAGCGGATTTCCGCTAAAAAGCGGAGATTTCACAGGCCTGCATTTGCCGTACTCCACCCAGGTGAGGTAAATGCATATCTGATAAGATTATTCCTTGAAATGCACTGTGCGATGATAACGGTTGATGGAGTAATGGGGTAATGACTTCCCAAGCTCTTTGGAAGTGAGCAGGGACATTATATCATGATGAGAAATGCTTTTTAAAGGAACAGAATATTATATTTTCACTATTTTTCATAAACGATGTTAAAAAGCAACATATAGCCATACATCATCTATAGGTAGCGACTTAATGTATTGCTGGAGCATGTTCATAATACCATATATCACGTGAAAGAGAGAGGATGGGCTATATACATATGTACATGTACATAGTAGGGAGGAGGGGGGGGGCGAATGAGGCCCTCGGGTAAAAGAGACACCCTCAGAAATCTATGCTAGCTGCTCACCTATGGGAAGGCCAAATAGGCCAATTTTGGGGGTGTCATCTTAGAGGTGAAGAGGAAGGCTCTCTAACATGACAGAAAAATTCCTGCTTGGCCTATCCATAGATGAGCAGTGAGCAAAGATATGTGAGGGGGCCTCTTTTACCCGGGGGGCCTCGTTAGTACCTCTCTCTCCACTACATGTATGCTCACAGATGATTGATATTTTTCTAAGTAAATGAGTGTACTGTGTCGGAAAATCCAAAGCACCTGTTTATACAATAAGAATTAGTTAACTGTCAGCTACAAGAACAAAATTTCACCTTTTAACAGCCACCAACACAAAAAACTCTAACACTGAATTGGCACATACAATTCACTCTCTCCATTAAATCCTGGCAAAAGTTATAAAGATCGTACTGCAGAAACAGAAGAAATGATGCGGGCAATATGTAAGTCACACTCTGAATACATGTAAATCTATCACTTGGCAACACTGTGATATGAGCCTGATAGAACTGGTAATTAACTAATTTTCATAGTTTATTATCAAATAAGCACATATTTCTTAAATGAAGGGTACATGTACCTAAATGCTAATGACCTTCTGCTCTAACATCAGAACAGCACGATGCACTTACACCCTTCTATCAGCTTCACAACAACATGTTGCCGGAGCATTGTCGCTGACTTATACATGTACATGTAGAAGGATAGACTGAGCTTACCTTTATTCTCTTGGATGGCATGCCAGTAAGGTAGGCATCGCTGAGAGGCGGTTGAGGGGTCTGGCGTCTTTGACGAGTGATGTCCTGGGTGATGACGGGTATCCACTCCTGAGAGGGAGACAGACACACTAACTTACTAAACCTAATCTGCTATTACTACATTTATAGTTGAATTCCATCTAACATTTGTGGTTTTTGACAAATTTGTCTGCATGTATACAGACAACATTGTAGCCGGAGCGAGAGAGACAGGAGGGGGGGGGGGGGGGGGTGAAAGAGAGCAAGAAAGAGATATGTATAATGTACAGTATACTGTATGAATAAAATAAGGAAAAGATGGTTTAGGTGTGCTATGAAGAAACAGTGAAAGAGACAGAGACAGACAGACAGACAGACAGACAGATAGAAAGACAGATGAAGATAGAGATGCAGAGATCGGGGAAAAAAAGAGAGAGAGAGAGAGAAATAGTTTGAGAAAGAAATATTACATAAAATAGCTGAGAGACATAAGGGAAAGAGAGAGACGGAGAGACGGCTAGATAAAGACAATGCTAGAGATAAGAAAGAGCTACGGCTAGGAGATAAGGGGCCAGTTTCATAAAACTTGTTATCAATAACAACTGCTAAACATCTTTGACAAATTTGCTCTAATCCAATCAAATTCAATGATTTCAGTAGCTTATAAAAATTATTGTAACTTGTTAAACTTGATAACAAGTTTTATGAAACAGGGCCAAGGATAGATTTATTACATGTATATGGATCAGAAGAAGAGTAGTGAGAGAGAGAGAGAGAGAGAGAGAGAGAGAGAGAGAGAGGAGAGAGAGAGAGAGAGAGAGAGAGAGGGAGAGAGAGGGAGAGAGAGAGAGAGAGAGAGATGTAATGTAGACAAGAGAGAGATAGAGAGTCAGAGAGAGGCAGATAGACAGCGAATAAGGTCATGCTTAACTTACCGGGTCAACGTGGGCTTGCCATTCATCAGCATCCATCGCAAGGGCTTCAGCAGGGCTACTTCTCCTATTCGGCCTGGCTGTAGCCCCACCTAAAGTAATTGTTGCAGGCCTAGCTGGCTGTTGTGTAGGTGCTGTATTCCTTGCTACATGGCTGGGATCTTGAAGAGTTCTGGCTGGTTCCTGCACCTCAATGGCATCCTCAAACTCCATTGTCTAGAAGAGAAAAAAGAGGAGCCATTGAGTTATATCCTTTCTTGAGCATTTTAAGTCCTGTTTTCCACCCCATTTATACACGTCAGCATGCATCAAAGTAATGGTCTTAGACAAAGAGTTTTCATAGTACATTTACACAGTCTAAAGGATATAATGATAACAAGTTTGGAAGATGAGCTGCAGTTCTCCAGTAACCTCAAATTGATCAAAGTCTGAAACATATCAGATGCCAGACTATAAGCCTCCAGGTGTAGAATACATCGAAAACCTCCTCAACTTGACATGAACTTTTATTCATTTTCTTTGATATTACGGCAAGATTGAAGGACATAGAAGAGGAAGACCCTCAATAGAATTGTTTTATTTCAAATCAAAGATATAAATGGATGCTCTCTCTCTCTCTAAAGTATATATGCTCTTGCTGTTGATCATCATATACAGTAAAACATTGTTATGAACAGGACGAATCAAACCAAAAGGACACCTACTTCATCACTGCTCTCTGATTTCCTATCCTCCTCCTCCTCAGTCTCCCTTTCATTGCCTTGCGTCGTATCACAGCTATCCACTGGCATGGCAACAGATGAGGGTGTAGATTGCACTGGGGCTGAGGTTGTCATCTCAGCTCTGGCTGAGCTCTCGTGAGCTGCTTGAGGCACTGTCAAGAAAAATTTGTTCCTAATTACATGCATTAGTCCTTGAAAAATTCTGAAAGGAGCTTTCTGCAAAATTTGCAAGAAAGTGCACTACTTCAGTCATACGTTTTGGCACCAAGAAGATACTGCTCTCCTGATGTTATATTAGATCATTTTTGTGTATAAAGAAAAGAAAAATACATAACGGATATAACTTTGCATATGACAATACTGTGATGCTAATTAATATGAATTATAATCTTCTAAGAATAATTATAATTTTTTTTTTCCCATGTTGTCTTTTCTCTTTCAAATGAAATCAACCCACCTGCAGGGTTACCCTGTTGGCTGAGACATACAATGTAAGGCCCGATGTCTTCCTGGATGGTTGTCCTGGCATTCACAAAGGACTGTACGTTGGCTAGGATAACCTCCCCTACCCCTACCCCCACCCCATCAACTCCTGGAGGAGTGTCCTGTTGGCTGAGACATACAATGTAAGGCCTGATGTCTTCCTGGACGGTTGTCCTGGCATTCACAAAGGACTGTACGTTGGCTAGGATAACCTCCCCTACCCCTGCCCGCACCCCATCAACTCCCGGAGGAGTGTCCTGTTGGCTGAGACATACAATGTCAGGCATGACGTCTTCCTGGACGTTGTCCTGGCATTCACAAAGACCGGTACGTTGGCTTTGAAAACCTCCCCACCTCACCACCCCCAGCCCCAACCCCAATGACACCTCTGACTGAATGGACTCATCAACTCACCTGCAGGAGTCTCCTGTTGGCTGAGATACACAATATAAGGCATGACATCTTCCTGGGTGATTGTCCTGGCATTCATGAAAGCCTGGACATTGGCTAGGATCACTGGCATACCAAAGGCACTCAGCTCAGGGCTACCTTGAGAAAGGTAGGCAGTCTGGGAGGGATGGTAAATGAAGAACTAGATGAATTCTCGACAGTGCGCAGTCGAAATTTATGCCTCCGCCCTTGCAAGATCAGAAATATATCGCACATTCATGGTGATTTGTTTTAAACTGTGCTCAAGCTATTGCAAGAACAGTCTATTTATACATTATATAACATCCTCTGTAACCATTGACTTTTGAACCCATGACCCCCAAATCTAATCAAATCACTGTCACCTAATTACATGTATGCCAAGAATGATCCATGAAATCATTCTTGAGTTATAGCGAGAACCATCTATTTCAAGGTAAATAATGACCTCTGTGACCTTCGATCTTTGACCGTGTGACCTCAAAATCAATTCAAATCATCATCACTCCCATATGCATACATGAGCCAAGTTTGAAAATTATTTGCCAAATGGTTAAGTTATAACAAGAACAATCTATTTCTATATATATGTCTTCTGTGATCTTTGACCTTTGACCTCATGACCCCAAAATCTAATCAGAATATTGTCCCTCCCATATGCATAAATGAGCAAAATCTGAAGTTGATATGCCAAATGGTTCTTAACTTATCGCGAGAGCAATCCATTTTCATATATACAAGGACCTCCGTTACCTCTGACCTTTTGACCCCAAAACCTAATCAAATCATTGTCCCTCCCATATGCATACATGAGCTAAGTTTGAAGTTGATCTGCCAAATGGTTCTTAAGTTATCGTGAGAATGAAAACGGGACGGACGGACAGAAGTACGGATGGACGTACAGACGGCGTACAGACGGACGGACAACCTGAAAACATAATGCCTCCGGCACCCACCTTTGGTGGGCGGAGGCATTAAAAAAAATGCATGCTTTGAAGTTGACATTCAATTTATTGTATTAACAATATCTGATCAATTCATCTCCCTTTATACTGCATGTACAAGTACTTACAAAAATGTAGCAAACTAATAAAGCCATTTTCAGTATTTTCGGTAATGTGTAGATATAATTCACAAAAGCAATGATGCAATAAAGTCAATATATATGAATGAAATTGTTGGTACACTAACAATCCTGAACAATTACATTGTTATTAGGAAATGTCCAAATCCTTCGCAACAAGTTGATGAATGCTTTAAGATTAACCCTTTCAGGACAGGAATTATTTAAGGGCTAAATTGATCTCATTTTGTTCTCTGAATTGGCAACAATAATATTTTTCTTTCAGTGCTAATTGCTTCTAAAAAGGTGTAATGTCTTTATAAAAATATACATGGTTAGAAATTCGTCAAAAAGTTGAAAAAATTGCCAATTTTGATGAAAAACAATGATTTTGAACCTCTCAATGTGTTGCCAATTTAAGGATTTCAAAGCTTATTGTCATTTTTAAAATTCCTGGCATCAAACGCAGTATGGTCATGCAACAAAAATTGACATAGTGTGTGTAGAAATTTTTGCTCTTTCTACTCATGCATCTGGTATATTTTCTAGAGCTCTGAATCAAAAGTTATTGAGCCAAACCACAAAATGTGGTCAGTTGTCCTGAAAGGGTTAACATGTAAATAGAGAGAGAGAGATAGATACATGTAGCAACATATGCATAGATAGGTAAATGTACAGTACATGTACTTGTAGTTGGATCAATAGATAAATAAACAGATGAATGGATGGATGGATAGACAGATACATGTAAATAGACAGATCTGTTCCTTTCCTTCTTCGTAATATTTTCCTGCTTCTTTCTTTCTCCTTCTTTCTTGTACTTTGCCTTTACTCTCTTCCTTTGTTTCTTTCTTTCTCTCTCTCTCTTTCGTCTTTCGTTTTCTTTCCTTCTCTCCCGCCCTTTTCTATTTTCTTTTTTCATTTTTTTTTCTTTTTTTCTCTTTTCTTTTTTCTTTCTTTTTCTTTTTCCTTTTCTTTTCTCTTTTTGGTCTTCCTTTTCTGTTTTCTAACCCTCTATCCTCTTTCTTCCCACCTTTTCTCTCTGTCTCTCTCCTTACTTTTTTCTCTCTCTACTTTTTTTTCTCTCTCTTCCTATCCTTTGCTTTTTTATCTTTCTTCATCACTGTCCTTTCCCTCTCTCTCTTTCCCTCTTTCTCCTTTCCTCTCTCTCCCCTCTCTCTCTCTTTCTCCTTTCCTCTCTCTCCCCTCTCTGTCTCTCCCTTTTTCTCCTTTCCTCTCTCTCCCCTCTCTGTCTCTCCCTCTTTCTCCTTTCCTCTCTCTCCCCTCTCTCTCTCTCTTTCTCGAGCCTTGACTCTGTTGTTTATTTACGCTTGTTGTTTTGACAATTATGCACTATGCACTACATCTTTTGTACTGAAGTATCATTTCCTGAAGAAGCCTTATAGGCAAAATATTGAACCTTTTGTGTCTAACAGAGTCATTTATTCTGTGTCTCTCTCTCTATTTTTAATCTCTGTCGCAGAAGTTTTTGAACTTTAAATAGACAGATAGATACATGTCTACAGATAGATGGATAGACAGATAAGTACATGTAGATATATTGTGTCAATGGAGTATTCTATTCAGTCTTGTCTCATTTTGTAGATACCTGTAGCTAGATAGATAGATAGATAGATAGATAGATAGATAGATAGATAGATAGCTAGCTAGCTAGCTAGCTAGCTAGATAGATAGCTAGATAGATAGATAGATAGATAGATAGATAGATAGATAGATAGATAGCTAGATAGATAGCTAGATAGATAGATAGATAGATAGATAGATAGATAGCTAGCTAGCTAGATAGATAGATAGATAGATAGATAGATAGATAGATAGATAGATAGCTAGCTAGCTAGCTAGATAGATAGATAGATAGATAGATAGATAGATAGCTAGCTAGCTAGCTAGATAGATAGATAGATAGCTAGATAGATAGATAGATAGATAGATAGATAGATAGATAGCTAGATAGATAGATAGATAGATAGATAGATACATCCATACATCTCTTCCACCTTTCTGTCATCTCTATTGCTCTCTTTCTCTTCTCTTTCTTGACTCTCCTATTCTCTATCTTCAGATTATTTCTTCTTTTTTTCTCCTTTTTCTCTGAACTACACTCTTGCTTTGTTGCGCAAGTATCCTTTAGCGCCATGCACTTAGTGCACTGCATTGCTATGTTTGATGCTTTTTATATAAATTTCATCATTTCCCGATGAAGCCCTATGGGCAAAAATTTGAATATATACATGTAGATACATGTAGACAGACAGATAGATAGGTATGTAGATACATGAGATGATATATGTAGAAAAAAAGACAGGCAGATAAAAAGACAGACGAATGAAAATGTAAAGCAAGAGAGAGTGAGAGAATCAGAGAGACAGGACGATGGACAGAGAAAGACAAATTGACAGAGAAAGACAAACAGACTGACAGACAGACAGAGAGCAAAGGGGAAACAGATAAGGAAGAATGTACATATTTCATTTCTTATTTTCATTTACCATTCTCAACTGGAAATAAGTGATAGCATCCTGCTCACTCCCCAGTGTATAGATGAAGGCAGCTGCTATTCGCTGGAGATAATTATTCATAATGGTTCTGACTTCACTGGGATAGTCTGCCAAATCTGTGCAAAAAACAATCAAAATTTCATATAAAAAAAATAAGGTTAAATGAAGAACATCACAAATGTATATCAAATGCATATATATTTACCCATTTTCAATTTTTAAAGAGTACCTATCACCCCAAAAGTTTTGCTCTCATGGTTAGGGGTTCCATGTTGCTATACTATATTAGGTTCAAACATTACTTCTGTAAAGAGAAATTCCAATTCAAAAACCCTTTTAATACACATAAAAACAACTTGAGTGTAGACTCGTCAACGTTCCCATGTGTAGGGAGAATAGGACTCTCACAGAACCCAAATAAGACTTGGGTTCCATGCACCTGGGATTAATGTCATTCCTTATTTTCTTCATACTCTGTACAAAAATTCTCACTAAAAAATTTCTTGGTCTTTGCAGTACTCATTTCCAGATGTTCAAACAGTACTTCAGGGCCTCGTTTCATAAAACTTGTTATCAATAACAAGTCACAATAATTGTTACAAGCTACTGAAATCCTTGAATCTGATTGGCTGAGAGCAAATTTGTCATAGAAATGGGGCAGTTGTTATTGAGAATAAGTTTTATGAAACAGGGACCTGGTATAAGATTTCTTACTTTGATCTAGGGTGGAGGTGATGAAGTGGGTGCCAGCCTCAGTACTAATCCTCTGTAACGTCGCTGTGATATCTACATTGTGTTCGTTTGGAGTGTCTCTCTGAAGAAACACAAAGAAAAAGAAATAACCTTTTTACTGTCCACTGCACCTGTTAGGTTTGACAACATACATGCATGGTTCATTATCGCTTGTAAGATTAGAGACTAAATTACATCACAAGACTGAGATTTTGTTATCAAATATCTCAGGAAAAACTCAATCTAACAAGCTTGCAAATGTTTGTCCGCAATTTTGAGTATTAAAACACAAAAACATACATGTAGTAGCTTTTAATATTGGAACAACACAGGTTGACATATGGGGGCACTGTCGACTTCACTTTCATTCACTTCACTATCATTTGGGGGGATTGAGAAAATGAATCCTGTTCTTGTCTCTCTTCACCAAAGTATAGTAGTAAATGTATATCTTGTTGGCTTATCTCTTGTAATGTACTGGGTGCTGTGAGTGGATACTGGGCCCGGTTGCTTAAAACTTACCATTGATGGTAACTCTGCTATCAATGGTAACTACCATGGTAACATCACTCAACAACCAATCAAAATCAAGGTTTCCATGGGAGTTACCATTGATGGCAAAGTTACCGTCAATGGCAAGTTTTATGCAACGGGGCCCTGGAGTCAAAGTCAGAATAAATAATCACACGTACATGTATGTATACTGGTCGTGAAGTGAATGGTTACAACTCTTACAATATACAGAAAATCCATAAATGTCAAGCAGGGTAGGCAGTTTTTCAAAGTCTGATTTAAATCAAAATATCAATCTCTCGATAAAAAAATAAAACAAAATCAGGGCTTAAAATCAGCACTGATGATTTTCGCCAACTTTGATATCAAGTAGCCTAAAAACAATGAAGAAATAGGAGATATACTGCACACTGTATTTCAAGATGTGTACATCATAATACATACAACTGTACACTTACTGTAAACTCCTCAATGAATGGTTCCATTTCGGAGTTCATCCTAGTTACAGCAATCTGTTGACACAAATCATATAAACATTATTAAGATCTTTGAAAATGCATCAAATGATAAAAGAATATCCTCACACAATGTTAGCTTTAAAGGTATGATGAATGTACATGTCTATGATATATTTCCAAATGTTCTATTAGCGTTTACAATACAATGTTAAAGATGAACCACTTATTGTGCAATTTTCAGATGTTTTACAATGTAGATGAAAAGTGACACAGTGCATACAGAAAAGTTCCGCAAGACCGACTGTAATCATAGTCACTTTGGTTTCAATCTCTTTGTCTCATTAAATGATAAAAATTTCATTCATCTAATCAACATGGTTGTTTGATAGTGATTTAGTCATTGTTTACCTCACTGCTAAGAAAGCAAGTATATATACTTGTAAGTACGCAATCCAGGAGACCTATGGCTTTAAATCCTATCTTGCCCTGCCTGCCTCACCTGAATGTTGTCTGGCATAGCTTCCTGCCCATCCAAGGCTCTGTTTCTGACAAAGTTTTAAAGCTGACTCCAAACGATATGAAACCACATTCAACAGGTTCCTTACAAGTTCCTTTTCCCTATCATTACTAAATATTATTTCATTGCCCTGACTGGCTCAACTGAATATTATCTGACGTAGTCTCCTGAGCGTCCAAGGCTCTTGGGGGGGGGGGGGGGGGGGGGGGAAGGCATTTCATAAAATGTCTTGTCAGTGATTTTTACTGACAAATTTGCTCTCAGCCAATCAGATGCAAGGGTTTCAGTAGTTTATAACAGTTATTGCAACTTGTCATTGATGATAAGTTTTATGAAACAGGGCCCAGGTTCTCACGAACTATTGGAGCTGACCTGGAACAATAAGAGACAATACTCAAAACGTTTTATTTCAATTTCCTTTTCTTTGTCATTACTGGATGACCAGGGCTCCTGACAAGCTTACCTGAATGTTATCTGGCGTAGCCTCTTGACCATCCAAGGCTCTGGTTCTAACAAACTCTTGGAGCCGACCCCGGATACGACCTATGGGGGCCATGTTACCCATCACTAAGCCAACCATGTCCGCCATGGTTAGGCTCTGCTGGAGGACTTCAAGGAGTTCCAATACAGTGCCTGAATAAAGGAAACAAGAAGGCGCTACAAGTTAAAGTGACTTGGTAACTTTGTAAAGGCTTGATAAAATCTGAGCTGCCTGGCCTTACATGCTATCAGTGTATGTAATATGGTGTAAAAATGAAGCCCAGGAGAAAAAAAGCACTTCAAAATCATCATGTGCTTCATAAAAGTAAACATATGCAAGTGACCGGAAATGCCAGACTCATTTTCTCCCATAGACTCAGTGTTAGACTAAAGCATATGGCCATACGCTTTCGTAAATGGGAGTATTCAGTCATAGATATCTTAATAATAGCATTATATATTTAAAAATCTTTTTATGCCTGGCTATTTATTTATCCTTCTGAACATCATTATACAAGACAGATATCGAAATTCAACAATTTATTAAATCAAGCCTCCAGAAAGTTACCGAATCCCTTTAAGTCTAACCTATGAATATAAAGCACTTTTTAGAGTTGATCAATCATGAACTTGCATACCCTAAACGATATCTTGATTTCTGATGACAAACAACCAGGGCCCTGTTTCATAAAACTTGTTATCAATAACAAGTAGCAATAACTGTTATAAGCTACTGAAATCCTTGCATCTGACTGGCTGAGAGCAAATTTGTTATAGCACTCTGGCAGGTGTTACTGATAACAAGTTTTATGAAACAGGGCCCAGAATCTATCAAATCTATGCTGGAATGATAACCCACAGAATAATAAGCCTGAAATAGCAATGGCTTGAATCTATGGAAAAATATTTTATACAATAAATTTCAAAAATGTTATCCAGCGAGTTAAAGACAACACATGAGAGATCTGCCTCATAGAATACATCGTTTTTCAGTGTATGTCATCGGGGAGGGGCCTACCTTCACCAAAGGAGTGGTCCATGTCCAGGCTGTCGAGGAACTGTTCCACGGTGGGACTATTGGCGCCCTGGAGAGCACTCGCCTGGGTGGCCATCATCATGTTAGTGTACAGCTGCTGGAGAGAGATCTGGGGTGCTCCTCCGGCTCCTGCAGGCCTGCCTCCTGGCTGAGCCTGGGGCTGGGAACCGGTGGTACGGGGTTGCTGCTGCCTCCACCCTGTACCCCCTTGTCTACCGGCTGTAGAGGAGGAGGAGGAGGTGGGAGGTGCGGTTCCACTGGCTTGGTTGGATCTCTCCAAATGTGCCTGGACAACAACTGAAGTGATGACAAGAATGAAGAAAGGAGATGAAGAAGAATGATGCTTCGTAGATTTACTTGAATATTCCTATTTTTCCATTTATGCTACATGTATAAGAAAGGATTTGTACAATGCCACATGTAGCACCTCACAGTCATCATCATGTCATGAAAAGCAGGACTTGTGCAGTCATACTTTCCCTTTGCACTCTCTAATCCTTAGAAATGTTAGTCTATGAGTCATAAAGTTCTTCTTAATGTGACTTTATGTCTTCTAATTTATTCCTTCTTTTTTGTTTGTGGTAACTGGTCCCCTTTGATGTAAAATGGGGTAAAACTTTACCTCTTCAGTGCCTGGGGTGGCAATTCTGCCCAAGAATATGAGCCTTGAACAATTTGTTTGGACTAAGAATTTCTATGCCTTGTCCCTTTAAATAGAAATAGATAGTCTCAATGAAAAAAAAATTATTCCAGTGTAATATATTTCAAGCCCAAATTAATAATGAAATATTTAGTTTCATTCAAATATTCCGTCTGTCCATCCGTCCATCCATCCATCCATTTATCTATGTCCCATAGCTTGAGGGCCCTTGGGGCAACAATGTGTTGGATCTTGGGACACAGGTTCTCTGTACCTTTCTGTCTTTACCTGTTCTACTTAGCTGCTCAAAATGTTAACACTTGAAAATTCACTATGACAACTGTTAAAAAACTTGGTTGAACAAAAGGTTTAATTACAACAGCTTGAATGTTGTACATGATTGCACATTTCTATCCAGCAGTTGTGTGATATCTATGAGTTTGGTTCTTACATGTACCTCGCTGCCCAGGGGGAGGGTTAGACAGAGCTCCTACCAGTCCACCCATCATCTCCTGGAATGCTTGAACCTGTAAATGCCAGAAGAACACAGAGCACAAAGTATGAAATTTGCTTGCTGTAATCACAAAATTAAAAATTGTAGACTAATATTTCTTGCATCATTTCTTGTTTATTTTTGTTCTGTACTTTAAAATCAGCAATTAATAGTTAAGATGGATTTTTATCTAAACATATTAACTACGCATATTCAGAAACTAATTCATTGTATCGAGTTCAAAGAGTTCAAGAAAAGTTCAAGAAAAGGTCTTAAACTAGCAACATGAATGAGGAAAATCATAATTAGTTGTCTAATATTCATACTTAATGACTTCATTTCATGTTCTAAATAACTCATTACTGAAAACAATGTCCCCATAAAATTCTTAATTGCACAAGCACTAGTATGTTTCAATTTATGTCAATACGTACGTAATCAGGATATTTTGTCTATGTTTAGACCTCTCATTTGACCAATTTGGCCTTCACGGCACAGCTAAGCAGGGCTATCCAAAATCAAATCAAATCAAATCAAATTTCACTTACATGATTTGCCCCTACTCCTTCACTTCCTGCTGGTGGAGCAGTAGCTTGACCTGCAGGAGAGGGTGCAGTGTTGCCCCCTTGCTCCCCACCGGAAGGCGCAGCAGCCCTGCCCTGCTGCCCTGCCTGTCTGCGCTGGGTCATCAGGGGCGTGCCACGGTGTCGGGAGCTGCAGGGGAGGTGCGGGTCCCACTGGAGGAGAGCCCAGGGGTTGAAGGTAGGGAAATGTTGGTTGGGGTTGTTGGTTTGGGAGGTGTGGACTCCACCGGTTGAGCGCTCGCTGGTCGGGGCAGACGCGTCAGACTGCGTGGGTGTGGTGCGGGTAGTCGCACTTCCTGACATGGCTATAAAACATTCAAGAGATTAAGACCAATTGCATGGATAGATAACATTGCAAAGGTAACATGGGTCGCACAACGACAAAACAACATAAGAAACTTAATTTTAAAATATTCCTATATCATGTTGGCATCTTGGTACAAGACAAACCAAAACAAAAAAGTCTTAAAGGTAACAGATAGTTTTGGGAAGCCCTCAAAACTTTTCGTGAGATTTCTCTGATTTTACTTAATAAACAGCAGGGTACTAACATAACTAAGATGCTGTGAATTTTTTTCCTTCTCAAGTGAAATATTTATCGAATGAGAGGTGAAAAGTAATAAAAATCCCTGGCCCAAAAAAGAGGGGATGTAAATTCAAACAACGGCCACACACACTACTTACACGAGGACTGCTGTGTGTGTAGAATACACTACTATTGTGCGGGGGAACCTTCGGGTGGATATGGTCTTAGCGTGAGGCAGTGAAAAGCCGTTACCAAGCGTTTTTTACAGATATTTACACTAAAATTTGTTCGAAATCGTGAATGGAATTTTAAATAATCTCGTACATGTGTCTCATGATAAAAGGAGAATAGTATGTGACTATTTCAGGTAAGTTTCTTGCCAGTATGATTTTTGCTACCGAGACTGTCTATAAGCTTTAAGCATACAAACATGCTAATCATTTAAGAACACATTTTGACTCATTAAATGCTTTTGAAACTTTTCCTTTAACCACCATGATATTGATAATAAAGTTTACATACTATGTTTTAGAATAATGGACTCATGCTCTACAGAATAGAAGTAATGGTACATGTATATCATTCAAGAAAGAAATGGGTCTTTAGCCATTTCTTAAAATAGGTTTAATAAACTGGCAGATTCTTTCTACAAAATGTACACAATGTACTTAGTAAGAAACTGTGATGTACATAATAACTCTGACAAGCTGTTTCATTAAAATTCAAACATGAAAATATCCACTGAAAGATTTTACTAAATAATGAACACAATACAAAATATTATTTTGGAAGTGGATGGGCTCTAAAAATGGTAGAAATCCTATTTTGTTCTTTGGACGGTTACAGGGATATCTCTGCGATGTTCAAAGACTATGAACATACTGACTTGTAACCCTGCTTTCATTCATTGACTGTTGTCACAGGGATATCTCTACAGATCTCAAAGACACCACACCATACTGCCTTGTAGCTTACCTGACTGGGCTTGAGTTGTCTGTGGCTGTTGGCCATTCTGCTGTTGACCAGGCTGCTGTTGGCCACCGGGCTGTTGGCCACCAGGCTGTTGGCCAGGCTGCTGCTGACGGGCCCCTGTTATGGCCGCCTGTATGTGCTGACTGATCATCTGGGCTACTCCCTGCATCATGTTATGAGGAAAAACAGTACCACCTGAAAAAGCAATAAAAAAACATGGCAGAGGAAAATAAAACCAGTTAAATATGAATTATGCATTCTTCAAGTCTATGTCAAGTACTGACAATAGTTACAACAATCAAGCCACAGAGTGACAGATGAATATTTACTCTGTTGTTGCTTATAATACATGCATGTATGTGGAAATGATTGGCTTCGGCTATAAAGTCATACAATGTCATGGCAAACAGACAGATTTTGTTCAACCTCCATCGTTATAGCTTTTTTTGAGTAAGGAATGTCAAATTTAACAGTGGGAGAAGATATCTTCTTACCTGATGAAGTCCTCTGGATGGTGATACCAGGTAGAGGCATCCCGGGAGCAAGGCCTGGTATCAGACCAGGGGGGAACATACCGGCAGGGAGCTGGGTGAATCCAGGGCGTGGCTGACCAGGCTGCTGCTGGGGTTGACTGGGCCCTGGAGGCCTGGGGGTGGAGGTTGAGGAGGTGGTGGGTGTGGGCGTCGGCCCAGATGTTGTTGATGTGGAGGAGGAGGAGGATGATGTTGTGCCTGATGGAGCTGTGGAGGAGGGTGACGTGGTAGTCTCTTCCTGGTTGTTGTTACCGCTACCAACGTTTGAACCTGGGAGGATCAGTGATCAATAGGGTGATTATGCGCAGTGTCCCGTACGACATATGCTATTTATCCATTTAAGTCATCCATATGTAAAACATCTCTTCATTCTCTTGACATGACTATGACTAATGGTAGTGATACCAGAAAGAACCATTATTCAGTGGTCATAATAAGAGATTCATTTTTTTATTGAAATATAAGGATAGACGTCATATGTCGTAATGGACACATTGCATGGAATCGCCCAATGTTCAAAATATCAACATCTTAACCCTTTCAGGACAGGAATCATTTAAGGGCTAAATTGATCACATTTTGTTCTTCAAATTGGCAACAGCAATATTTTTCTTTTAGTGCTACATGGTTTTAATAAGTTGTAATGTCTTTGAAAACAGTATACATGGTTAAAAATATGTTGAAAAGTTGAAAAAATTGCCAATTCTAATGTAAAAACAATGAATTTGTACCTCTCAATGTGTTGCCAATTTAAGGATTTTGAAGCTTATTCTCCTTTTTAAAAATTCCTGGCATCAAACGCAATATGGTCATGCAACAAAAATGGAAACAATGTGCGTAGAAATTTTTGCTCTTTCTACTCATGCATCTGGTATATTTTTTAGAGCTCTGAATCAAAAGTTAGGGAGCCAAACCGCAAAATGTGGTCAATTGTCTCGAAAGGATTAAAGATAAAGTTGAGTTCTGGTCACATAATCACATTGTAAAAGAAGCTGTATGGAAGCAATAGACCACTTTGGTAATGTATTTCAATTTTATACATAGCTTTCAAACAAAGGCTGTTCTTGACAACCTGAAAGCTTGCCCAAGGCTTGCTGGACATAGCAACAAGTAATGTATGCAAACTGGATTCCAAGCATTGAAGTTCATTTATAAAGAGCAGGTTGGTGGAATAGCTCGTCACTAGGTGCTCAGAGAAGGAATGAGCATAAATTTGAATACATTACAGAACCGGTCTATAGACCAGTTCGGAGTTAGCTTGGGTACAAATGACCCCCCAAAATCCACATATCTTTTGCACATAGAGACATCCTACTTTGTGCCTTTTAGAATAGTCACTGCCCAAAAGGGTGAAGGTGATTCATGAATACCTTTTGTCAGCCCACTGTAGAAGAATACTTCCAGCTGTGTATCAAAGAATGTCCCTCTGATAAATACATAAATAATGATTACATGACTATCATGAGCATGTATCCAGTATCCGTCTCAGTGGGTTTTACAATTTGGGTACAAATGACCTTTATCTGCTCATGCTCAGATTGTATCTACGAACTGGCTTATTGGGAAACGCTCATTATGCAGTTACAAGAGCATCGGTGTATACCTGTGAGGTTTTGGAATCATCAAGATGATCAGAAATCGACCCAAGCTCACTGAAAAGTGCATCGGTAATCTAGGTCTGGACCCTCAAAATGCCAAAATGTTATGAGAGGGTTTAAGCAGACAGTCCCTAGAAATTATAATCTGGGCCCTGTTTCATAAAACTTGTTATCGATAACGAGGTACGATAGTTGTTATAAGCTACTGAAATCTGATTGGCTGAGAACAAATTTGTCATAGAAATGTGGCAGTTGTTACTGATAACAAGTTTTATGAAACAGGACCCAGGACCCCTTACGAAAAAGATGTAGTCTGCTCACAGCAATAGTTATACATGTATGGGACTAAGGCATGAATGTTTGGTCCAAATACTTCAGCTTTTTCGCATATGAGGGCGTTCTTCCAAAATGACATTAAAAAGAATGAGAAAGCTCACAAATTATTTTTCACCTTTACCAGAACTCAATACACAAATAATATTCTTGGTGATTTTTCCAGTTTAATATATACATTTCTTTTCTCTAGTGATGGAGGGCGATCTTACCTGACGTGACAGTGACAAAGGCCTGAGCTCCAGCTTGTGGCTGGGCCCCGCCTGATGTGGAGACTGTGCTTGGGGCCGAAGTTGGAGTCGAAGCTGGGGCCGAAGCTGGGGCTGTCCTATTCAGGTTCCGAACCGTCACTTGGACTGGTTGTGCAGTGGCTCCAGCCATCTGTAGTTCAAATAGAAAATCATATTTAACAATTTAATGATCACAGAATAGAACTACATGTACATGTCGCTCTCAGAACACATGTCGATGCGCCCATTCCTCTTCCTTTATGGAAGTGATAACAATAATAGTGATTGCTACATTTAGATTGCACAATATCCCTCCCTGGGGAAGCTCATGGTGTTTACCGAGTACTTTTACTTCTCTGGCTGCAGCCAAGTGGCCCAAAGATGCTGTAAGCATCAAAGGAATTACTACCAAAAAAGATGCCAATACCCTACATCTGGATTGAGAGTAACAGATGAACACAGCTCAAAGCAGTGTCATAGCATTATGTCTTACATGTATATAAAACGGCAAGTGCCATTAGGCATAACACGATGTGCCGATAAGACAACACAGTTCTCCTTCGCAAGTTTACTACAATCTAAACAGCATCTTTTTATAATTCACATTACATATCACATTTTTGTGCACCCTACACCACAGCAAGACAGCCTAAATCAAACTTACACGCATCGGCATCGGTGGGGCCTGAGCGGGAGGTGCAGGAGCCCGTACAAATCTAGGCGTTGGTTGATTCATATCCACAATGAAGTCAGAGAAAGCATGGTTCATGTGACCCAGGGTGTGGAAGATCTGCTGACACAGGTTGATGGTGGTCTGAGCCTGCTGACGCTCTTCGTTCTGTAGGAAACAATCATTGTTTAATTTCAACCTATAGCAGTTCAGAGTTTTCTTATGGTCTAAATGAATCAGTTATCCCTCTTCAAATTGACAACAGTTATTCTTATTTTCCACTCCTAAATAGTTTTTAAAAAATTAAACTGTTTATTGAATGAACCAATGTGAATGGAAATTGCAAACTTTAACAGAATATTTGCCACTTTGTACATTAAAATAGTGATTATATATTTTACACTGCATTGCCAATTTAGAGACTTAAATGATTATGGAGAATTCACTTGCTCTTATACGTGAATGGCAAAACATACGGCACTGAAAACACTCAAAATTTTCTGTGATTTTTTTTCTCTCTGCTCATGTATAATGTAAAATTCCTAGCATTCTAGATCAAATAACGCAAAAAACGTCACTAAAAGAAGACACTGTACTGCTATGGGTTACGAGATATCTGATGTCAAGTAATGTCCACACTTACAGTAATCTGCAAAAAAATAATAATTTTGAAAGAAATAAATAAGTTATAATCTAACTAACCAAGTACATATTTTTGTTTCCTATTTCTGTTTTCTCCTTTTTTTAAAGGTTTAAATTGATCAGCATTTCTTCTTCAAAATGACAACTGACATCCTTTTTTAAAATTTCTACATTTCAAATAAAACATTTCTGCGAAGAAAATACTGAAACCTGGTCGAAAAGTTTTTATAATGCCAATTTGCATTGGAGAACATCGATTTTGAGATCGAGTGCTAGCTGTTTTGCTATTCAATTGACTATTCAACATATGCATAAACATATTGCTCTCTGCCAGTAGGATAGAGGATTTATACCACTATTACATTTTTTACATTACATAAAAGAAAATACATTCATTGCATATTTAAACATATTACATTTTCCTCACAAACTACCGGTACATCATATAGTTGCCGATGTCACAAAATCAGAACAAACCTTCCATACACATGGTATACTAGGAGTCAAACAATGTACTTACTGTGGTGAAACTTGGATCTGTTCTCATCAGCTCTTGATATCGCTGGAGGTGAGGAGTGAATCGTCGCCATAACCGCTGCAACTCATCCATACCTCCCACCAATGTACTGATACGAGGATACCTACAGATGAAGTAAATTGGAATAACTGAGATAATAAGAAATTTGATGATAATTATGACAATACATGTACCATGGATTTACACCGCACAAACTGTATTGCATAAAAAATATTGTCTTCATGTGCTTCCACAGTCTCTCAAATATTTACTCTGGCTTAACCCTTTCAGGACAGGAATTATATAAGAGCTCAATTGATCACATTTTGTTCTGCAAATTGGCAACAATAATATTTTTCTTTTAGTGCTACGTGGTTCTAATAAGATGTAATGTCTTGAAAATAATATACATGGTTAGGAACTTTGTCGAAAAGTTGAAAAAGTTGCCAATTTGGACAAAAAAACAATGATTTTGAATCTCTCAATGTGTTGCCAATTTAAGGATGTTCAATCTTATTCTTCTTTTTAAAATTCCTGGCATCAAACGCAATATGATCATGCAACAAAAATGGACACAGTATGTGCAGAATTTTTTGCTCTTTCTACTCATGCATCTGGTATATTTTTTAGAGTTCTGAATCAAAAGTTATTGAGCCAAACCACAAAATGTGGTCAATTATCTTGAAAGGCTTAAAATCTGGCAGCTTTATTCAGGGCACATGTCCTTCCAAAGAATCCATCCTTAGAGGTCTCCACTTACTACACCTGAGTAAATAGAGACTGTAAAACAGGACACACCCACTGGGAAAAATATTGCAAACCTTGACCCTCAAATAATGTACAGTATTTTGTTCAATAGTTTTTCTATTTTATATATTTTATATATATCAGTGTACCTCTTTGGACATTCTCGTACAAGATTAATCATTTCTACCAAAGCATGTTTACATGCAGTGTTATAGCTATGGTGGTCGGTGGTGGACGGGCCCGTCCAGCACGGGGGATTTCCGTCCACCACTCCGGGTGAAAAACACTGCTTCCAACCGGCACTAATTTCACATAAAAAACTGCATTAAACGTAACTGTTTGTGAAGAAACGTGGTACTTACATTCATATTTCCATCTTTAATCGTGTTTTATTTGCAGTTTTACGAGAATCATGCTTTCAATTTGACAATAAATGATTATTTACTAAAGATTTGCCGAGTTTTATTGTCTTATTGACTATACTGTACTACGGTCCGTAATTTGCACGTACATACAGATATTATGTTTTACGTAGCGTATACCGGAAGCTGCTGTTCTGACAGCTGTACTGTCGCCATACCATTGATCTCTTTGGAACGACTTGTTGCTTGTCAAGTCAGTGAAATTTGAACCACCACTAAAAAGTTCCTAGCTATAACACTGTTTACATGTCATTCTCCAAACTTAAGACTCAAGTTAGTTTTTGATGGTGATCCCACACATGTCCCAGTGACTTGTGCTCCAGGCCTTATTTCAACAAAGATATGGGGTTAGGGAAAAGGGCGGCATTGGGTTTTATGATAAGGTTAGGGTTAGTATAGTGTTGAGTTAAAGGGAAATCCAACCTTAATAGGAAGTTGCTTTGAAAGAAAGAGGAAAAATCAGAGAAGCAGATTGGTGAAAGTTTTAACAAAATCGGACAAGCAATAAGAAAGTTATGAATTTTTGAAAGTTGTGATCACTATGCATAGGGGAATTTCAAATTGGCAGAATAGGTAATGTCACTGTGATGTAGTTGTGGACAATTCCCCCATTCGCTCTAACACACAAAATGACTAAAATGTCACTTTTTTTCAAAATGCATTACTCAGTAGGATTTTTTCGTTCATGAGGACCTATAACAATATGCTATCTCCAAATATATTTTGAGGACTGCCCCGAGGGTAAAGCACCTAGCAGAAAACCGCAAATTAATGATATTTTTGTGTACGACAAATGGGAGAGTTGCCCACAAAAATGTCACAATTGACTCACCAAATTGCCAATTTGAGATTTGCATAGATGTAGTGATCTCATTTTTCAAACATCCATAACTTTCTCAGTCCTTGTCCGATTTCTTTCAAACTTTCACCATCCTGTTTTTCGTATTTTTCTACTTTCACACAAATCATCTTATTACCAAGGTTGGATTGCCCTTTAAGGGGTGAAGATAGGAGTTTGGTTACTATCAGAAAATGACCTTGGAGCAATTGCCACCAAATGATTATGAAGCATGGTAGTGGATCCTATTACTCAACACTTTTCAAAAAATCAATGATAGCAAATAAAATATCAAACGAATATCTGTCAAACTTACATAATGAATGCTTAAAGTCCTACAGAAAAAGAAGTTGGTGGAATTTGAACAAGACAACGTAGATTTAATACGATATTCCCTTTTGAGCGAACCCCTTCCCATTATTACAGAACGTGTGTCACCTATGAGAAAAAGACAAAACCTACACCGATTTGGGGCCAACGGGATGAAGACTGGGGGTGACGAGAGAGCAGGTTATAAGATATTACTTATACTTTTTGCCTCATTTTATGATCTTCTGCCCTGTGATCTGTGTGTCAAATAGTGTGGAGAACATACGCGTAGTCCCACGCGTATAAAAGCCATTTTAGGCTCTTAACTGTACGCGTTCGGTAATACAATGCTGTTCGGTAATACAATGCGTGACTATACAGTCTGGACAGGTTTCTGTCTGGACAAACAATGAAAAGGTAACAAATGTCTCTCTTCAGGAAACATATATGCTTTTACCATCTACAGAAATATTCTGAAGAATGCCACAGCAACTCTATTTGATCATAACATACTGTATAGGATCACAGAAGACTGTCTAACCTGCTGCCTGGTCCTGGAGCAGTTGTCTGTGTACCAGTCGACTGGGCATTGCCACCACTGCTTGTTGAAGTGTTGCTACCACTGCCATCAGATGTTGCTTGAGTCCCCGAACCTGTGGTAGATGTTGCAGCCGAAGTTGTGGAGGCTGCTGACGTGGTTGTAGTACTGGCTATAGCAGATTCCACCTCCATTGGTGACCAACTGCTTGTTGCAGGTGTTGCTGGAGATGTTGTTGCTGGCGTTGCAGATGTTGAGGAAGGTGTTGCAGGTGTTGTTGAACCTTGGCTAGTTGTCTGCTGCGATGCTCCATGACTGGTGGAGTCACAGGCTGGTCGGTTGGCCTCGCCCTCAGCTGTAGGGTGGAGGGTCTGGGGGACAAATACACAGAGTTCAACAACTTGAATCAATTATAGTAAAATTTTACTTTTAAGTCTTCTGCATGTAAATTTATGGGCAATTTCATGTGAAGAAAATCAGCGCACAAAATTTGAATCTTGTTTCTTTTGGAAAAGGGGTGGCAGAAAATGTCTTCATCACACAGAGAGTACAACACAACTTTTTAAAATAATTTAATTGTCTAAACAGTATAAAATTCAGAAAAATATTTGTTTGCACTTTTTAAAAACAAATGTGCTAAACTCTGTTGATATTTGAGCCTTCTATGTTCACAAAATGCCATTTTGTAAGACTCATATGATAGCACATATATTATTTGAAGCTACAATGCTATGCTATTCTATTACTGCTGACATGTCACTTTTGGTCATTTACACTAAAAAGAGTAATTCATTAATATGTTTCTAACAGAATACATGTATCATTTTAACTAATGCAAATTTAGGAATACATCTTTTTCCTACCTCTAATCTGGTGATAAGATTATCTGCATGGTGAATCATTGAGAGAATGTTGAACATGAGCATGTGAGATTCACTGTGTAGCGCCATCGCAGGCATTACCGAGCCAAGGTTGATATGTACATCCACAGACGAGCCATCACGCTACAAGATACAAACAGGTAATAAATGATGAATCATGAACTCCAGTGCATGTTTAGGAATATATGAATAGTGCTTATTAATTTATTAATAATTCACCTAGAAAGGAAACATACTGTAAAACCAGAAACCCCAAACTTTAATGTATTGCACATGATAGCAATTTTCACAACACAAATCTTTCGCAAATAAAAATTAATTGTTCTAATTCAATCACAGCAAGCGTGAAGACTTTGCTAGGGGGACTTCTCCCAAAATTCATGGCAGGAATTCACAAAGGTGGTTTCATTTCAGACCATGGTTTATGCAGATTTCGTGGTATAAATACGCTTGATTTAGCACATACACTTAAAAAGATCCAATAATGAACACGCGCCAGTCGCGCGTGGTTGGCAAAAGCGCTAAATTTACGCTAGTTGCCATGGTTCAGACCATGGTTTATGTAAATTCAGACCATGGTTTATTTAAATTAATTTACATAAACCATGGCCTGAACCATGGCAACTAGCGTAAATTTAGCGCTTTTGCCAACCACGCGTGACCGGCGTGCATTTATCATTGGATCTTTTTAAGTGTACGCGAAATCTGCATAAACCATGGTATGAATTGTAACCACCTGTGTGAATTCCGGCCCATGAGTTTCACATGCATGACTGTTTCTGGTATTAACACAATTGCAATCATATTCTCTTTAATCGTGAAAGAGAAAATTTTAGGTCAAGAGTGGGGATAACTTTTTATAACTGGTTTTTCAGTTTAATGTTTCACTTCACTAAGCTCACATCTCTGAATTGTACAAGTTGTCCATAAGCACATTTTTTTGTCTTCTTGTTTCTTCTGTAAGCCCTAGAAAACAAACCCTTCTCTTTCTCTCTCTCTCTCTCTCTCGCTGTCTCGCTGTCTCTCTCTTTTTCTTTCTCTCTTTCTCCTTCCCCCACCACTCTTTCTCCCCCCCCCCCTCTCTCTCTCTCTCTCTTTCTCTCACGTCTATCTTTCCTTTCATACATGTATTTCTCTACTTGTTCTGCTTCCTCTTCAAATACAAAATACATTAGCCTATCCATACCTAAAGCTCCTAACCTCTAAGAGTTCACTGACAAAACAGCATTATTCACAAAGATCAATATACAAGGTACCATCAAACACACAAAAGATAGGCTGCTTATTACAGGGATTAGCCCTGCATTGTATTTCATAACACAACAGAAGGTATTAAAGGCATTGATTAACTTTGCCCAGGATTGAAAAAAAAAATCACTGTTCCAGCTAATGCTGTAATCATAATTGCAAACCTTTAGCTCAGACAGGAATCGCCTGAGTGTTATAAGCTGGTCGGTCGTTTATATATCAAGATATTTACGATTGAACATTGATGTCGGGATAGAGTACCACCGAACCCTAAAGAACTCTTACGGTTGGCATACCTCGCTCTATCACAGAATACCGTACGGGCTGGAAACCCGCTCTGAAATCGCCAAGCGCTGGTGCTTGGTTTTTGTGACTGCAGCGCAGCGAAGGAGCCGAGCGACTTGCGCTAGCGATTGATCGCGATTTTCTCTTTTTTAGGATAGTAAACGGGTTCCATTTTCTCTCATACTTTCACATATCCTTAATTATATATGTAGTTAGAGGACTGCACACAATTCACTGGCATTTTAGCTGATTTTACAATTTTTCACAAAGTTAATCAATCACTTTAAAGATTAAGGCAAAGGACTGTATGTACATGTACATAACCTCCATTCACAGTAAGATTATGGGTGGGTAAACTACAATACATCTCATTTACTTTACCCAAGGTATATAAGTGAGTAGATTTAGCCACTGATTTACAGAACGGCAAGTATCAAACTCCTCATCCAATCAACAATACCATAATTCATTCCTCATTTTCATTTCAAAACTGTTTTCATTTTGCTACAGAATTAAAGTCATTTTTCACGGAATAACGAGCTTGACACTTCACAAAATCAGTGGACTAGCCAGGTTTAACTTGTTCACCTTACTCATAGATGCCAACCTCTCAGAGCACAAATCAGTAATTATGATGAAGCCGAAAATCAGCAATTTGGAGACAAAATCCGTAATTTTATGTGCAGTGCTAAAATGGTAAGAGCAGTTCCTGCAAGCAAGCGCATTAGCAGGACAAGTTAACATTGTCTTACCTGTATGTTCATCAATTTGTGTGAACTCTGCTCTATCACTGATCTTATGTTTATCCACTCTCTTTTCCACATATTTTTGTAATTTGTTAACAAAGAAGGCCACAGTGAAAGTGTTCTTTTCAGTTTGAATGACAATGTTCTAATCTCCACATTGAAAGTGTTCTTTTCAGTTTAATGAGAATTTTCTAATCTCCATAATGAAAGTGTTCCTTTCAGTTTAATGAGAATGTTCTAATCTCCAAATTGAAAGTGTTCTTTGCAGTTTAATGAGAATGTTCTAATCTCCACATTGAAAGTGTTCTTTTCAGTTTAAAGGTAATAAACAGTAGTGGTAGCAAAATGAAAGTTGGCATGAAACTGCTCAAATATAGTCTCATATTGTTCGGCTTCAATAAAAAGATACATGAGTGAGATAATCCGGTATTCTATTCATGATTTCCGGTGATTTTCAGTAAAAAAATTCAAATGATCGAATATCAACGGTTACCTTATACCCTCGCTAAGGACCACCTACCCCGACGCTCCCGGCTCAACGGCGCATAGCGGTTCGCACACACTTGTTACACACACTGTTTTCACATCAAATTACAAGCGCGGTACCGCGCTTGTAATTCGATGTTTAATTTTTTGGACATTTTAGCCATTTCTAAACCATTTTTCTTCAAACAAACGTCACCTATGTTCGAAATTAATCATTTCACAACAGTATATGTAATAATTTCCATTCCAGCTGACAAAGTAGTTAAATATCCAAAGCGCCACCTTTCCCACTACTGTACGATACCTTTAATGAGAATGTTCTAATCTCCACATTTAAGTGTTCTTTTCAGTATAATGATAATGTTCTAATCTCCACATTGCTTCTTAGGTTGATGAGAATGTTCTTATCAGTACATTTAAGGGGTGCTTCTCAGAAATGTTGGATGTTGCAGCCTTCTTGCACCTATCCAAGGTCCTTTCATCAAAGACCCTCTTGTGACAGACAAATTACTTGGATTGGGAGTACACCTTCTGAGTGAGGACATCAGAGAGGACAGCAGTTGAGATATTTCTCAATTCAATAGCATACTTGCGTACACCAAACTGAGCAGTCTTTCGTCCTCTGCACTTGAGTGAGCCAGTGATGGGATAGCATGCACACAGCGTGCATCTTGCAGTCTTCTTAGATGATACAATGCAATTCCATTTCCTGGTATATTCCTCGTTAAAGATCTGTAATTTTTTTGCATGACTGTTTTTTTTGTCGTCGAGTTTGAACTTGAGGAAACCATTTCATGCTCAAACTCTGAACAGCAGTAGCAGCCTTGCAGCATATCATATGAACGTACCGACCTGCGCTCGCAGAGTTAGGCAGCCCTGCAATTGCAATATATCCCGCGCCGATTATGGCCATGAAGCAGTGGCCTTTTGCCCCAATCTGCTGGCCTCGGCACTACCACATGTATTTGTTTAGCACTTCCACACGTACCTATACATTGTATACGTAGCAATGTGTGCTACATAAAAGATTCATGACGGACTGCAATAGCCGAATATGCTTAAGTACAGAAAAGCGCTAACACAATTTTGTGCTAATTTTAAATTGACAAAATCCGAGATTTCTGGTCAAGAAATCGTACCGCCCGTTCTCGGACAATTTCCTATAGAAGATACAGGAAATCCGTAGTAGTCGCCATCTCTACTTTTTGAATACAGGCAAAACTATTTGCAGGAAAGCACAAGAGAGATCCCTACATATTCAACTTACCGATGCTTGTGATGTCACTCTAGCGTTGCGACCTAGGTCTCCCATAGCTCCAAGAATGTGTTGGACAATGTTCTAGAATACACAAGAAAAACAGATTGAACAAACTGTTCACTTTCTATCAACCTTTAAGAGCAGGGCTCCAAACAAACTTTTTTTAAAAGGAGGTACAGCTGAAGTTTTTTTTATCTGCATTCATGAGGCCCACATTAAAATTGTGATATTCTGCGGTACGGAATTAGAATTTGGAGACCCATCCATCCCATGTGCCTGTCATTGTTAAGCCCTGCCTTAAATAATTATCCTCATAAAAGGAAGCCATTACTCATCAATACTGAAATACTAAAGGAAAATCCAACCTTAATGGCAAGTTGCTCTGAAAGAAAGAGGAAAAATCCGAGAAGCAGATTGGTGAAAGTTTGAACGAAATCTGACAAGCAATAAAAAAGTTATGAATTTTTAAAAGTTGTCATCACTATACATATATGGGAATTTTAAATTGGCCGAACAGGTACAGTAAAGTCACTGTGATGTAGTTGCAGACAACTCCCCTATTTGCTCCAACACACAAAATGATTAAAATGTCATTTTTTTTCAAAATGTATTACTCAGTAGGATCTTTTTCTGCCCCGAGAGCAAAGGCACTTCGGAGAAACAATATTTTAGTGCACGACAAAAAGGAGACTTGTCCGTAAGTATGTCACAATCGCCTCACCAAATTACCAATCTGAGATTCACATAGATGTAGTGATTTTTTTAATTTTTCAAACCTCCATAACTTTCTTATTCCTTGTCCAATTTCTTTCAAACTTTCACCATCCTGTTGTTCTTATTTTTCTGCTTTTAACAAATCAACTTATTACCAAGGTTGGATTGCCCTTTAAAGCCAGTTGCTTGTAATGCACTCATGATACAATCATTTGCTTCAAAGTCATCATCAAATTTTTTTTTTTTCTTAATGAAGAAATATACAAATCAAAGTTGAAAAGCATGATCTGCAAACAATAATAATAATAATGGTAATATCTCAATTGAAAGTATTCATAGAATAAGACGAACCGTTCTGATAAAAAATGACAAAACACATTTAGGACATTTTTTTTCGCAGAAACCCGAGTCTGAAAACCTGAATGTGAAAACAGACTGGATTCCAACAATCTATATTTCGGAAGCGAAAGGTTTTGGATACAGCAAGGACAGTATGACCATAATTTCATTACATACCTGTACCTCGGTGGAGTTGGCAGATAGACCAGGCTGCTGGGAGGGAGCGGTGGTGGTGGAGGATCCACCCCGCCGCTGCTGGGAGGCACTCCCGCTGCTGGTGGTGGTAGCGGGACGTGGAGGTGCCCTCTCAACCAGGTGCATGACCTTTCCGTGGACGTCATACTCGGTCAGCTTCTTCTCATCCTTGAGAACTTGGCCGCAAAAGATGAGGCGTTGGGTCGCCGCTGAAATACCCTGGCAATCATTTTTGAAGGAAAACAGAACAAATAAAAGGTTAAAGGTTATGAACTGTACTGAAACGTGTCTGAATATTGTCAACAGTTGTCAAAGAAATCAGCTATTTACATTGTACATGTGTACCTACTTTGAATCTACTGGAAAGATTTGATAAATGATATAAAATTCTGGAAAAAAAAAAATCTGATTGATATAGTAATAAAAATCAATTTTCCTCCACGATTGCTCTGTGAGAGTCTGATATTATGACTATTTAGTCTATGTACCTTGGGTAAGTTACTTACCACAGAACCAGCAATCTTTTCCTTGAACTCCTTCACAGTCAGCTGTTAAAAAAGTATATTAGAGAAAGAAATTGTGGATTGTAGAGATTTTAAAAATCAGTTATGGAAGTCAATTTCAAACTAAAAGACAGTCCATGTACATGAACATAAATCGGAATGCATAGTTTAAAAATATGGTTCATTCTTGTAAGTTTAAACAGAAAAGGCCATTCATTCCCAACATTTTGATAAAAATGTATCAACTGTCAGGAACCAAACAATGGCCCCAGATTTATTTTGTAAGGGATATAGGGTTAGGTATAAAATTTGGTTAAAGATTGAAGTTTTGCATTTGAATAGAATTAGAAATTTAGCATTAGAAAATCTAAATTACATTTAGATTATAGGGAGGCATGTGGCAATTTTACCACTGCTTTTAATGATGGGGGTCAAGGGGGACCAGGGCAACTGCCCTAACACCACAAAATCAACACTCTTATGTCTATCATCATTGTTTCATTCATGGATCCTATGATTATATATTGGGAGGCACAATGACACTTTAAAGATAAAGTTGAGTTCTGGTCATGCAATGGCATTGTGAAACTAGAATATCAGTGAAGGTGATTAATACCCCCGCCCCAATGTGTGTGCCAAATTTCCTGAGCATTGCTCCAAAAATGAGGAAGTGGTTTGATCAGCAATATTTCCCCATTTTATTGCCATGTTGTTACCATGGCAACACAGTTTGCCACACACTGAAACAATATGTCTTGCACATCTTTACCACAAGACCAATGCGTGTGCCAAATTTCACAAGCATTGCTCAAAAAAAGAGAAAGTAGTTCGATCCCCAAGATTTCAACCTGATTCATTGCCATAATATGCCGTTACCATAGCAATGCAGTTTCCGACACATTTAAAAAATGGCTTGCACATCTTCATCCCAAGACAAATGTGTGTGCCAAATTTCATGAGCATTGCTCGAAAAATGAGGAAGTAGTTCGATCCGCAAGATTTCAACCTGATTTATTGCCGTAACATGCCATTACCATGGCAACAAAGTTTCCGACACATTAAAAAAATATGTCTTGCACATCTCCATCCCAAGACAAATATGTGTGCCAAATTTCATGAGCATTGCTCGAAAAATGAGAAAGTAGTTTGATGTGTAAGATTTCAACCTGATTCATTGCCATAATATGCCGTTACCATAGCAATGCAGTTTCCGACACATTTAAAAAATGTCTTGCACATCTTCATCCCAAGACCAACGTGTGTGTCAAATTTCATGAGCATTGCTCGAAAAATGAGGAAGTAGGTCGATGCGCAAAATTCGTAACCGACCGACTGACCGACCACTCGCTCGCCCGCCCAACCGACCATACGCTGATTCCTATATACCCCCTTCAAACTTCGTTTGGCGGGGGTATAAAAAATTGTCTTAAATCAATTGTGAAAGGTTGAAAGGTTGATCATGTCTAAATAGTCGTAGAATCAGTGTATAAAGTGATGTTTTGAAATTATCAAAATGATAAGAAAATTAAGAAACTGACCCAATCTTGCTGAAAAGGCACATGCACTGCACTGCACACAGAAATGGGTACATAGGACTGTAAACACATGTGGCATGAATGTTCAGGTCAAACACTTCAGCTATTTTATGTCACATTTCGAACATGAGGGCATTCGAAGAGCAATCCTTTTCAGGACACAGTTCTTCCATGATGTTCTTCCAAATGGACAAAGGAATGAGAAAGCTCAAAAGTCATTTTGCATCTTTCCCAGAACTTAACCTTCTCTTTAACCACTCTCCCAACCCCCCCCCCCCCCCCCAAACCCCTCCTGGGGGTGTTTCATAAAGCTGTTCGTAAAGTTACGCATGAATTTAGGAACGACTTGAATATGAAGTGCCAGATAGGATGCCCAAAGTTTTTCCTGATGTTTTAACAAAGTGTGACTGTAATTCCAATAACCTCAATTAAATTATTGCAAAAAATATACCTTGCATTAAAAATGTTTGTCATAATAAGAATGTTAATCTACATCTGCACATTTCAACTTTAGTTGATGCAGTTAAAATAGATTGAGCATCCCATTTGGCTTGTCATATTTAAGTAATTTGTAAAGTCATGCGTAACTTTACGAACATCTTTATGAAACACCCCCCAGACCCTCCTTATCTCCAACCCAGTTTTAATGACTGTGGGGGGGGGGGGGGTACTGCCCCAATGCACTCAAGTAACACCTTCCCCCACCCCTAATCTCCTAGTGAGAGAAACTTACATCATCAGATACAGAGAACTGTCTGGTTAGTGAGTCCAAGGTCTTGATTGTGATGTCTATCATTCTGGTCCTCTACTATGTCCTAGGCCCTCTGAGCTATAAATCTAGAGACGTGATACTACCGACAAAAGAAAAAAATAAATCAGTCAATAGTGATTTAATGTATGATCAATCTAGCACTAAGAGGAGTCCAATAAAAATAGCTACATGTACATACAGTATGTACTGTACATCCAGAATGACATGTTTCCAGTACAGTCTGGTGCTGGTCGACCATTGGAAGTGTTGTACATACCACATGACTTGTTCACCAATTTTAACTTTGAATTTCAGGCCAGCCATTTTTTTTTTTCAGTTTCAAAAAAATGAACATAACAAGGAGAACAAATATTGAAATATAATACTATTGGAATGGTGTATAAGTCCACTACATTCTTTTCACTGTTAGTGCAAAACTGCCAGGACCCTTTAAAAAGGAATTTATTCTAACTTTGTATTTTTATTTCTTTCTTTACGAAAAAAAAAAGGAAATTATACTTCAAGCAGGCCCAATTCACCATTCATTTACAGGCCAGACAATTATTTGCCTGATACATCTTACAATCTGGTAGCTCCTCTTTACAAAACTTGATCTGTCCCTCCCTATAAAAAGTCACATTTCCATCATAAACTTTCCTGTAGCAAGGCCAATGGAAATTTAAATCAAAAGAAATTATCATGATAACGTAACAATTGAGTGAATCATAATTACAAATAACCTACTCAATAACAATAATGATAAAAGATACCTTGGTCAAATTTGAAGAGATTACAATGCTCACAATGACCAAGGCAAGAGCTGCTACTGTACACATGTATGTGTAGATGTTTTAATTTGTATCACCTAGAAACAGCCTTGATCAGAATAAAAAATGATCTATTGGCCATGGACAATCAAAAAGAAACATTGTAGGTACTAACACTGCAGTTGGTACTTTTGGATCTTAGTGCCGCATTTGATACTATTGATCATGGTATATTGTTGAATATACTGCATTCTTCTTTTGATTAAGCGACTCTGTTCTTTCATGGATTTATTATTTTGTTATGCTGATGACACACAGCTGTATATCTTTTAGCCCTGATAAGGATCAACAAGAGCGTAATATTTCAATTTTGGAAACCTGTATAGGATACATTTGGATGCTTCATGACAAAAAAAAAACAACAACAGAGTTTCTCATTGTTGGAACATCCAGACAAGTAGCAAAACTGAATATTAATCATAATATGATTAATTCGAAATGCAGAAGTGAAACCGACAAGCACCATGAGAAATCTTGTTGTATCTGGCTAGATACTCATTTAAACATGGATACACGGATATCCAACATGTGAAAATCTGCTTTTTATATGTTATATAATTTGTGTCACATCCATAAAACCTTAAATCAGAAAAACACTGAAAGCCTCGTTCATGCTTTTATTAGTAGTAAACTTGATTATTGTAATGGATTATTGTTTGGCTAGTCAGATACACTTAGCATGAAGTTGCAGTGTGCTCAGAATGCCTGTGCAAGACTTGTGACCAATTCCTCAATATTTTCCGACATCAAACTTTTTTTGATGAAGTTAAATGTATTGGTTGCCAATAACGCAAAGAATTACATTCAAGATACTTTTGCTTGTTTACAAAGCTTTGAATGCTCAAGCTTCAAACTATTTGTCTGAATTTTCAAATTTTAAATTGCATCCATATTCACATAACTTACAAAGTGCATAAAGACAAAACTGCCTCATGCCAAAACCAAAGCAACTCTTGGAGATTGTGCATTTAGCTGTGCTGCTCCAAAACTCTGGAACCAACTTCCTCTCGTAATAAGAAAAGCACAATTTTAAAATCCCTATTGAAGACCCACCTGTTTTCAGAGACTTTTAAGTAGATTAGTTCTATTTATATAGTGTAAGCACATAGGAGTCTCCATGAAAGCGCAGCAGAGTATATTCAAATAGTACATGTACATGTAGCTGCGCTATATAAATTAATCTTATTATCTTATCACTTAACAAATCTGACCCTTATATACATGTAGCTTATCCTTAAAAAATATATTTTCACATCAAAGATGAATCAATGTCAGATTTTTCATACAGTTATGGTGATGTGTCCTTAATTCGCACAAGAACAATTTTCGCAGATGGTCAATATTTCAAAAATCAATCAAGTGTCAAGGAACCTAAAATTATCTCATAAAATATTTTTGTTTGAAATCAGGTTTTAAAGGATTGATGTATTATAAACAAAATACAATGTATATTATCAATTTCGGTTGGCTTTTGTGTTCGTTCTGAAAAAATATGAAAATTGCTGACAAAAAAACCAACATCAATTTGCTTTGCAACTGATCTAACATTAGATTTATTTTACCGTCCATGGATATGGATCATTAATTTGGATAAATCATTAATAAACTCACATCCACAAATGACTTTTCGCAACTGCTATGCAGTACACAGACCTACCAAGTCTCATGCATTAGGCGTGACAGTCATGCATTAGGGCTCTTACTCACGCCCAAAAATCTCTTTCTCACGCCTGGCCTCACAGCCTATCTCCATATATGGTAGTGGATCCTATTACCGAACACTTTTCAGAAAAACAACCATAGCAAATAAAATATCAAGGGAATATCTGTCAAACTTACATAATGAATGCTTAAAGTCATACAGAAAAAGAAGTTGGTGGAATTTGAAAAAGACAACGTAGATTTAAGACGATATTCCCTTCCGAGCGAACCCCTTCCCAATGACGAGGCGTTTTGGTCCCTTGAAAAAGGTATTGTATTACGAAACATGTGCCACCTATGGGAAAAAGACACACAACCTACCCTGATTTGGGGCCAACGGGGTGACCACTGGGGGTGACGAGAGAGCAGGTTATAAGATATTACTTATGTTTTTTTGCCTCATTTTATGATCTTCTGCCCTGTGTTCTCTGTGCATGTGTCAAATAGTGTGGAGAACATACGCACAGTCCCATGCGTATGAAAGCCATTTTAGGTGCTTAACTGTACGCGTTTGGTAATACAATGCTGTTCAGTAATACAATCCCTGACTAGAGAGGGTCTATACATACCACGCGGTGAGCGCACGGTTCCTCCCACTCACACTTATGCAAGATTATTGGAGATGGGGGTTCCTCCCCTACTAGACCGAAAATTCTGTCTCTCGTTCATTAGCCTCTTAATTTTGACAGGGTCGGCCATTCACTTAGAGACAGAAACGCTCCTATCACTCTGCTGTGCAAACTTTCTGAGAGCCGACGATCAGTCGGCATGTAGTCATAAAAAGGCTTGTAGAACCCCCTTTGAATTATTTTTTACAAATTGAATAGATTAGGCCTAGGCTCTAAACATTCACGAATCTGTTCACTTACCAATTTGACTGTTTTATTCCTTGTAATGCTCCTTTTTCAGGTAATTCAGGGTCCAAATTATTATCCATTTGAAAATCTTGCAGCCGTAATTCGAACGGTTTCCACTGCGCAGGAATGAAGATAACATCGTAGCCGTTCTAGTCTACGTACAAGGGAAAATTATTATCAAGGGAAAATATAATGTGTGCGAGTTCGTAATGAATTCATCACATTTTTCCCTTCATAATAATTTTTCCTTGTACATAGACTAGAACGGCTACGATGTTATCTTCATTCCTGCGCAGTGGAAACCGTTTGAATACGGCTGCAAGATTTTCAAATGGATAATAATTTGGACCTTGAATTACCTGAAAAAGGAGCATTGCAAGGAATAAAACAGTCAAATTGGTAAGTGAACAGATTCGTGAATGTTTAGAGCCTAAGCCTCATCTGTTCAATTTGTAAAAAATAATTCAAAGGGGGGTCTACAAGCCTTTTTACGACTACATGCCGACTGATCGTCAGCTCTCAGAAAGTTTGCACAGCAGAGTGATAGGAGCGTTTCTGTCTCCAAGTGAATGGCCGACCCTGTCAAAATTAAGAGGCTAATGAACGAGAGACAGAATTTTCGGTCTACTCCCCTACATGGCGCGTATGGCGCTGATGCGCAATCTCACGCATTGCTGGTCTTTGACCTTGGCGTCTCAGAGTGCAATCCAATGTGTAACAAGTTATCATGATTTTCAAGATTGCGATATCACCAGAATTTTTCACTCTGACTTTGTCTTTCATACTCTGTGTCCGTCAATAAATATTGAGTGGCTTAATTCTTATTTCACAAGATGGCCATAAAGAAGATCTAGAACCTGAATGGAGTTTTGAACATACCCATAAAATGAAGAATTAAATTTAAAGCATTCATGTATCAGTCTATCATACCTGACTAATGACGACATTTCATGTAAAGTTATATGATTCAATCAATCAATGAGCTAAAATTTCAGACATGTAACTTGAAACCATACACAAATAATAACAGGTGGGACCGGGATGACTCCATTGGAACACGTAGGGAACATGACATCTCAAGGGCGTTCAATGTGACAAAAAATGATAATTCGACCTAAAATATCACAAATGATTAACAAGATGTTGAATCAACAACAAAGACATTCACACAAACAGTTTACTAGCAATATCTCACCAAAGTCGGCTGAAAAATTACACGGTCACCGGTGTCGACTTGTGAAATCTCCGTTCGTTAACGTGGCGCGCGCACATCAACTTGCGCTATGCATGCAATGCATGTTATCTTCTTGTTGGCAGTCTAGGACAATGTAGGAGGAGGGAGGCTATGGGGGGGGGGGGGGGGGGGGGGGGGGGGGGGGGGGGGATGTAGCTCAGGCCCCGGCCTGCGTCAAACAAAATTATATAAATTTATAGTACCAAGGGCAAAGGCAACGGAATCCTTCCTAATCAGATTATTCTGAATGCTCCACATAAATTTCAAGAGAAAAATAATAAAATCATGTGGATATTAAACTATATACTCTCAGAAGAGATAAATAGATACTCATAGACAGACGCATATATACAAACAAGAGAAGAAGTACCGTAGTCCTCTTTAATCAACGCAGAAATGAAATATTAAAGGGAAATCCAACCTTAATAGGAAGTTGCTTTGAAAGAAAGGGGAAAAATCAGAGAAGCAGATCGGTCAAAGTTTGAACGAAATCGGACAAGCAATAAGAAAGTTATGAATTTTTAAAAGTTGTAATCACTATGCATATGGGAATTTCAAATTGGCCGAATAGGTAATGTCACTGTGATGTAGCTGTGGACAACTCTCACATTCACTCCAACACACAAAATGACTAAAATGTCACTTTTTTCGAAATGTATTACTCAGTAGGATCTCTTTCTTTCATGAGGACCTATAACAATATGCTATCTCCAATATATTTTGAGTACTGCCCCAAGGGTAAAAGCGCCTCGAAGAAAACCGCAAATTAATATTTTTGTGTACGACAAATGGGAGAGTTGTCCACAAACATGTCATAATTGAATCACCAAATTGCCAATTTGAGATTCGCATAGATGTAGTGATCTCATTTTTCAAACATCCATAACTTTCTTAGTCCTTGTCCGATTTCTTTCAAACTTTCACTGTCCAGTTTTTCTTATTTTTCTGCTTTCACACAAATCATCTCATTACCAAGGTTGGATTGCCCTTTAAAAAGGGAAAGAATGAAATTGAAAGAAGACAAGAAAGAATGAAGATATGGATAGGCCTACAAGAGACGGATACGGGAAACATGAGAAAAGGGCGTCGAAAGTTAATTATAGGATTGAGAGAGAGAGAGAGAGAGAGAGAGAGAGAGAACAAATGGACTGAGTGAGAAGAACTGCATTCATGATTATACCTACCCCCCCCCCAATAAAAAAGTAACACTAATAGTAATAATTCATTATAGGACTTGGCGCTGCCGCGCCGCCCCACCCCCGGCCCTCCTTCTCTATATATATCCAAACTTATCAGGAATACAAATTCAGCTTTTAATCTTAAAAATTATGACACTACGGAATGTATTAAATGTTGATGCACTTTTATTTTTTGTGAACTGCATCCGGGATTAATTGGTCTGATAAACTACAGTATACCCCGGGCGGTATAAAAGCGAGGGAGCAAGGCAGTTAACCACGAGCAATTAACTGAGCAGTATAGATCTATTTTGCATTTTCACCCCTTAAAAACGCACGTTTTTATGCATTATATACCCCTACGTACCCTAAGGAAAAATCTGGAGAGAGCATAGCAACTGAGCATAAATGTTTTTTTCATATCTTGAACAAGTTGCAATACAATATGCTATTCACTTCTTCCTATATTCGGGGCGAAAAAATACCTGCAACCTTGAACAAACATAGCCTAGTCGAAGAATTTAACAAGGCAATCGAAAGTGACGATTTATTACGAGAGTTGAACCTTAGATTCAGACCAGGGGTTTCAGAATACTATTTCTTGCACTCTGTCCCATATTGGGGAGCAAAATTTAATATATCCTGCTGAAACGTATATGCTAAGGAGCAAAGTAACAAAAACGGTATTTATGAAATATGTCTATATTGCAATGGGAACGAGAGATTACGAGAGCCTGTTCTGCATAATTAATGGGACGTAGTGCTCAGAGCCACCGAGTTTCGAAAGTTGTTGCAATTCAGATCAATTAACCTCTTTTTCACGTTTCGTACTTTTGGGGCGCATATATCCTTATAATATAGGGAACTATATCATTTTTCTTCATTTTCTCCCCCTTTCTTTGTCCGTTAATCGTTTTTTTGTAAATTTCAAAACTTTGGTGCATGAGTATGTTAAGGGAACCCCATGCATCTATACCAGACACTACTGCGTATGCAGTGCTTCTCCTCTTTATTATAAGATCATATAACATGCATCATAAGATGCATAACATTAGGGTAGTAAAATCTCAAAATTTTCTCCTAATCATTACAGGCATTCAGTGTTTCATCTAATACATCACTTTTCTTTTCAAATTAAGAATTGCTGTGTATTATAAAAACTCATAGGCGTTCAAACTTAATGGGATGGACTCCCTCCCACCCCCCCCCCCCCCCATCGACCTGCCCTCTCCCACACCCACGTCCACACCGACTGTGGTCACTTTTCTTTCCAAAGTAGGAAAAATGTATATTTACATAATTATAATTACTTCTGATCGAGGAATTTAAAATCATTCTCAAATTCTTTTCCACCTCCCACCGACACCGATGATCCATCAATTTTCTTTCTAAATCAACATTGTTTAGGGTTTTTAAATCTCAAAGAAGAAAAAAATCAGATGAGAAGGGATAACCTCCTCCTTATCCAACCTGGATGTTTCCATTTTCTTTAAAAATCTTACCATTACTCTCGTTATGGTCCCTCGATCCCACCTAAATTCTTTTGAGATGCCTAAGCTTCAAGTTTGGCGGAGTGTATACATGGAGTTGGATTGATATTTCTTTCACGTATAAAGTTTATTATTCACTATATATGTCCTGTTGATCATATGCAATTTAAAAATTAATTTATAGACTTAAGTCATCAAAATATAGGCCTACATGCTAGGATACAAAATAAAAGAGAGATCAGGTGCCAGAATATATGATAACCGAATAGCCTATATACTGGTTGTTTAAAAATTATCGGGGTCAGGAGAGCGGGGTGGTGGGGGAGGGTTGAGGGGGATTGAGAGGTTGCAGCCCGAGCAACCCCCCCCCCCCATCCCCGCCCCGCGTATACTCCTAAAGGTCAAGATACCAGTACCTGTCAAAATGATAAGAGGTGATTCCAATGGTACAAACTCTCTCCAGTTCTGTAGTAACCCCTAGGCGACAGTAGGATATTTTATTTATTTATTTTTTTTCATTTTTTTATTTATTCATTTATTTTTTATTTAT
Source organism: Heliocidaris tuberculata (assembly GCA_025618425.1). Lineage (NCBI taxonomy): Eukaryota > Metazoa > Echinodermata > Echinoidea > Camarodonta > Echinometridae > Heliocidaris > Heliocidaris tuberculata. The sequence goes on from CM046848.1 coordinate 2,600,652, forward strand.
TCATTTATTTATTTTTTTTTTTTTTGGGGGGGGGTAATTGTAATCAATACAACTCTTTCTCTCTAACACACACCTCAAAGATATAAAAATGTGCTTTTATGAAATAATACCAAAGTGTATCTTTTATTTCAAAATGCGTAGAGGTGTTGTGGTCTAGTGGATAAGTCACCAGACAGAAGATCACAAGGTACGGGGTTCGAATCCCAGTCCGGCACTCTCGACCCGCAGGTGAAATAAATGGGTACCGGTAGGAATATAATCCTTGATGCTTCAGTGCAATCATTTAGGGCAACTAGGCGGAGCCGGGATAATAATCCAAAGCTCTTTGGAAACGCATATACTGCCCTGATGAAAAGCTCAACACTTTATACCTTCAAAACATGCAAACATGTAAATTTGAGCCATGAGAGTGAAAAAATTGAGTGTTGCCCTACCGTTTACACAGTCAAAACTTCCTGACACAGAGTGGAAAAGTGTTTTGTTCTACATTTTACACTTTTCTGTTGTCTTCCAATTAGTGGCATCCTGAAGGACCCTTTCCCCTTCACTAATCCTATGTTGGGATTAGTCTATTGCTCTTCAAGGAGTATATGTCATATATGAGAGTGTGTATGCTTTATAAGGTCAAAGGATTATTAAAGGGTGACTAAATTAGAGAGAAAAAAGGTGCTATTTCCATGTATTTTTGCATTCAAATCACGAATCTGGCAATTGATTGTCAAAATTATGTCTCGTTTTGGCGAAAAAGGGGGAAAAGTAGAGGTTTGGGGACCGTTCCTTAAAACTCGTGAGCTGATTGGCTAATTGACGTCACACCCCCAAGTGACGTATCAAGAGTAAGAGGCACAAGATCTACAGGCTGCGGCAATGTAACATTGTACACACAATGCGGTATTTGACCCCTCTGTTCAACAGACAATTTATGAAAAAGGGAAATTAATCAATACAGTCTAAGGAGTGAATAATCATTATCAATATATTTTCTTTAAGATCAGTGAACCCTTTTGCCCAAATATACAGCTCTTGTTTTGATTTTTTAACTTTTCTTTGAACAATGTTCTCATCCATCTGAGCTTGCCGAACAATAGTTTTGCATTGGTCTTAAACGCGTACACAGCCGTTTTATGCGTCTGTGCAATGTACTATACACATCTTTAGTACGGCAACTATGTTCCCCCTCGTACTAAGCGACTGGTGAACGCTTTTGTTTGGTTTGTTTTCCCTCTCGCCTTTTTTTCCTTCGCTTTACGTGTACTACGGTAGTAGTGACTTAGATTTTTGGCTGAAGTTCTTCGAGTAACTTAGAGAGATGGATAGTGATCGCGAGTCCGATTTGGAGGACTTTTTTGAGCCAGATACGAACTCTGATTTATCAGATGATTTATCGATACCGAAAGAGAAGAAGCTCAAGTGTAGTGGCAAGGGGAATTCGACCATTATGTTTGAACCTCTCGCAGAATACGCGCCAGGGCATGGTGAAGGGGTCGCGGGGGAAGGGGCCGCGGGTGAAGCTGCTGCAGCTGCTGGAGAAGAAAAGTGATCACTGCAAATTGTACTTCACTCGCTTGGCCCTTGCCACTCTGCCCGCGTGAGAATACCGTTGCGACCCACAATTTCCGTAGATTTTCATCTTTAGGAAAATGATGTACGTAGGCTTACATCATCTTTAGGGGTCTTGCTACAGCCCGGAACTATACACCGATTTGGCATTACTGATGAAATTGTGTCCCAAAATCAAAGTTATTGTGAGGAATTAAACACACGAAAATATGCGACGCAAATGGTCGATGCGGTGAATGTCATGCTCGGCACCGGGCTGGGCCTGCCGGGGCCTGCGGGCGCGCACGGTATATAGGTTGGTGGAATATTTTCCCTTACTTCTCGTACGTCACAGATCACGTGATCATGATGTCGCTCGATGGGGTTTTTTTAGGGGCGGGGCTTATGACTGCGTAAATCAGCAAAAATGTACTTTTCAAATGATTATAAAATACGACTGAATGCATAAAAAAGTGTGTGATAGATATTTTTTGGCTCCTGATGACTCCTTCCTACGAAAAATGGGCAATCAATTTTTTAATTTAGTCACCCTTTAACTGTTCCTTAACATGCTACCTACAACTGCTCTACACTTTACCTTAAAAAAGTGTCAGCCTACCTTAAATTTACACTATCTGAATTTCAAAGTAAAGCTTGGAATTTTGAGTGTTGAAGGTAAGACTTTCTTTTGGGCTTAACTGTAGATACATTGATAAATATCATGGCCTGATAATAATATGATAACTGATAACCGAGTCTTACATAAGTCTTTGAAAATGTAATGAAATTAGTTTTTAATAGCCCCGTATTTTTTGTTTTGGCTTGCAGATTATATTTTGCTTCATTTCATTTTGATTTTGTTTTTCTATCTGTTGTATATGTCAAATGAAGTAACTAAATTGTTTGTCTTTTCTTGAAATGCGTCTTATTTTACAATGTGGTCGCTGATATAAGAGAACTCCTCCTTTGACCCATGCTCACACAAATACAAAAGAGCACACGCGAATATATGCGCTACAGTATCATTTTGACCCCCCCCCCCCCCTCCCGCACGTAGAGTCGAGTCGAGAGAGGTCTAGTCATAGGGTCTAGTATAGTAGTATGCGCAGAGCTAGCATGCAGCAGCAGCTAGCTAGCTAGCGGCGTTGTTAGGGAATGGCGTTGTGCATACATCCACAGTAAATTTGAAAACGTTGGTGCCCTGTCTTGTTGGACCTTATCTCCATGCGTAATAAATGAAGAAATTGATTTATAATGTGATTTTACAAATCTGGAGGTAAGTCTCATCACTTTGTTAATTATATGAATACGTATTCTCAGGTAAGGTTTTGAACAAAGAAAGAGCCAATTTCATTTACTCCACTGCCCGTTGGTCGAGCAGCTGCTCGTCGGGCACTCGCCTTCTCATCGCAGCCAGAGTTCGGGCCTACTGACTGTGGACCGTTCATGTGACGTTTGTACGAAAATGGTGTTGTGTTGCGTTGTGTGTCCGGACAAAATTTAGATCTGTCATGTCTGTGTACGTTTGCTGTTTGATTGCACGAAAAATGCTGCATCAAGCAGCATCAACTGCATACTATGATTAACTACCATGAATGTTTGCCATATAATTACCCAGACGGTCACGTTGTATCGTAATTCCGGACAGGTTATTCTGTAATATGTAATATGTATGATGGGGGGACCTAAAGCTACGCACTTTATTTCCGGCAGCTAAAAAGTCACCTTTTCAATGATTTATGCGAATTTCTTTTATATATCTTGGGTCTTCATATTCTTAAATTAAATTCCTGAGAAAATTACGACGGACAAATATCAATAACATTAATTTTCAAGTCGATGTCGATACCCATGTCGAATTTGGTCCAAAAAATGAAAGGGTCCTAAAGCTACGCACACGTAATAAATGAATGCAAATCTTGATTTTTAAGCTGACTGACGTGAATTTCATCCAGATTTGCAAATAGTGATAATATCACCAGAAATAAAGGAAAATTGCTCATTCTTTTTGGCGAATGTAAATGATAATCTCGTTGCTCAGTCACACCAAAAGTTTGGCGCACTGAACGCGTCGCATTGCGCGTATTTGCGGGGTGCGTAGCTTTAGGACCTGCGTAGCTTTAGGACCTCTGACCATACAGCTCATTTTTAAACAGTAAAACAACTTTTCGTGCAAATTGTCATAAATCTTTCACAGGATAGGTTGAAAATCATGTGAATTGCAAATATTCACTGGTTTAAGTTTTACTTGATGCATGTTTTTCGTAAAATCTGACGGCAAAATTGACAGGCTAATATTTTAAGTGTCCGGAAATACAACCCCCATCATATATGCTACATGTAAGACTTTTGACGAATTGTAATGATGTGGGACCTAACTTATGGCTATGCCTATGCCCACTCACACTTATGCGAGGTTATTGGATATAACCTCGCACTCTTTGTAATTGCATGGAAAAGGCACTAGACACCAATTACTCTGGATTGGATTGGATTTGAATGAATGAGTGAATGAATTTATTTCATAATACTGCAGAAATCTGCATGAACATTACATTTGAAAGTATACATACTCCATAGTTCAAATATCGAATACAGATAGACTGTCATAATCAATAACATTGTCAATGTAATCAAGAGTGAAAGTTACATTAGTCAATAGAAAGGGCAGTATCATGGGAGAACCTAAGGAAAAGCACAGCTTGTTAAAACTACATGTACATGTAGGTTCCCTAATTAAAGAGAATTACAACATATGTAATTACATGTATGTAAACATATAGATATGGTACTGGTAGTAAAGAGACAAGACAAGATATATATGCCTAAAAAAAAGAAAGAAATAAACACATAAACATTGATCACTTAAACATAAAAATAAAAATAAGCTTATAAATGAGCAGTTAATTTCAGCCTAATGGGTTTATAGAAGTAAAAAAATTTGATTGTATCAATAGGGTTTGACTTTGATGCATAAAACTGGTTTCTCAATCATAGTTTAGAAATTTGTACTTGGATGTCTGCCAACAGTTGTAATTTATGTAAAAACTTCCTGCAGGAGGCAAGCAGCAAGAAACCTATACTATCTACATGTATGTACACATACATACATGTACAAAAATAACATCGCATATGTGTGAGTGATCAAATGCAATATTATTGTGATTTGGTATGCATGTACATGTAGTATGTACATGTATAGCATATAGGCTTATGACTAGCATCTGAAGATGGTTTGCAAACTGGCCAGCTGTTCTTACAGTATCAAATTATGAAACCCGCTGACTGCTGTGTGCACAGAGAAGTGAAAGTGTTCAGACAGTGTTGGAAGTTTGGAACATGCATATAATTGTAGCTCACCATTCAGGTCTCCAAAAGGCTCCATACATATATAGTGTTACAGTACTTATTGACTGCTTTCACTATTAACACACCTGTAGTTTTGATCAACTGATGGGAAAATTGAATAGAAACCAAATTGCTCTTTACTGGGAATGCACAACACTCTTGGGTCAAAGGCAATTAAGCACAACAAATTCTCAAAAGGTCTTTTTGAAAAGGGCTCTTTCAGAAAAGCTCAAGATGATAGTTCTAACTCAAAAATATGAAAATTATAGTAAAATTTGAAGAAATTTTTTTAAAGAGCTCCTGTGAACTATACCAAAAAAAAGAAGAGAGAGAAAGAAAAAAGATTAATTTTTACTGAGGCAGATGAAACTGATTTACCTTGGTTAAAGACAAGTTTATAATGCAAAAAGGTATAATCAGATCAAGGAAATGTAATTCCTTGATCAGATTATCAGATCGATTTTTTTTCTTGACTATAATCTACATGTAGAACTCATATTTGACCAAAAGGCAATTCAACTAAATAAATATAGGATACTGTAAATGCATAAATATATTTATGTGCAGAAATTTCTGCTCTTTCTCCTCATGCATCTAGTATATTTTTTTTTTGAGCTCTGAATCAAAAGTTACTGATCCAAACCACAAAATGTGATAAAGTGTCTGAAAAGGATTTTAAACCAACAGTTGATACATGTGATGACAAGATGAGTAGCTGGTAATTGAAAGATGATAGCCTTCTGTCAACAGGAATAAAAAATGTTTATTAGTGTCCTTGCATGGAACAGGCAGAGTTCAAGTCAGCTTGAGGCCTATTTAGGGATCCTTGTGACTGTGTACGTACATGTACATGACATGCATGAGTGTCGATCCGGGGGGGGGGGGGGGGGGCCTGTATTATCACCCCCTAAAATTACATGTATGATACAGTGTACATTAACTTTAAACTAATAATTATCCAAACTCATTATGTTTGATCTTGAAATACCATCACATTCTTTCATGATTAGAAGTAAGGAAATAAGAAATTCCATAATTTGAATGCAAAAATATCGAAGAAAATTCAGAAAACCATTGTCGGATGCTCTAATATGCAAGTTTTATGAACAGATTTTTGAAAAAGTCCCTGGTGTGGGAGGGGGGGGGGGAATACCTCCCTCCCACACCATCCCCCGCTCGGTCATCCCCCTAATCATGAACATGGATCGACACCCCTGTGTACACGTACCTTTTTATAAAATTATTTCCTTTTTTTTTTTTTAAAGATTATTTACATGTATTTAAAGGGTGCTTTTCATGCTGAATGAACAAGAATAAGTAATGTAATGTACTTCACCTTTGATAACTACTGTACTTGGTGATTGTATGCATCTATGGTTGTCATAATGCTCTTTTATAAAATGCAAATTACATGTACATGTACATGTTGTACATGTACATGTAGTAACTTTACTTTCCTACATAGTTGTGGTGTGGGTCCTTGTACATCTATATTATGTAAAATTTCATGACTTTGTATAGAAATGTCAATGAATATTTTGCAGAACTAAGAATATAGACTAGTAATATATTTTGAAATAGACTACCGGTAAATTAGTTCTTTTATTTTGGATACATCTAACAAATTATAAGCAAGAACCTCCTTTATTATAGTTGAGTATGATTTATTGCCTTTGTTGTCATGCTACATGTAAGTGTACAATTACACCAGAGCATTATCAGTATCAGGAGTTTAAATGCATGTTGATCAAAGGAACTGATGATGATTGATGTTTGTGTATTAAGAGCAGTTGGCAGAGGACTTCATATTACTTGTCAAACAATACAGCTCATTATTATAATTTACAATTGGATGAATAACAGTTCCTGTATTTGTCATCTTGGATACAGCTGTCTATTTCTTTCTTTCTAACTTATCAGAAAAAAAAAAAGAGATATTCCCACGGAATTCTATTATCAGTGATGTGCATTTTCCTAGTCCAAGTACAGTATGTACATGAACATGCCTACATTTTATGCCTCTTATTGTTGTCACTTAGGTCTGGGGCCTCTTCCATAAAAGAGGTTGTGCATATTAAAGGTAAATCCAAGCTTTATAATGGAAAGTTGTTCTGAAAGAAAGCGGAAAAATCAGAGAAGCAGATTAGTGAAAGTTTAAACAAAATCGGCCAAGCAAAAAGAAAGTTATGAATTTTGTAAACTTGTAAACTTGTAATCACTATTATAAGAATTTTACATTGGCAAAATTTGTAGTCACTGTGATGTAGTGGCGGTCAATTCCCCGCATTTGCTCCAACACACAAAATGATTAAAATTCAATTTTTTCAAAATGTATTCATCAGTAGGGTCTTTTCTTTTAGGAGGACCTATAACAATAGTATACAATATATTTTGAGTACTGCCCCGAGGGAAAAGGTGCTTAGGAGAAAGCCGCAAGTAATCATATTTTGGTGTACCTGTACAACAAATGGGAGTAGTTGACCACCAATATGTCACACTCGACTGACCAAATTGCCAATTTGAGATTCGCATAGATGTACATGTAGTGATCACATTTTTCAAACACCCATAGCTTTCTTATAACTTGTCTGATTTCTTTCAGACTTCCACCGTCCTGTTTTTCTTATTTTTCTGCTTTCACACAAATCAAGTTATTACCAAGGTTGGATTGCCCATTAAAATGTAACCTCTTTTTATGGAAGAATTCTATGGACATGTGCACATTATACAAGTTTAATAATTTGTCAATAAAAACCTTCCCAAGTTGCTTCCTGATAGGTTATCTTTCACAATGTAATTGCGTGACCTGGGGCCTGTAACTTAAAGAGATAAATCAATCTTACGATTGATATCAATCGTAAGTCAATGGCGAACCATATACTGAAGAGTTACAATTGATCATTTATAAGATCGATTGTATCTCTTTATGTTACAGGCCCCAGAACTCAACTCTTTCTTTAAAGGGGGTACCCAATGCTGAAACAACGTTAGTTCATTTAAAAGATCATGATTTTATTAGAAGAAAATCATCTGCCTTAAATTTTTTTAAAATTCGTGTTGCCAGAAAATCCCCGAAATATGGTAAGATTTCAGGATATTTTGGCCCCTCAGCTGTGTCCCAATTTCAGCTAGGTAACCACAATGACGTCAAAGTGGTTACCTTGTCGCGCAATTATAGCAAAATGCGCGCAAGGTGTAATGCATTTTGTACAGTCTAGCGCGCAACACATCAGCAATACGCGAACCTGGGTAACCACTTTGACGTCATTGTGGTTACCTAGCTGAAATTGGGACACAGCTGAGGGGCCAAAATATCCTGAAGTCTTACCATATTTCGGGGATTTTTCTGGCAACACGAATTTTTAAAAAACTTAAGGCAGATGATTTTCTTCTAATAAAATCATGATCTTTTAAATGAACTAACATTGTTTCACCATTGGGTACCCCCTTTAAAGGAGAGTGAAACCCTGGGGAAAAAATCAATTTTAATGAAAAGAGAGGATAGAAAGAAGCAATTTAAAAACAGTTCCATCAAAATCAGTTACGAAATGCGAAAGTTATGAAAGTTTGAAAAGTCTCAATTTACTTTCTATGGGGATCCTCGAATTGGCAATGTTGCTTCAAAGTGACAGGTTGAACAACTCTCCATATGTTTTGTACACAAAATTTCATATTTTCCCCATTATCTCTCAAGGTGCAGCTTGTCTCCTTCTTAGTTGAAGATACTGTATATCATGGGAAAATATATTTGACCCAACATACATGTATGTTGAGTTCACAAAAAGACAAGCAGCATCTTTAGACATTTGGAGAAAATATGAAATTTTGTGTACAAAACATATTGAGAGTTGTACGACTAAACCTGCCCTTTTGAGGCAACATTGTCAGTTTGAGGATCGCCATGGAAAGTAAATTGAGACTTTTCAAACTTTCATGACCTTCTCATTTCTTAACCGATTTTGATGGAACTTTTTTAAAACTTGCTTCTCTCTATAATCCTCTCTTTTCATTGAAATGGATATTTACCCAGGGTTTCATTCTCCTTTAATGGTATTATCATGTCACTTTCATAACCATCATAACAACATGTGGTCGGACAGTAAAGAAAAAAAAAATCACATAAAGATCCCACAAAATCACTGCATGGGGTAAGTGCATGGGCGGATGAACCAGCATCCCCATGGCGACCAACCTTCAACCCTGTAAACTTGTCACAGTCGGCTGTAAATGGTATTTTTTCTAAAGATGCCCTTTCTGAAAGGCTTTACCCTAACAAGTGATGAAAACAACAGCAATGAGGCATTTAACAAAGATGATATCACTATATGAGGTTACTGTGGTGTGGAGTGTGTGAGCTGTGTGTTTTGTAAAGATTTGTCGCATTTTACATACATGTACAAGTTATATGGTTTAGGATATTTTCTACTTTAAAAAAAAAAATCCCTTTCCGAAAGTCTTTGACCTTGATGAATATAGCAACAATGCGTGAGCATATGGGTTTTTCACATATTTGCCACTATTTACAATATTTTGTGGTTTGGGATATTTTCTATTTTTGAAAGATCCTTTTCTGAAACACTCTACATGTAGCATTTAAACAAATGCAAAGATGCTACATTTTGTATCATTATCCCTTTCGTGACATCACTCCACATTTTGTGGTTTGGCTCAATAACTTTTGATTCAGACCCCCTAAAAAATATACCAGATGCATGAATAGAAAGAGCAGAAGTTTCTGCACCCACTGTGTCCCATTTTTGTTGCATGACCATAATGCATTTGATGCCAGGAATTTTAAAAATGAGAATAAGCTTTGAAATCCTTAAATTGGCAACCCTTTGAGAGGTTCAAAATCATTGTTCTTTCCTCAAAATCGGCAACTTTTTCAACTATTCAACAAAATTTCTAACCTGTATATTATTTTCAAAGATATTACACCTTATTAGAACCATGTAGCACTAAAAGAAAAATATTGTATTGTTGCCAATTTGAAGAACAAAATGTGATCAATTTAGCCCTTAAATGATTCCTGTCCTGAAAGGGTTATTAGAGGTTAACCCAATGTATATACTGGTAGTGTGTTTGCATGGTTCATTGCTATTTTTAATTTTTTATTTATTGGTTTCATACATGTACATGTATCATATTTTTTCAAAATATGCTCAAATGTTCTGAAAGGATATTTGCCCTTGAAAGTGCCCCCACCCAAAAAAGGGGGGCACAAACCTTTAAAAAAAGGTGGGGGGGGGGGGGGGGACAATGTATACTTTTCTTTCAAAGGGGGGGGGGTACACAGACCTGGATTCTCCCCCCCCCCCCCTTTAAATCTGACACTGAAGTGTACTTCTAGAAAGATGCTACAGTATGATCACTATTTGAGCTTTCAGGTGTACTGTAGTGAAAACTAATGTGGTACAGATTTGTTGCTGTAATTTTATCTTTCTTTTATAGGAACTTTGGGATATTTTTTTTTTGTGTGTGTGAAAGATCCCCTTCTGAAACTTGATCAGCTCTGGCTTCAGTGAAAACAACAACAATGTGATATTATATTGTACATGTACTTCTGCACAAAATCAAAAATTACTATCATTGTTGATGATTGCTGCAGTGTGAGCTGATGTGTTTTGCACAGATTTATCACTGTTTACAATTCTTATGATTTGGGTGTTGGTATATATAAAGCCAATTTTTTGTGCTTATGGGTTTTTTTTGTGTGTGGACAATTTCCTATTTTATTAGAGAAACACCAGTACATGTTGTACACAACAAATGCAGAATGCTAAATGTTGAATGCATAATCTGAAGCACTGGCCTTGTCTTGTTTCCCTTCATAACTTCATTTTCATTTTCATTTCCCTTCCTTTAATGGTAATTTTGAACATCATTTAGCATTGCTCTATGTTTTCTACTTTTGTTTGACCAATTCAGACTGTAAGTAAATAGGCTATGTGTAAACTAAACACCTGAATTGCTTCAAGTTTCATCTCTTCCACTATACCTTCTACTAAAACAACTATGAGTTACCACCAGCGTTGTGTTCGAGGAACATTTCTCACAACATATCTACACATGTACATGTAGATGTAGATGGAAGGGAACCCATGTATTCCCTTTAACTGCCTGGTTTCATTTTCATATCACTACAACTTTAGTTGTGATTGGTTGTTTTTACAGCTGATTTTACGCCAAGCTCTATAAATATAATTTTAATGACCATGAGCTATATAGAAATACATGTATGTACGTGTATGGTAAATGTGTTGAGAGCCAGAAGGACTTTAACTCTGTTTTGAAGGATATGAGTTTACAGTTTGTACATGTACATACATGTACATGTACACTGTATGCCCTTTTTGTTCTCAGCACTTTTAGCAGATACACTGATGTACATGTACATGAAGAGGCTTGAAGCATTATTGCAAATATTCCCATATATAATGAATAAAGCTATGGTATAACTTTTTGAGTTTACGGAAATTAATTCAAATAATTTCATTTTCATTTAGTGCACAAATATCTTTCTGTCACATGTACTGTATTCATTCAAGTTGTTTTCCTGTTTTTTGTATACAAAGTAGAGATTGTTGTTGTCCAAATGGGGAGATTTGCCAATTAGAGCAAGGCTGAATTAATAATTTGTGAAATATGGAAGAGCAATTTGTTCTCCCAAAAGGGTTACTGTGTGGCTACATGCATTCCCCCCAAATGCAAAGTTCAAGTAGGAGTGATAATGATGAAAGATACAAAAGCCAGGTATGTGCTCAGTTGATAGTTTTTACAACTTTGTATCTCTTGTGTGAAGACAATAATATTTGCCAAATGGTGCAGCCCTATCATAGCTACAAGTATTAAAGGAAATTGATGAATTTTCCATGAGAACTTTTGGAATACATGTATTAACCCACAGGCCCTCCTTGAACCCACCAGACCACTTACATACAGACAGTGAGAAGGTTAAAGGGAGCCATCGCTCGATATCCATGTACGTTCACTTTCATTCACTTGCCCCTATTGCAAGGCCATGCATAACAACAATCTTGGAGCAGCGAACAAAATTGCCATCGAGGGTGGGGTAGTTTGTCAGTTGGGTTGTTCAGTTCGTCTTTCTTCGGTCGAATTCGTATCACTGCAATTGCGTGCTCGTTTACCGAAGATGTACGGTATTCCTGAATATTACCCGAGCCAGGCCAAGTTCCAAAACACCACGACTGGTGACTTTTCAGTCCCTTTAATGTGTACATGTATGACTGGAATTTGTTGATGTACATGTACATGTACAGGGCATAAGTAGTGTACATGTATGTAAATAAAGAAAATAACAGGAAACAATTTTCGATCCGCAGAACTGTACACATACTGTATTGTAGCAAGTTGGAAAGAAGATTTTGTTTGCTGAGAGCTTGAACTGGAAGGACGTTAACTCAAATACTTTAAAATAAAGATGACATTTTTCTGGCTAACACCACACGATTTATTCATTTATTGAGCACTTTTCTTGAATTATTTGGGAGCAAAACTGCTTGAAATTCTTTATTTCCAAAACATGATTATCTTCTGAATTCTGAGGGACTACTGAACTTACATGTACTGTACCAAGACAGAACTGTTTTACCAAAGGACACTGCACTGTGAATGTGAACATTTTACTGTGATTACAATCCACTTTCCCTTATTTATTTAGCTCTTATTGAAGCCAAAACTGACAACTTCATTTACTGAAGTTTAATGCTGATTTAATGCTGAGAGCTGCTTGATAGAGAAAACAACATTTATTTTTACGATTACATGTACCATTACTGTGTTCCCATGTCCCAAAATATACCAACACAATCATGCAGTGCTGACAAACAATATTCTCTCTTCCTTGTTGTATCTTCTATCCTTGATATCAAATTGTGTTTACTCCTAATCTCTTGAAATATTTGCCTTTATGGCTGGTACACAATACAAGATCCCATTCTAATGATGATCCCACCCACAGAAAAGCATACCCCTTCTAAAATCCAATTTTCAAAAGAAGAACCCGCTGATTAAACACAAAGGGTATCATAGCATTGAAAGCAGTTGCTTCTACATTACTTCCAGATTTGAATGAGAAAGGGCTTTCAAATGAGGTTTTTATATTGAAAAGAGCTGCAGCTCTTGACATCAGAATAAGGATGCACATACATGTAATTGCTTATTATTAGAACTTAGAGTTTGGTCTGAGTTGATGGAAATTAAATAGATTCCTGAGGCTAGACTGTAGTTAAAATTTTATTTTGTTGTTGGTTATATCACAATGGTTGTTAAATAATAGAATGATTTTTTTTTTTAATGAATTGAGGGAGCCATTCTGCTCTCCCATTTTGAGGGATGGATTCCCTCTTTGTGGCTAAACGGAATAAAAATTTGAAAATGGCCTCCAGTGCAATATTTACTAATTAATACATGTTCATGTTGATGAGTCATATTTGTTTAATTTTTTTTATTAAGTTTATTTTAAATAACTCAGAAAATACTTGTCCATTTGTATGGATACATGTCATCATTTGTATGCAGTTTTGAATATCAAGGCCAGGCTTCGCTTATCACTGCAAGAAATTTGATCTCCCTATGTACATGTAGTCATTCTCATTACTTGTCCTATTCTGTATTTTCCCCCTTTTCCTTATGAGTATCCCTGAGGCCAAAATTTTAATGATGTTCTCCCAGGTATCAAGCACCATTAACCCATTCAGGACAGGAATTATTTCAGGGCTAAATTAATCACATTTTGTTCTTCAAATTGGCAACAATAATATTTTTCTTTTAGTACTACAAGACTGTAATAAGGGGTAATGTATTTGAAAACAATATACATGGTTAAAAGAATTGGCAAAAAGTTGAAAAAGTTGCCAATTTCGATAAAAACAATGATTTTGAACCTCTCAATGTGTTGCCAATTTAAGGATTTTAAAGCTTATTCTTGTTTTTTAAATTCCTGGCATCAAACGCAATATGGTCAGGCAACAAAAATGGACATAGTGTGTGCAGAAATTTTTGCTCTTTCTACTCATGTATCTGGTATATTTTTCAGGGCTCTGAATCAAAAGTTATTGAGCCAAACCACAAAATGTGGTCAGTTGTCTCGAAAGGGTTAACAAGCTGTCTAATGATTAATCTTTTTCTTACTGAGTTTACTCTGTGAAAACATGGGATGAGGTTTTATTCCCCATCTTCTACACACCTGATGACAAAATCAAACAAAGCATTTTGTTCCATGATGGCTTAATTAAGAGTCAAAATACAGCTTAAAAGTTTAAATCCATTGTAGATGAAATTGTCAGGTTGATAACGAAAATGTGCTTTCAGGAAGAATGGATATTTGTATTACAGTATAGCCCTTTCAAGACAGGAATCATTTAAGGGCTAAACTGATCACATTTTGTTCTTCAAATTGGCAACAATAATATTTTTCTTTTAGTGCTGCATGGTTCTAATAAATAATGTCTTTGAAGACAATTGATATACATGTACATACATGTAGTTAGGGATTTTGTCGAAAAGTTAAAAAACAATGATTTTGAACGTCTCAATGTGTTGCCAATTAAAGGATTTTAACGCTTTTTCTCGTTATTAAAATTCCTGGCATCAAACGAAGTATGGTCATGCAACAAAAATGTACATGCATGTACATGTACATACGTAGTGTGTGCAGAAATTTTTGCTCTTTCTACTCATGCATCTGATATATTTTACAGCTCTGAATCAAAAGTTATTGAGCTAAACCACAAAATGTCACTTGTCTCGAAAGGGTTAAAGATGAAGTTGAGTTCTGGGCCCCATTTCATAAAACTTGTTATCAATAAAAACTACCTGACAAATTCACTCTCAGCCAATCAGATTCAAGGATTTCAGTAGCTTATAACAGTTGTTGTAACTTGTTATTGATCAAAAGTTTCATGAAACGGGGCCCAGGTCATGTGATTACATTGTGAAAGAAATTGTCTCAAAGTAATTGGGAAAGATTGATCATGTCTACATAACAATTGGTCAATACAGTGATGTTTTAGATTCATCAAAATTATAAGAAATGGACCCAATCTGGCAGAAAAGCATATACACTGCACACAGAAATGGGTATATGGGACTGCACACACATGTGGCATGAATGTTCGGCCGAGCACTTTAGCTATTTCTCATAATATTTTGAATATGAGGTCACTTGAAGAGCTACATGTAATTCTTTTCATGGGACATTTCTACTGTGATGTTCCTTCAAACTTATAACAGGAATAAGAAAGCTCACAGATTAATTTTCACCTTTCCCAGAACTCAACCTTCTCTTTAATTCAAATTATACTGCAGGCAGATGGAACTGTTAAAAAGTATAGAAAATAATTGTAATTTTGCCTGAAGAAAGAAAAAAAGGAGGGTACAGTACAGTTTATTTGTAGGTAGAAATTGGGTAAAAAAAAATTGTCCTTTCGACTTTACTACAAAATAATTTTTTCTCAGTTAGGATTATATATGTATGAAACAATGTTCGGCAGTAACCGTAGATTCATTTTCAGTAAAACTGATCTTGATTCATTGTGAAAAAGGAGGAGATGTGGATGTGTGGATGTGTGTATGTAATGTATGTGACACACAGCAGCATGGAAAAAGAGAGAAATTATGGAATCAGTAGTCAGATTTCAATAATCCTTTCATTTCTATTCCTTGTCCAGTAGCATACATGTACAATATAGGCAGATGCCCATCCCAGCCTTGAAGCAATTTACCAAAGGCAGTTCTTGTTAGGGATGAAACACGCTGTCCAAATATGAATTTATGATTTACGAGAAGACGTGCTCCTGTGTCATGCATGGAAGGGGTTGAGGTACAGCAAGTACATCTTGGCATAATTTATGAGATTCAGTGCATGTTTGCATTCTACACTGTATACAGCATGTTTGTTTCTTGAGCAGATGGACAGTCTACCCAATAATGATTTGAAATTTTTATTACTACCGAAACAACCCATAATTTGGGGGGACAAATTTCTTAAATTGCTGCTTATCTTTTCCTGTTTTTCTCTTTATGTACCTACAAACATGTAAATGGGCGAGGGGTCCAAATTAAAATATTTATCTGTAGATAAATATTCAACTTGCAAAATTTGGGGGGTCGAGACTCGAGACTCGAGATATAAAATTTGGGTAGTGGCACCCACCCCCATTGGTGATGAGCCATATTTCATTAATATATTTTCTTGTCAAGCTGATGTACATTGTACATGTAGGGCTTCAGCTTAAACACACCCCTTTATGTGTACAGTCAGTGCATATTTTCCATCTTGCTCTTGACACTGAACGACACTGCGACGTCAGTCAACAAAGTTGACAGATGTGAAAGGTTCTGAATGCAGCACACACAAGTACATGACCAGTGTTATAAAGAAAATCATGGGAATTTGTAGAAAAAGAAACAGCATCTTTATACAGTTTGAACACACCTTTTAGGAAGGCATGTACATGTGCATGTAGGTAGGGTAGATTACATGCATATCTTCTATCTCACTCTTAATTACAACATCCGTCAACATCTAAATAAAGGAGAGCGAGTATGAACGCTGCTCCTAAAAGGTGCCATATGGAACATTCTTGCCTCTGGGAATTAACCTTAATGCCGTCAGCAAAGCACGAAATGACACATTAGGCCAAGCAGCTCAGTCACCCCAAGAGCGAGACGATACGAAGATGGGAGAAGCAGGCCCTCATTTGGCAGCATTGATGCGTGCAGCTGATAGGTGCGGCTGTAGCAGACGCGTCACGGTGTTACTAAAATAGTTCATGCAGATATGATTTTCTGCACCTCCGCCATGATAATTTGGCTTCCTCTGGTATGGCCTATGGCCTTTGAGAGATGCTTTGGAAAATGTGAAAGCATTTAAGAAATGGAGATGACAATTTTGTAAAGAAGCTATGTTACAATTCTTTGCTATAATTGTAAACAATGTGTGTTGTAATTTCTTTCCTCTCTTATCTTGTATTACATTGTGCTTTGTAAAATTTTAATTTTGCATTTATATCATACAAGCCACTGGCCTGAGACAACCAATACATCTCAAAACTTTTTTTTTTTTTTTTTTTAATTCTAAATATACGTGTACATACATGTAGTTGTTGGCAACCATTCCTATTTGAGGGAAATGATTCTTTTTTGTATTTTGTTTTGTTTGTTTGTTTGTTGTTTTATTTTTACCTTTGTACTAATGTTATCAACCCTACATGTTGGTTCATCCCTTGTTTCTGAAAACTCATATGTAAAAAACATACAACATACTTGTACATGTACATTGTGTTTCTAGTTTGTCTTCAGATACTTTTGCTTTTTGCTGTGGAAGGTTGGCAGGTACATGTATTTCTTTTTAAAATATGAAAAAAAATGTTTCATTTTTAAATTCTTTTTAATCAAATTTAAGGGATTCTTATTCACTTACTCTGCTACATGATTAATTCATCCCACCACTTTTATCACTATGTTTTTGTAATCTTTATCAGTAAAAACTGAGGTATTTTATTAGGGACTGCCTCGACAGAAGCTTTATTTGGTTCTTTTGCAGTTTTCCATTTCATTTCCATTACTTTATGTGCTGTAAATAGCAATTGTACGCTTCTTATTCTTGTCTTTTAAATTCTGATTTTCTTTCTGCTCTCTTTTTTGTTTGTTGGTTTAATGGTTCAATATATATTCTATAAGTTTGATGTGTTTTTCATGTACTTTTTAAATGGACTTGAATAAATAAATTGAATTGAATTGAACATGTATAATAATTGATAATTTATTCTGTCCACAAACATGCTTTCCACCAGCATTACGAAAGAAAATACATGTACAATACAATACAATACAGTACAACAGAAAAATATACATACAAATGTATACAAAGAAATAAATTACTAGTATATTCTGTTCACTTCTGTGATTGTCTACTTCTTGTAGGCAAAAGGCCTACACATGTACATGTTACCTATTTTAGGAAGGATACGTGGTACACCAGGTTTTGCAACTCATTTCACAATAGGAATATGATACTTATAGTCTATAGGGCAATCGATATCTCTTGATCAAGTATGAACTGATCAGACATTCAAACTAATGCTGGTATGTCTCACACACTTGCATCGTATTCATGTACATTACATGTAGCGTTACAACCAGGATACAAGATTAAATGATTAATTCCTTGTATTCAGGATGTATATTAATGGATCCCATATATTGTATTTTGAATATTCCAAATTGAAAATGTTGATCTTAGTTCTAACAAGGAGTTGCTCTTTTCTAAGAAGAAGATGATCGAATAGATGGAAGCAGTAGAAAGATTGCTGAAATTTCATGTCAGTGGATCCTACATTATATGAATAGGTATTGCTTTGTCATATCTTGGTTTTGGTTAAAAGAAGAGGTTGCTCTTTTATTGGAAGAAGATGATCGTATCAACTGAAGCATTTAAAAGATTTTTCTCAGTAAAAAGAAAAAAAAAATTGATGGATGCATGTAAGATTTTCATTGTCTTGTAGAGAGTAGCAGGATAGACCAGAGAATAGAAGGAAGAGAAAGAGAGAGAGAGAGGGGGGGGGGGGGGGGAAAGGGAGGGGTGAGGATAGAAACAAAAGAGTTGGATTGAAGGTATTTTTTTGTACACATAAGATGAGGAAACACTTGGGGGGGGGGGGGGGGGGGAGGAAAACACTTTTCCGAACACTAATGCATTCTGCCTAATAAAGATGAAGTACATGAATGCATTTTCTTAGCCAGTTTTGTATTGTCAAATGTCAATAACATTCATTCATGAAACCTAAATTTTGATCTACATGCATCATGGGCGCAAATCGGGGGGGGGGGGGGGGGAGACAGGGGGGAGATGTGCCCCCCCCCCCACCTTTTTGAATAACTTTTTTTTTTCTTCTTTTTTTTGAGGAAAACTAGACCCCAAAAATGTGATAACCTTTTTTTGGGGGGGGGGGGGTTGTCAGAAAAATTTTCAGACATTTCGGACAGGTACAAAAGTTAAATCGTGTGGTGACCCCCCCGAATTTCAAAATGGATTTGCGCCACTGACATGCATGCATGATATTTATTTGCAGTGTACATGTACATGTACATTTGTAACTCTAATGAGGGCATGTGAGTCTTACATGTTTTTCTTCTCTATTACTCATTTAATACAGAATGACTGCATGAGGAGTAAGAACAAAGAGCAGAGAACAAACTACATGTACATGTACACTGACTTCCAAGTTTTTAAAAAGTCTTCCAGTAGAATGCATCTCTAAGCGTCCATCTCCGAGGGAAAATATGGAGGAGCGACAAGCGAAATGCCTTGTGGCATCTGAAGAGAATCACTGTTTCCTGGTAAGTTGCACAGTGAACCGCTGCCTCCCCGCAAGAAGGGCGTTTCTTCCATTGACTATACATGGCTGTAATGGCCTTATTGCAGGCAGCCATACAATACAGTACATGTACGTCTGAGACCTAGAAACCTAAATGCTAGAAACGATTCAAACGATCTCTGATTTCATCCTCAAATTGTACTTAATTGAATTCCATTTCACTGAAGTGCACTTGATCAAATTACAGTTCTCGAAAGACATGCTTATTACAGTGTACATATACATGTACATCTCCCCACTTCTTCCAACATCATGTGAAAAAAGTATGTGTGGAAGGGTATGTGTAGGGATCAGAGACAAAGAACTGGATATGTTGAGATCTTTGTTGTTGCTGCTGCTGCTGCTGCTAGTACCTCTCTCTCTCTCTCTCTCTCTCTTCCTCCTCCCTCCCTCTCTCTTTCTTTCATCCTCTTACTCCCTCTGACTCTTTTGTTTTCTGTCTGTCTGTCTCTCTGTCTGACTTCTCTCTATCTCTCACTCTGTGTACGATTTACCATACATCTCAATATTGGGGTTTTATTCTTTAACCCTTTCAGGACAGGAATTATTTAAAGGCTAAATTGATCACATTTCGTTCTTCAAATTGGCAACAATAATATTTTTCTTTTAGTGCTACATGGTTCTAACAAAATGCAATGTCTTTGAAAACGATATACATCATTAGAAACTTAGTCGAAAAGTTGAAAAAATTGCCAATTTTGATAAAAAAATAGTGATTTTGAACCTCTCAATGTGTTGCCAATTTAAGGATTTTGAAGCTTATTCTCCTTTTTAAAATTCCTGGCATCAAACGCAATATGGTCATGCAACAAAAATGGAAACAATGTGTGTAGAAATTTTTGCTTTTTCTACTCCTGCATCTGGTATATTTTTTAGAGCTCTGATTCAAAAGTTATTGAGCCAAACCACAAAATGTGGTCAATTGTCTTGAAAGGGTTAATACTTTTAATTTTATTTTTTGTAAAGGTACTTCCTTTTATTCGAAACCTAAATTATGAATGTGGTAAAGTGCATGCTTCATCATCAGAAAATATACAGTAGATATAAGTACCAAAAAAAAAAATTGATAACAAAATACCTCTTACAATATATGTACATGACCATGGTTTAGTTCAACATTTTCATGCTTTGTAATTTATTGTTCCCTTAAGTGTTTCCATGTCATTTATTTCTAACACATCCAAAATGAAATCATGAGACTCTGGTTAGTTGCTCAGAAAAGAAGTATGATTGAGCTTATGAATGTTTGATTTATCTTCTCTTCTTAGTTCACCCTGAGAAGATGAAAGGTACACCATGGCAGGGTCCGGAGGATCTTTAGATGACTATGAGATAGACTTCGACCATGAAAGTAAGAATTCTTAATAATTCCCAATCAAAATCTGAAATTATTTGTAATTCAAATGATATTGAATATGGTGTTTGGGTGTTTTAGATTTTTGACATAAGCAGACTCTTTTGTCCATCACTCCTCCTACACATAATTAACCAATCAAGAATAGCAATAATAAAAACAGCAAACAAACAACTACATGTACAACAACAAAATAAAAAAGGGAAAACCAGAATTTCTTTTATCATTTTTTTTTCTCTCTTTTTTTCTGAATTTATTATAGATACATGTACATGTATGTATTCTTGGCTAACATTGTAACTGATGATAAACTTATGCTTTTGTAATATGGTTACTCTTCATAACTTTGGGCCATTTTTCATCTTTTTGATGGCAACACCAGGCCCAGAATCTGAGCACTTGTTAAAAAAAAACACAAAAAACAAACAAACAAACTGAAAGCCCTATTCTTGATTTTTTTCATAAAACTACTCGGGATTTATAGGATTGATACATGGCACATGTACATTAATCCTTTGCTATACACAGAGTTCTGCACGTAAATTTCATATAGTCATAACACAGAACTACATTATTTGAGCATAGACTTTACCTTCACTAATTATTTTACAAGACATTCTTGTAGGGCTTCATGTCCTTGAATTTGTAGGTTATTCTGTTGCCAGGCAACTGTTGTCTAGCACCGAAATCTTGGCAGAAATCAGAGGAAGCAATTTTTATGCGGTTGCTGAGTGAGACGCAAGATCAAGTGGAGGATGCTATAATTATCCTCCTACTGTACTGATATTGGGACTTTGAAATCCTTTACATCATGATTTGATTTGCTATAAAGGCAGTTGGTGCCAGTATAGACAAATTTTTACTTGGAGGATTAAATAGTGTATCAACAGCAGTTTTTTTTAATATATCAAGGAATGGCTTTATTTAAATCACTTCTAACTTGCCATTTTCCATTGGCTAACAGTCCAGGGCCCTGTTTCATAAAACTTTTTATCAATAACAAGTTAAAATAATTGTTATAAGCTAATGAAATCCTTGAATGTGATTGGCTTAGAACAAATTTGCCATAGGAATGGGGCAGTTGTTATCGATTGTGACATACATGTACATGTATATGTACATGTACCTGTGGACAACTCTCCCGTTTGTATAAAGTATAATTAATTTGCGGTTTTCTCCGAAGAGCCTTTACCCTCGGGGCAGTACTCTAAATATATTGGAGATAGCATATTGTTATAGGTCCTCATTAAAGGGATTGATTAACTTTGTGAAAAATTGTGAAATCATCCCAAAATGCCAGTGAATTGAGTGCAATCCTCTAACTACATATATAATTAAGGATGTGTGAAAATATGCGAGAAAATGGAACCCGTTTACTATCCCAAAAAAAGAGAAAAAAAGCTAGCGATCGCTAGCACAAGTCGCTCGGCTTCTTCGCTGCGCTGCAGTCACAAAAACCAAGCACCGGCGCTTGGCGATTTCAGAGCACGTTTCCAGCCCGTACGGTATTCTGTGATAGAGCGAGGTATGCCAACCATAAGAGTTATTTAGGTTTCGGTGGTACTCTATCTATCCCGACATCAATGTTCAATCGTAAATATTTTGATATATAAACGACTGATCAGCTTATAAAACTCAGGTGATTCCTGTCTGACCTAAAGGTTTACAATTATGATTACAGCATTAGCTGGAACAGTGATTTCTTTTTTCAATCCTGGGCAAAGTTAATCAATCCCTTTATAGAAACAGATCCTACTGAGTATTACAGTTTGAAAAAAAATAACATTTTAGTCATTTTGTGTGTTGGAGCGAATGGGGGAATTTTCCGCAACTACATGTACATCACATTGATAGTACCTATTCGGCCAATTTGAAATTCCCATATGTACATGTATAGTGATTACAACTTTCAAATATTCATAACTTTCTTATTGCTTGTCCAATTTCCTTCAAACTGTCACCAATGTGCTTCTCTGATTTTCCTCTTTCTTTCAGAGCAACTTGCCTTTAAGGTTGCATTTCCTTTAAAGTTGTAAGAACCAGGTGGTCCCTGTATAAAAACATGTAAGAATGAGAGCATTCAGTAGTTAAAGGGTTAAGTTTTTTTTTTTCTTTTTTTAAAATTCTTCCTTAAAACTTTTGATTTTAGTCCTCTGAAGTAGGCCTACAATGTACATGTACGTGTATTTCAAGTTGCTTTGAAATTAAGTACATGTGTTCATATTACATGCCATGTAGATTTCATTGTATTGAATTAAATGCTGGTATGAACATTGTGAGCCTACAGTTTAATGTAAGTATTTTTAAATGTACAATTGGGTACCATGTTACTTATTCCAATTCTTGTCTATTTACAAGGCATATTACAACCTGTCTCTCTGTCTCAGCTGCAAGAACATTTCTAAAAATCAAGGTCATTGCTCTAGCATAAAGATGACTCAAAGCTAAATTTAAACAGCATCTTTGTGTCATTTTTTATTACTCAAAAGTACATGCATTACACAAACAAAACACAAATGCGCGCTGAGTGAGGACAGGATTAAACTGGGTTCAGAGAGAAGGAAATTAAGACGGTGAGTCTGCGTAACGCTTCAAGCTCCCATTCTGTCTTCAGGGTGTGATTCTCAATGCACACTACATCTAGGGTTGTTCAGTGTTGGGACTTGCTGTATTAGAAGCACAGGGAAAGTCATTCATGTTCATTAACACAAAAAAGGGGCTGTACATCGTCAGGATTTGCTGTACATGTATTAGAGCACGGAATAGTCACTAAGGTTCATTAATACAGTACATTAGAGGTTGGTTTGCTGTGAGGCTTGTGTCTTGATATCATTTGCGGTTCTTGATTCCCTCTTCAGGTCGTAGGAACGGATTCTCCAGTGCTTCCTTTGACAGTAGTCAAGGCAGTGATGACATCTATAGCAGAGATGTCTTTTCAGCTGAGCCTCAGGGTCAGGATATCTTATCCATGACCCAGTCCATCGAGGAGGACATCCGACCCCAACCAGAGTTTCAGGAAGCAGACGAGGACGGAGATATCGGGCCGCTCACTCCTCGAGGGAAGATCATAGGGAACGGCTTTGAGAGGCCAATCCATCGCCAGTCGCTGCAAGAGTTTGAGAATTTGGAGCAGATCTTCAGAGAGCAGTCTCAAGACTCGGCAGAAGGGGTTGGCATGGATGAGAGGTTCCTGCTGGGGAATGGAGATGTTGCAGCCAATGGAGGGGTGAATCGAGGGTACAAGATAGATCGGAGAAGCTCTGGGGATATGGATTTCAGGTCCCATGATGAATATGACATGGGCGGTAGTGGAAGACATAATGGGATCTCTGATGGTGAACGCAGCTTTGGCGATGCAGCTGAAGCAGAAGGGAACATGCATAATGGAGGTGAAGACATAATGAAATACATGCAGGCCACACCAAGAAGTGCGCAAGAGTTCCCTTCTAGTGGAGATCACAATCTCTCTAGGCTGATGGAAAACTCCTACGACAATGATTCTCTAGATGATTACAGAGGCGAGGTCAATGGCCACCATGATCCTCAGATATCTTCTCAACCAGACTTCTTCAGCCTGAGTCAGGAGCAGCTCCCAGAGGGACCTTCCCACCTTGAATCAGAAGACGGCTCTGATATTTTTGCAAGTAGTGGGAATAACACCCTGAAGGGCAGAGAAAGCCTCACTACAGTCATTCAAGCGGCTGCTGCAAATGTGGAGACCTTCGGGACAGGGGACAGTCCCGAAGGTAAGAAGGACTCCAGTGGAGGAGACGTCGAACATTTTAAACCTATTGCTACCTCTCACAGAAGGCCAAGCAGACCTCAAACTGCTGCCCAACTGAAAAACAAGACAATCTCAGAGCACAGTTCAGCCGGCGAACAACACTCACAGCAAAGTATTGATAGTAGAAGGAGAACCAATAGTGTCAAATCATTCAGAACTAGATCTTCCAGGGCATCTACGCCCCAGTCAGTATTATCAGAGAGTAGGAGAAGCAGTCGTGCTAGTATTAGAAGCCATGATGATCAAAGTGAATACAGCATTCAAGAGAGTGTAGGGCAATTGACTCCAAGGTCGAGCACACCAGGACACGATCTAACTCTTGTTCGAAGGGAAAACGAGTTCAGTCCATCACCAGTAAAGCGTGATGGGAAGAGTCCTGGGAAGAGTCCTGAGAAAACCATTCCCAGGCTGCGCTTGGACAACATGTCTGGAAGAAGTGAACAGAGTAGCGTCTCTGACATACAGCTCCTAGACAAGAGCGCAAGGTCACGCCTTGTCAGTGATGAATTTGTAGACCAGCTGCAGAAGGAATACGATGAACTCCTTCAGAAGTATGCTCAAGCAGAGAATACCATTGATTCTTTGCGTTTGGGTGCTAGGGTCAACTTGCATTATGAGGGAGCACCGGGCGGCCAACCAGGCAATGCAGGAATGTCACCAGCCAAACATGGTCAGAATATCACTTTGGCCCAAGGACAGAAAGGAGTCGTATCATCAAGTCGCAGTGGGTGAGTATACATGTACTTTGAAATTAACTTTATGCAGTGTAGCTTGGGGTTTGCACAGTTTGGTTGTGACTTATTGTGCACATGTACATGTACATGTACATGTATGTATATATATACTGTATACAAGAAAAATCTGAGTGGTCATGTCAAATGAATGGTTTTCAGTCTAGGACATTTTATACTTCCACCACTTCATAACTTCCTAGCATGTACATGTACATGTATGATGTACGTCCATCTAGAAACCGGAAAACAGTACATATAATTCTTGGTTTTATTCCATGTTATGAGGTAGTCATGGATTGTATTACCGAACAGCATTGTATTACCGAACGCGTACAGTTACGCACCTAAAACGTCTTTCATATGCATGAGACTACGCGTAAACTATGTTTTCCACACTATTGACACAGAGAACACAGTGCAGAAGATCATAAAACGAGGCAAAAAACCATGAATAATTTCGTATAACCTGCTCTCTTGTTACCCCCAGTCGTCACCCCGTTGGCCCCAAATCGGGGTAGGTTGTTTCCCATAGGGGGCATACGTTCGGTAATACAATGCCTTTTTCAAGGGACCAAAACGCCGTGTCGTTGGGAAGAGGTTCGCTCGGAAAGGAATATCGTATTAAATCTACGTTGTCTTTTTCAAATTCAACCAACTTCTTTTTCTGTAGGACTTTTAGCATTCATTATGTAAGTTTGACAGATCTATATTCATTTGATATTTAATTTGCTATGGTTGATTTTCTGAAAAGTGTTCAGTAATAGGATCCACTACCATATAATTTACCTGTCTTGTACATGTGCAAACATGTAGTCAGTGCTTCTTTTCTATCTATCAAATTAAAGCCCATATCAATGACAGCCAGCATAAGGTAGCTTAACGAAATGTTGTGGTGCATAAGAACGCGGGAAAGCCGCATATGACAAATTTGCTCAAAATGAAAATTTTATTCTATAAAGGCAGACTCAAATTATTACAGTGTAGAATTAGTATTCAAATATTGAACAATTCTAAGCAAAATAATAAGAAAACTTTTGTTCAGATATGTCTGATTCTAATTTTAGAAGCACATACAAAACTTGCAGTTTTCCTCTATGCATCTTACCCGCGTTCCTTACGCACCATGACGTTTCGCTAAGCTACCTACATGTAAGTAATTTTACAATGTATTACATGTACATGTACATGTAGGTGTGCTTGGCTTTCGGGAAAATAAAAAATGTAACAGAATTGTACGGCTTATTTAGCGAAACTTTGTGTGATATGAATTAGTGTTACATTCCCCCAGATTGTTATAACCATGGTAAAGTCATGTGATACACTTGCTTCACTGTATCGTAGAGGATGAAAACTTGAATAATGTGATTTTTTTGTTTGCACGTACATGTACATGTAAAGTGTAGAATGCTTAAACATCAGAAGGATACAGACCACTAAATTACTCAAGATTTTGGCATACTTAATGTTTCAGCTTGCCAAATACATTCTTTCTTTTTTTTTTCCCTCACTTTTTCTCATCCATTTAAGATTTGCATTATTGAAAATTTGAAAGACTGTTCTCTGCTCTTCGTGATGCAGACATGAGTTTGGGGGAAAATCAGGGTTCATGTAGGTAGTGGTGTAAATCCATTTTGAAATTGGGGGGGGGGGGGACACCACATGATTTAACTTTTGTACCTGTCTGAAATGTCATGAAATTTTTTTCCTCCAAAATTCTATGACAAGCAGGAAAAAAAAAAAGGTTATTCAAAAAGGTGGGGGGGGGGGGGGGGGGGGGGGAGGGGGGGGGGGGACATTCGCCTATCTTCAGAAAGGTGGGGGGGGGGGGGACATTTGCCTATCTTCAAAAAAGTGGGGGGGGGGCATGTCCCCCTGGATATGCGCCCATGTTCTACATGTTAAAAAAAATGTTTCAAAAAAAAAATATGTTTGGATTTCCCCATGAGGAATTGCCAATCTAAATAATCATTGTGGTAGAACATTATTTCTGCTTTTAATTGATATAAATTTAATCAAAATTTGAAGTACTGTACATATATAATTATGTTTGCTTCAACCAACAATCTTCCTTCATTACCCTCTTTGCATTTCCATCATTTAGCAGTCTGCCACACACCCCAGGAGGAAATAGTACAATCCACATACATACAGGATCTAATGTGAGCATGGGTGCTTCCACTTCTAGTAAGGGGGAGAGTAGGATGCCCACACCAGATGCATCAGAGGGGAAACTATTAGCTCTCCAGTTTCAGACCGAAGGACATAAGGAAAAGGTGAGCTGGGCCCTGTTTCATAAAACTTTTATCAATAACAACTGCCACATTTCTATGACAAATTTGCTCTCACCCAATCAGATGCAAGTATTTCAGTAGCTTATAACTGTTATTGTAACTTGTTATAGATATCACATTTTTTGAAATGGGGCCCTGTATTATGAATAATGTTGCCAGTTTGAACTTGAATAAACTCAGAATGAGAGATCACCTTTGAAAAAAAGAAAGGAAAGATATTTTATGGGATAAAGAGAAAGTGTTCATGCACTTTGCTTAAAGGGTGACTAAATTAGAGAGAAAAAAGGTACTGTTTCCATGTATTTTTGCATTCAAATCACGAATCTGGCAATTAATTGTCAAAATTATGTCTCGTTTTGGCGGAAAAGGGGGAAAAGTAGAGGTTTGGGGACCGTTCCTTAAAACTCGCGAGCTGATTGGCTAATTGACGTCACACCCCCAAGTGACGTATGAAGAGTAAGAGGCACAAGATCTACAGGCTGCGGCAATGTAACATTGTACACACAATGCGGTATTTGACCCCTCTGTTCAACAGACAATTTATGAAAAAGGGAAATTAATCAATACAGTCTAAGGAGTGAATAATCATTATCAATATATTTTCTTTAAGATCAGTGAACACTTTTGCCCAAATATACAGCTCTTGTTTTGTTTTTTTAACTTTTCTTTGAACAATGTTCTCATCCATCTGAGCTTGCCGAACGATAGTTTTGCATTGGTCTTAAATGCGTACACAGCCGTTTTATGCGTCTGTGCAATGTACTACACATCTTTAGTACGGCAACTATGTTCCCCCTCGTACTAAGCGACTGGTGAACGCTTTTGTTTGGTTTGTTTTCACTCTCGCCTTTTTTTTTTTTACTTCGCTTTACATGTACTACGGTACTACTGACTTAGATTTTTGGCTGAATTCTTCGAGTAACTTAGAGAGATGGATAGTGATCGCGAGTCCGATTTGGAGGACTTTTTTGAGCCAGATACGAACTCTGATTTATCAGATGATTTATCGATACCGAAAGAGAACAAGCTCAAGTGCAGTGGCAAGGGGAATTCGACCATTATGTTTGAACCCCTCGCAGAAGACGCGCCAGTGCATGGTGAAGGGGTCGCGGGGGAAGGGGCCGCGGGTGAAGCTGCTGCAGCTGCTGGAGAAGAAAAGTGATCACTGCAAATTGTACTCCACTCGCTTGGCCCTTGTCACTCTGCCCGCGTGAGAATACCGTTGCGACCCATAATTTCCGTAGATTTTCATCTTTAGGAAAATGATGTACGTAGGCTTACATCATCTTTAGGGGTCTTGCTACAGCCCGCAACTATACACCGATTTGGCATTATTGATGAAATTGTGTCCCAAAATCAAAGTTATTGTGAGGAATTAAACACACGAAAATATGCGATGCAAATGGTCGATGCGGTGAATGTCATGCTCGGCACCGGCAGGGCCTGCCGAGGCCTGCGGGCGCGCACGGTATATAGGTCGGTGGAATATTTTCCCTTACTTCTCGTACGTCACAGATCACGTGATCATGATGTCGCTCGATGGGGTTTTTTTAGGGGCGGGGCTTATGACTGTGTAAATCAGCAAAAATGTACTTTTCAAATGATTATGAAATACGACTGAATGCATTAAAATGTGTGTGATAGATATTTTTTGGCTCCTGATGACTCCTTCCTACGAAAAATGGGCAATCAATTTTTTAATTTAGTCACCCTTTAATAGTGAGCTTCCTGACATTTAAAAGTAAAGACAAGTATTGGCATCCTTTATTTGATCATTGCCAACTATTTAACATTTAACATTTGAAAATCCTAATTTAGATACAATGATAGGAAGGGAAAAGACCAAGAAACATGCTGCATATACATGTAGCATAAATTGAATGATCAGGGATCATAGACATGACAGTGTGATTGTTTACTATATAGTTATGCCATCAACTCAATTATTCATTACATCAATTTCTCACAAATAAGAAAGAAATCAGAGCTGTTTTAAAGAGTGCAAAAAAAAAATGAATGTACATGTATTAGTTTTTTTCTATTAAAGGGTGACTAAATTAGAGAGAAAAAAGGTACTGTTTCCATGTATTTTTGCATTCAAATGAGCCTGATCGGTTAAGAGTAAGCATTGGGGTGAAAATTTAATTTTCAGATTTTTATGATGAAATCACTTTCAGGTTTTTCATTAATATCTGAAGTTACTAAAATTCACGTTTGTTTGATTGATAAGGTCAGGAAAGTCATTGGATTGGCCCATTTTTCAACAGGGGTGATGAACACTAATGTCACGGACGGACATTTTCTAGAAAGATTGATTAGGTCCTAGTTTAACGCTCTCTAAACTTTCTGAAGTTTTGTTAGCAAATAATTATAGATCAAACACCATTCCATTGAAAACCAAAAAATATTTGAAAATATTTGTACAGAAATGGTTGTGCCACATGGTCATTCACATCTTGAGGCAAATTTGTCCGTCTGTGACAGAAAAAATTTGTAAAAGTTTTTTTTTTCCACTGGTGGGGCAAAAGTAAAAATGAAAACCATGCTGAGCTATCTCACTAGCTAGAGACCTATACCATGTATGAATAAAACCTTGATCAATTAAATATACATATACTAAAAACGAATTTGAAAATTGTCACGGACGGACACTAATTTTGTCACGGACGGACAATGCAATATACTGAAATGGTAAATGCTGTGAGATTTCAAATTCAATGAATTGTTTTATTGCTTATTGGTTCATGGAACATATTTCATTCAAAATATCACGTACAGTGAAACCTGTCTATAAAGACCGCTCAAGACAGACAAGAAAAGCTGTCTTTACGAGCAGGTGGTCTTTACCTACAGGTTCCTTTAATACATGATTTAATGAGAAACGGTTTTTAAGGGAAACAAAAATTGTGGTCTTTATAGACAGGTAGTCTTTCTATACAGGTGGTCGCTAAAGCAGGTTGGACTGTATATGGTATTGTGATCCCCATATGACTGCAAAAATTACCCCCCACCCCGCCCCAATTTTTTTCTTTTTCAAGCTAATAAAATAATGTCATAAAAACCTAATGATTTTGCTATGGCTCTAATGGGAGCCAGCCTGCATTATCAGTTTGCAAAAGACATCCATTACAGGTGTCTACAGAAGATGAATACTTATTTTCTTACTTATTCATTTATTAATATTATTATAGCTATTATTGTAGCTGATATTTTTGGTCATCAGCAATGTGTAAAAACTTTTAGATTCAACATTAATACCGAAGCTTGATCAATATTCAAACTAAATTACAAGTTGTGCTTGAAAATTATAAACATTGGAGGTCAGATGTGGTACCAGATCGCAAGAGCCAGTTTGGACTCTATTTTGTAAGAATGTTTTGAATTAGTTGTAACGTTTGAGACAAATAGAGATTCTTTGTAGTTCAGGACCATACACGGCCAACAATTATAAAGAATTGTGTAATCACATAACAAGAAGAAACCTTTTTAGACACTATGATTTTAAATGCTCATAATTGAATTGGTTGCATCAACCCTGAAACAGTTTTTTATGGGGAAGGGGGTCAGAAAGTTATAATATATGACTTACACTAGTCGTGTTGGGCAATCCCTCAACTAACAGGACATAATTAGGCTCTATGGGCTTTGTACACTCAACTGTTGCCATTAGGGCCTTTGTCCAGAAGGCTATAGATTTTACTGAAAAAGTAAACTATGGTATGAGAAAGATTTATCCAATGATGTTTGATTTTGGTCCACCTACATGACTGTAATGTAAAGGGTTATATTTTGAAAGCTTACATCACATTCTTCTCAACATGTTCATTTTGGTCTGTAGCATATATTGTACATATAAAGTTGTATTGTACACTACATGAGTACATGCACTTGTACATTGTGTATACACTACAATACAGGCATCCACTTTTGACATAGATTCCACTTAAAAACTAAGGTTTTCAAGCTAAGTTTTGCTTAATAGTGGAATAAAATCAATTTCAAACAAAAAGTAGAAAGCAAGAAGTACATATGTGCAACTTTAGATAGAAACACATGCAGTTTTTAAGTTAATGTCCGTCCGTGACGCTCAAAATGTCCGTCCGTGACGCTCAAAATGTCCGTCTGTGACGCCCAAATGTCCGTCCGTGACAAAAAGTTTTCGGACCTCTAGCAAAAGTTACAGCTTGCTTTAAAATTCTATGTATGTGACAGGGAAGTCAATTTACTTGACTAACATTTGCAGTCAAAAGAATTTGTCAGTGACAGTTTGTTTAGATAGAAATGACAAAAGATTACCGATAAGTCAAGAAACCCATTTCTATCTTGTCCGTCCGTGACATTGAATATTTAATGGATTCTATTTTTAGTAGGTAACCATGGCAACCAAATTTTATCATCATTTAACCCTTTCGAGACAATTGACCACATTTTGTGGTTTGTCTCAATAACTTTTGATTCAGAGCTCTAAAAAATATACCAGATGCATGAGTAGAAAGAGCAAAAATTTCTGCACACAATATGTCCATTTTGTTGTATGACCATAATGCGTTTGATGCCAGGAATTTTGAAAATGAGAATAAACTTTAAAATCCTTAAATTGGCAACACATTGACAGGTTCAAAATCATTGTTTTTCATCAAAATTGGCAATATTTCAACTTTTCAACAAAATTTTTAACCATGAATATTGTTTTAAAAAACATCACACCTTATTAGAACCATGTAGCACTAAAAGAAAAATATTATTATTGCCAATTTGAAGAACAAAATGTGATCAATTTAGCCCTTAAATAATTCCTGTCCTGAAAGGGTTAACACCTTCAGTGGTACCCTTCACAATGAAACATAAAATAGCTCAACACATCTCATAACTTATTTTTTACAGGCCTTCAAACTTTCAAAATTTGTCAAATGTCCGTCCGTGACTAACCGATCAGGCTCAAATCACGAATCTGGCAATTAATTGTCAAAATTATGTCTCGTTTTGGCGAAAAAGGGGGAAAAGTAGAGGTTTGGGGACCGTTCCTTAAAACTCGTGAGCTGATTGGCTAATTGACGTCACACCCCCAAGTGACGTATGAAGAGTAAGAGGCACAAGATCTGCAGGCTGCAGCAATGTAACATTGTACACACAATACGGTATTTGACCCCTCTGTTCAACGGACAATTTATGAAAAAGGGAAATTAATCAATACAGTCTAAGGAGTGAATAATCATTATCAATATATTTTCTTTAAGATCAGTGAACACTTTGCCCAAATATACAGCTCTTGTTTTGTTTTTTTAACTTTTCTTTGAACAATGTTCTCATCCATCTGAGCTTGCCGAACGATAGTTTTGCATTGGTCTTAAACGCGTACACAGCCGTTTTATGCGTCTGTGCAATGTACTACACATCTTTAGTACGGCAACTATGTTCCCCCTCGTACTAAGCGACTGGTGAACACTTTTGTTTGGTTTGTTTTTACTCTCGCCTTTTTTTACTTCGCTTTACATGTACTACGGTAGTATTGACTTAGATTTTTGGCTGAATTCTTCGAGTAACTTAGAGAGATGGATAGTGATCACGAGTCCGATTTGGAGGACTTTTTTGAGCCAGATACGAACTCTGATTTATCAGATGATTTATCGATCCCGAAAGAGAAGAAGCTCAAGTGCAGTGGCAAGGGGAATTCGATCATTATGTCTGAACCCCTCGCAGAAGACGCGCCAGGGCATGGTGAAGGGGTCGCGGGGGAAGGGGCCGCGGGTGGAGCTGCTGCAGCTGCTGGAGAAGAAAAGTGATCGCTGCAAATTGTACTCCACTCGCTTGGCCCTTGCCACTCTGCCCGCATGAGCATACCTTTGTGACCCAAGATTTCCGTAGATTTTCATCTTTAGGAAAATGATGTACATAGGCTTACATCATCTTTAGGGGTCTTGCTACAGCCCGCAACTATTCACCGATTTGGCATTATTGATGAAATTGTGTCCCCAAATCAAAGTTATTGTGATGAATTAAACACACGAAAATATGCGATGCAAATGGTCGATGCGGTGAATGTCATGCTCGGCACCGGGCTGGGCCTGCCGGGGCCTGCGGGCGCGCACGGTATATAGGTTGGTGGAATATTTTCCCTTACTTCTCGTACGTCACAGATCACGTGATCATGATGTCGCTCGATGGTTTTTTTTTAGGGGCGGGGCTTATGACTGTGTAAATCAGCAAAAATGTACTTTTCAAATGATTATGAAATACGACTGAATGCATAAAAAAGTGTGTGATAGATATTTTTGGGCTCCTGATGACTCCTTCCTACGAAAAATGGGCAATTATTTTTTTATTTTAGTCACCCTTTAAGTGGATGAAATCTATAGTGTACATGTATGTCACAACCCCAAATTAAGAATAAGCCTGCATTATACATGAACAGTGTTTGTATATAACAGTAATGTACTGTGCTAATGCAACTTCTTAATTCCTTTTTGAAAAATATCCTATCAGATGGACTCTTTTGAGATCCTCCTAAAAGAAAACCACCTGAACCCTGCGGACCAGCAGACGGCGCTAGAGGGGTTGAAGTCGGGTCAGGCCAAGCTGGAAGCAGACTACATGCAAGCTAAGGAGGAGCACACCATGAAGGCTAGATTGGGGTCAGCAAGAGGTCAACAAGTGACCTTTGACCCAGAGAGGTCAGTGGAGGGTCAGCTCTTTCAGCTGGGGATGAGACTGGAGGACCTTCAGGAGATAGTTCAGGTAATAGAGTATAATGTTACGCCGGCAATGAAATAGAATTTCATAGCAGATGGGGGATTCTCCGAATCTTTGTTACCGAAAATCTTGTTAATCAAATCTCAATCAAATATTGTTTATGTCTGGGACCAACCTTTAAAGGCTTTAACGTCCCTATCCGAAAGACGTGACTGAGATACGGTCCTGGGCCCTATCAAAGTCAGTTTGTAAGCAAATACAGAGAACTGCCTGCAGATATTACTGCTAGACCAACTCCTGATCCCTGAATTTGTTAATAATGAATATGTTAATTGTAATCACATTTTCATGATAATTCCACTTGATAATTCAATAGTTACTTTTCTACAATTACTTTCTCTCAAAAAATATTTTAAAAAACCCAAAAGTAGAAGAAGCTTACATGTACTACCCCTTTTCATTACTTATTTTCATATTTTGGCTGTGTTGGATTTTTTATTTAGATATCTATGCACAAGTGAATTTCTAATCCATAAGTACAATCTAGTCCTTTAGGTTTTAGTATGGCACTTTAATTCATACAAAGTGGTAGCTTTGAGCCTTTACTGTGTGAACCTCGTGGTCCTTGCTTTGGAAATTCTAAATATATGTATTAAACTGATGTATGTAACAGTTACTTAGAAGTAATTATTAAATGAATCCTTGATCAATCATTACCTTGTAGGGTAACTTACGTAGCAATCCACCAGAGCTACCGGCCACACCCCAGCGTAAGGCATCAGATGCCGACATGGCAACCAAAATGGATGATGCCCATGGAGTGGGTCCTGTAAGAGGACAAAGTAACACACAGTGTCCTGAGGAAGACTATGCCTTGTTGCTCAGCAGGTCAGTACCAGTCCATTTATTTCATCATGCTTGAATATCATTTATTCAGCAACAGTACTGCGTGAGTCAAATATACGCTTGGATACAAGTATTATTGTATATCTATGCATTGCACATTGTAAGTGAATACAGGAATAGATGTTTTAAAGGCCACCGCACACCTTACGATCGGTCTGCAATCCGATTTGTGAAATAAATCGCTATGGCATTAAATATTGGCATTTTAACACTTACGAGATCGACCCTATTCAGGTTCTGAAAAGTAATATAAATACTAAACATAGGGTTTTGGTGAGCTGTCAGCTTTCTACAGGGAATAAGGGCAAAATTAGTTTCAAATCATAGGCAGTCGTACCATTTTTGTGACGTCACTACGACTCAGAGCCGATTTGGCCATTCCACTGACTATAAAACTCGGCAAAGGCCGTATTATCGAGATTAATATCATTGTATAACTATTCAGACCCTCAATCAAAAATATTTTTCGTTTTTAAATGATTTGTC
This sequence comes from Heliocidaris tuberculata, assembly GCA_025618425.1. NCBI lineage: Eukaryota > Metazoa > Echinodermata > Echinoidea > Camarodonta > Echinometridae > Heliocidaris > Heliocidaris tuberculata. The sequence goes on from CM046848.1 coordinate 2,636,186, forward strand.
AAATGATATTACATTTTCTTCTGAAATCGGATCTCAGACCGATCGTAAGGTGTGCGGTGGCCTTAAGTTTGCTCAACACAACACTCTATGGTAATGCTTGTTTTCACTTACATGTAGATTTAGCCTAATGAGCTTGAATTTTTAAGTTGTTTACATACAATTACATATAGAGTGTCAAGTGCTGTGACAAGGTTGCAAATTATTTCCTTACATGTATCTCATGCAGCAGCATCACTTGTTGAAAGCTACCAGTGATTCTTTATAATGTATATTGATTTAAATACAATTTTAACACATTTATGGAGGGGAGGGGTAAGTACAAATAAAACAAAAGAAGATATATCAAGTGATTTCTAATTTCCAGCAGGTGTTCTTATGATAAGTAAAAAATTCAGACTTCTTTCCCCCTAACATTTGATATGCAAACAAATTCTGCAAGTAAGTGTAACTTTATCAGAGGCTTTATGTTGTAGTTGAAAACTCTAAATGATTATTCGTTTATGCAAACCTCTACATGTGCACATTTTCATTGCATTATATTCTCATTCTTGTACCTTTACATGAAGGTATGATGCTCTGAAACAGCTGCCACCCAACCCCGAAAGAGACAGAGAAATACAGCAACTTGTTAAGGTAAGAAGTTGACCAGTAACACCCTCCTCAACTGCTCGTTTTATCATCATGCTAAAGTATGATCGATACTGACACGTATGTCATTTTTAGCTCATCCGGCCCGAATGGGCCAGATGAGCTTATGCCGTGGCGAGGCGTCCGTCGTCCGTCGTCCGTCCGTCCGTCCGTCCTTCATCTGTCGTCCGTCCACAATTTCAAAATGCTTCTTCTTCGCCATTTCTTACCCGATTTTAATTCCGTTTGCTTTATATGATAGCACTAGGTGGGGGATTCGAAACTTCTACACAGAATTTTGAAACTCATTAAATATGCTAATTTATGCGCATTTCTCAAAAATCACAAAAATTGCTTCTCCTTCCTCATTTATTGACCGATTTCGATTTTTTTTGTTCCATCTGAAAGACTTTCATGAGGTTCATTGAACTTCTACACAGAATTTTGAAATTTTGTCTACAAAATTAATTATGCTAATTTATGCGATATTTATTCAAAAATCACAAAAATTGCTTCTTCTTCCTCATTTATTGACCGATTTCGATTTTTTTTTTTCCATCTGAAAGACTTTCATGAGGTTCATTGAACTTCTACTCGGAAATTTGAAATTTTGTCTAGAAAATTATTTATGCTAATTTATGCGAAATTTATTAAAAAGATCACAAAAATGGCTTCTTCTTCCTCATTTATTGACCGATTTCGATTTTTTTTTTTGTTCCATTTGAAAGACTTTCATGAGGTTTATTAAACTTCTACTCGGAATTTTAAAATTTTGTCTAGAAAATAATTTATGCTAATTATTTATGCAAATTTATGCAAAATTTATTAAAACATCACAAAAATTGCTTCTTCTTCCTCATTTATTGACTGATTTTGATTTTTTTTTTTTCCATCTAAAAGACTTTCATGAAGTTCATTGAACTTCTTCATGGAATTTTGAAATTTTGTCTAGAAAATTATTTATGCTAATTTATGCGAAATTTATTACAAAATCACAAAACTTGCTTCTTCTTCCTCATTTATTGAGGAAGACTTTCATGAGGTTCATTGAACTTCTACTCGGAATTTTGAAATTTTATCTAGAAAATTATTTATGGTAATTTATATAAAATTTATTTTAACTCTTTGCCCTGTCCATTATGAAACCCATGGCTGCTGGATTATTTCAAAGGCTATACCTTTCTACATGATTTCTGTCAACATCATCGACAGAACCGAGAACCCAGAAGTGACAGTGGTCAACAATAGAGGGTTATGAGCTAATAAAGACTTGAAACAGTGAGGGACAATGCACTGAAGCCACCCTTAAATGTCCCAACCTTAAAATTCTTTTTTTACACCAATGCATAACTTATGTCATTCAGTGCTTTTCTCTTTTATTACAAATCTTAACCTTCAAATCTCTCTCAATAAAGATTTCACAGTTGGTAGAGATACCTCACCTTGACTAACTTTATGCTTTATTTCAAATTTCTCTGTCACACAGTAAAACTATTAAAATTTACATTCCCCAAAATCTTTTAACTGAAGTCGTGCAACTTGAGTTGTCAATTTCCAGACTTTCATTCATATCTACATGTCACTGTCTCCTTCCAAAACCACATTTAGCCAGATCTGCAATAGGCACTTCATCATCTGTACATGCATGTAACCAATACATGTACATTTCATCGATTCATTACAATGTCTACTGTGTTCAAAGTACAAATTGCATCAATTTCTTTGCTGCATGCCGGATGAGCGCCACATCATTGATGTGCTAGTTTAAACTGCATTTTATTCTCCAGGTTGATTTGGGGAAAATAGAGTATTTCCTATTAAATATAGATAATAGTAATGTAATGTACATTAAACATATACTTATTCAACATATTTATACAGTCATGAAGGTAGTTGTATCGTAAATTAATCTGTATTATCTTGGAATTTAAAACTAGATATTTTATCTGAGTTTTAAGAAGAATTTTAGGAGTGAAAACAAAAAAATCATTTTGAATTGTATTATACTATAGTATATAAATATATAGTGGGATGAATTCATACCAAAGATGACGCAGGAAACTCAGGAAATTTAAGCTTTCGTCTTTCGACTTCTTCAGAAATTTATTCTGAAACAGTTATAAAGAGAAGATACAATCACTAAGAAAGGCATGACAAAATTAACGAAGAGAATAATTCACAAAATACAAAGAGAAGACACAATCATTCAAAAATTGACGGACTAATATAATTATTGTCAGTAGAAATATCATGTAAAAATACCGAAATTTCAAATGAATTATAATAAAGCCGACATACCTGTCGTAAACAGAAGTGATGCCAAGGTCTTGTTGAATTCCTTGAATAATGTTAATAGTTTTGATAGTTTTGAGTTGCTTGGATACCCACTGGTGTTAAAAAGCGTACTGCGCTTTGCCAATGCGCATGTGTTGCCATGGGTAATATCATGAATATTCATTAAATACATGAAATGCACCAAGTGCATATATTTGAGAGTAAACAAGTCACCGAGTTCATACAACATTCTACTTATATACTACATCATATGTACTATACGAATTGTATGGTGAATATCATACACAAAATATCATACATCTTAAACGAAATAAAACAATTAGCTTCAAATTATGGGATATCACAGCTATAAGGTACTGGTAAATGAAACCGCCGTTCCATAATCTTTTGTAAAAAACACTGTCCAATACCTACTATAATTTGGTAAGAAAACAAACTAACTCTCTTCTATCTATTTAATCTATTATGTATGTTTAACCTGTTATATATGTGACAATGATAATAAATAAATAAAAAATAACTAAAAACAAAAGTCCGTAAGAGAGAAACAAGTGTATGTAATTGCCGAGTTCGCGACTTATTCCTCAACATTGATGCTGTTTGGTGTAAGCGTCTTAAGTTTGAGGATCCAGTATGATTCGCGTTTCAGGATGACTGATTTTTGGTGTTTTCTAATTACTTCTATTCCTGTGAGTTGAATGTCATCTGCAGTATGCCCATTTGTGCTGAAATGGGCAGCAATAGGGATTGCTGTCTGTGTGGTATTTCTTGATGTCTGACCGTGTGTTGCACATTCTCGTATAGAGAGTATTTGTTGTTTTGCCGACATATTGTTTGGTACAGCGTTTGCAGGTAATCAAACCTGGTACAGGTAATCATCGTACAGGTAATCAAAAAAAGTGAAATAATAAGTGTCAAATTTGTGAATTTTGCATAGAAACGTATGTAGGCCGCGCGCGCATCAACATTTGCACAGCCACGCACGGCCCTCCGTGCGCGCTCCTTGACTGCATCGAATCTCCGCGCGTGCAGACATACGTGTACATAGATTACTACGCACAAATCCTAGATTTTGCCTTACTCTATGGCTCAAATCCACTAACAGCGCTGTAACAGCGCGAGTGTCTAACAGCGCCCTAACAGCGCTTTCAGTGCGGTCATCTTACCCGTGTTGTTAGTGGCTGATTTGTTTGTGACTTGTTAGCGCTAACAAACCTGCTACTAAGCCCCGGTCACACAGCACTCCACGTCTAAATCACGTACAAAAAGTTATGAAAATCTGGTGGACGTGGTCGTAAGTGGTAATTTTTGGAAAGCTTAAATTTCCTGAGTATCCTGCGTCATCTTTGGTTTGAATTCATCCCACTATGTTCTATATCACCCAAACCAAAGCGAATGGTAAAAGTAGACTCAACATCATCACATTGTATATAAATATATATATATATATATATGTATGTATTTCCAAAATCATAGACATCATCGTACAATGTAATTAGAGGATTAATTACATAGAATTCCATGATGATGCCATCTTTGCTCTGTACATGAATAAGCTTCATGCTTTTACATTTCAGACCCACGCATTGTATATAAATAATCTGGTGCTTTGTCCTTTCTTTTGCCAGAGTCTTCAAGATATGCCTGACTTTGCTCTAGAGAGTGTGGGTCAACCTGACCATGGAGATGAAGCCGGTTACCATGGCAACAATGCTGAGATGATGATAGAGGATGAGATTGATTTCATCGGTGATGGTGAAGATCATGATGGGGACGTGGATGGATCATCAAGCCACTCCTCTCCGTTCAGGGAAACCACTTCACCTGATGTCTTCAGACCAAAAGGTGAAAGAAATTTTTGATTCACAAAGCGTGATTTATGTCTCTCATTTGGATTAGTTAGCCCCAAGTATAATTAATTTGATTGTGTTTTCAGGCTGCAAGAGGGCACCTTCAAAAATATCACATGGCACATGTACAATGTGTGAGCGTTTATGCATGAACCAGCCTGGTTACAATATGGTGCTGCCTAGCGATCGTCTTGAGAAGCACCATCACTTCTTAAAATTTTGCATTATTTTGAGAGGAATCATTTCTGTTGAATTAACACGAAAATTTAGGCAATGTTAAACAAATTTCTCAAGAAATATGGGTTTGTCCATCCTTCACATATTGGATTGGGTAGAGCCCCAGTAGCAACACTTATGGTCTGTAATGTAGAGCTGACACAGAATATGTGTAACATTGCCATTCAAATTTGCTATTCCTGAATCATCATAGAGTGCCAGTAATGAAACCTGTATTCATGATTAGCGGCATGTTATTCATACAGAAATAATTCCCAAATTTTTCACTTGAGAAATTATCCCTCTATTTCAGGCATAAGAGTACCCAACTTTGTCTTTGAACAATTCTTACAGCCAGCCTGTAGAACTAATTGTCATATTGTTGAATAAGATTGTATTTTGTTGGTATTTGGCCTTTGTACAGGTACAAGACAAGATGAGCTTCCAAAGTGGCAGCCCCCTGAAGATGGTAGCATCTCATCGCTAGGGTCACCTGACCATGATCCACCATCATCATCTATACATAGCAGGAGAAAAAGCGTCCCTGGAAAAGTGAGTGTTTCCTCTTTCACTCTGTCATTCTGTGTCACTTTCACACAATGTTATTTCATGTGCGTATATTCTTTTTTTTGGGGGGGGGGAGGGGGAGGAGGTTCATTCTTCCAATCTGTTTAAATCTCCCTTTCTTTCCCCCTTTCTTTCCAAATCATTCTCTTAACTGAAAGTGACATTATCCTTGCATGGAAATTACCTTATACAATTTACCTAATGCCCGGATAGGTCCAGAAGTGATGGAAAATGTCTTTTGATTTTAGACAATATTAAACACAAGTTTCCTGGTGTGAGAGAATTTTGCCTACACCATGCATAGCCGAGTCATGGGAAAGAGAAATGAAAGGTTGAAAAACAATTGTTTTCTAAATTTATGAGTTTTGTTTCATATACCTTTTAATAGCAGTATGGCTTGTATGGACGTAACTGTAATATTTACCATGATGTTTCTTTGTAGACAAGCAGCAAACAGACACCACCCCGCCCCACCTCTGGACACCGATCCTCCCACGCCAGGGGTGATGCAGGGGGCGATACCAGGAAGCAGAGAGGTACTAAGAACACACCTGGTACTCATCTGGAGCCTGAGGGGGACAGTGGGTTCCTAGGATCAGAGAGCAGTAGACAATCGCTTCAGACTAGAGGCTCTGACACGAGGACAAGGAACAGGGCACAAAGGTAGGTTTCTTTCTTTGTGTTTGTTTGTATGTACATATATGTATTTATTTATTGTGAGTTTTTGTTCGTTTCTGTCTTTATTTGTTTGTATGTTTCTTATTTGTTGTTTCTTTTTTGTTTTATGTACATTGTTTTTTTTTTCATTTGTTTCTTTTCATTTACAATTGGTTGCTGGAGTCTGAGTTCTTTTACTTGTACATTTTGTTTTGTACAAGTTTCTTTTTTTGTTTTATATATATATATATTTTTTTTAATTTGTTTCTTTTGATTTACAATTGGTTGCTTGAGTTTGTGTTCTATTACTTGTACATTTAGTTTTGTACATTTGTGTACATGTATATACATATATATATATATGTGTATATATATATATATATATATATATATATATATATATATGTGATTTTTATTTTCTTCACATAAATATGCTTTAAAGTGGGACCTACATTTGCTCAGAGAAATTTGAATATGCTATAAAATTGAAAGATTTATGTATATCTTTAGCCCTTTAATTGATTAATTCATTCTTTATAGTTAATATTTTGATGTTCATAGCCCATATTCTCGAAAGTGGCCTTCCATAAAACAGTGGCCTAAGTTAAAGGGTGACTAAAATAAAAAAATAATTGCCCATTTTTCGTAGGAAGGAGTCATCAGGAGCCCAAAAATATCTATCACACACTTTTTTATGCATTCAGTCGTATTTCATAATCATTTGAAAAGTACATTTTTGCTGATTTACACAGTCATAAGCCCCGCCCCTAAAAAAAAACCCATCGAGCGACATCATGATCACGTGATCTGTGACGTACGAGAAGTAAGGGAAAATGTTCCACCAACCTATATACCGTGCGCGCCCGCAGGCCCCGGCAGGCCCAGCCCGTGCAGAACATGACATTCACCGCATCGACCATTTGCATCTCATATTTTGGTGTGTTTAATTCATCACAATAACTTTGATTTTGGGACACAATTTCATCAATAATGCCAAATCGGTGTATAGTTGCGGGCTGTAGCAAGACCCCTAAAGATGATGTAAGCCTACGTACATCATTTTCCTAAAGATGAAAATCTACGGAAATTGTGGGTCGCAAAGTATGCTCACGCGGGCAGAGTGGCAAGGGCCAAGCGAGTGGAGTACAATTTGCAGTG
>CM046848.1:2644055-2769055 GCA_025618425.1 Heliocidaris tuberculata
AATTCGACCTAAAATATCACAAATGATTAACAAGATGTTGAATCAACAACAAAGACATTCACACAAACAGTTTACTAGCAATATCTCACCAAAGTCGGTAAAAATACACGGTCACCGGTGTCGACTTGTGAAATCTCCGTTCGTTAACGTGGCGCGCGCACATCAACTTGCGCTATGCATGCAATGCATGTTATCTTCTTGTTGGCAGTCTAGGACAATGTAGGAGGTGGGGAGGCTATGGGGGGGGGGGGGGGGGGGGGGGGCCGGGGGGATGTAGCTCAGGCCCCGGCCTGCGTCAAACAAAATTATATAAATTTATAGTACCAAGGGCAAAGGCAACGGAATCCTTCCTAATCAGATTATTCTGAATGCTCCACATAAATTTCAAGAGAAAAATAATAAAATCATGTGGATATTAAACTATATACTCTCAGAAGAGATAAATAGATACTCATAGACAGACGCATATATACAAACAAGAGAAGAAGTACCGTAGTCCTCTTTAATCAACGCAGAAATGAAATATTAAAGGGAAATCCAACCTTAATAGGAAGTTGCTTTGAAAGAAAGGGGAAAAATCAGAGAAGCAGATCGGTCAAAGTTTGAACGAAATCGGACAAGCAATAAGAAAGTTATGAATTTTTAAAAGTTGTAATCACTATGCATATGGGAATTTCAAATTGGCCGAATAGGTAATGTCACTGTGATGTAGCTGTGGACAACTCTCATATTCACTCCAACACACAAAATGACTAAAATGTCACTTTTTTCGAAATGTATTACTCAGTAGGATCTCTTTCTTTCATGAGGACCTATAACAATATGCTATCTCCAATATATTTTGAGTACTGCCCCAAGGGTAAAAGCGCCTCGAAGAAAACCGCAAATTAATATTTTTGTGTACGACAAATGGGAGAGTTGTCCACAAACATGTCATAATTGAATCACCAAATTGCCAATTTGAGATTCGCATAGATGTAGTGATCTCATTTTTCAAACATCCATAACTTTCTTAGTCCTTGTCCGATTTCTTTCAAACTTTCACTGTCCAGTTTTTCTTATTTTTCTGCTTTCACACAAATCATCTCATTACCAAGGTTGGATTGCCCTTTAAAAAGGGAAAGAATGAAATTGAAAGAAGACAAGAAAGAATGAAGATATGGATAGGCCTACAAGAGACGGATACGGGAAACATGAGAAAAGGGCGTCGAAAGTTAATTATAGGATTGAGAGAGAGAGAGAGAGAGAGAGAGAGAGAGAGAGAGAGAGAGAGAGAACAAATGGACTGAGTGAGAAGAACTGCATTCATGATTATACCTACCCCCCCCCAATAAAAAAGTAACACTAATAGTAATAATTCATTATAGGACTTGGCGCTGCCGCGCCGCCCCACCCCGGCCCTCCTTCTCTATATATATCCAAACTTATCAGGAATACAAATTCAGCTTTTAATCTTAAAAATTATGACACTACGGAATGTATTAAATGTTGATGCACTTTTATTTTTTGTGAACTGCATCCGGGATTAATTGGTCTGATAAACTACAGTATACCCCGGGCGGTATAAAAGCGAGGGAGCAAGGCAGTTAACCACGAGCAATTAACTGAGCAGTATAGATCTATTTTGCATTTTCACCCCTTAAAAACGCACGTTTTTATGCATTATATACCCCTACGTACCCTAAGGAAAAATCTGGAGAGAGCATAGCAACTGAGCATAAATGTTTTTTTTCATATCTTGAACAAGTTGCAATACAATATGCTATTCACTTCTTCCTATATTCGGGGCGAAAAAATACCTGCAACCTTGAACAAACATAGCCTAGTCGAAGAATTTAACAAGGCAATCGAAAGTGACGATTTATTACGAGAGTTGAACCTTAGATTCAGACCAGGGGTTTCAGAATACTATTTCTTGCACTCTGTCCCATATTGGGGAGCAAAATTTAATATATCCTGCTGAAACGTATATGCTAAGGAGCAAAGTAACAAAAACGGTATTTATGAAATATGTCTATATTGCAATGGGAACGAGAGATTACGAGAGCCTGTTCTGCATAATTAATGGGACGTAGTGCTCAGAGCCACCGAGTTTCGAAAGTTGTTGCAATTCAGATCAATTAACCTCTTTTTCACGTTTCGTACTTTTGGGGCGCATATATCCTTATAATATAGGGAACTATATCATTTTTCTTCATTTTCTCCCCCTTTCTTTGTCCGTTAATCGTTTTTTTGTAAATTTCAAAACTTTGGTGCATGAGTATGTTAAGGGAACCCCATGCATCTATACCAGACACTACTGCGTATGCAGTGCTTCTCCTCTTTATTATAAGATCATATAACATGCATCATAAGATGCATAACATTAGGGTAGTAAAATCTCAAAATTTTCTCCTAATCATTACAGGCATTCAGTGTTTCATCTAATACATCACTTTTCTTTTCAAATTAAGAATTGCTGTGTATTATAAAAACTCATAGGCGTTCAAACTTAATGGGATGGACTCCCTCCCCCCCCCCCCCCCCCATCGACCTGCCCTCTCCCACACCCACGTCCACACCGACTGTGGTCACTTTTCTTTCCAAAGTAGGAAAAATGTATATTTACATAATTATAATTACTTCTGATCGAGGAATTTAAAATCATTCTCAAATTCTTTTCCACCTCCCACCGACACCGATGATCCATCAATTTTCTTTCTAAATCAACATTGTTTAGGGTTTTTAAATCTCAAAGAAGAAAAAAATCAGATGAGAAGGGATAACCTCCTCCTTATCCAACCTGGATGTTTCCATTTTCTTTAAAAATCTTACCATTACTCTCGTTATGGTCCCTCGATCCCACCTAAATTCTTTTGAGATGCCTAAGCTTCAAGTTTGGCGGAGTGTATACATGGAGTTGGATTGATATTTCTTTCACGTATAAAGTTTATTATTCACTATATATGTCCTGTTGATCATATGCAATTTAAAAATTAATTTATAGACTTAAGTCATCAAAATATAGGCCTACATGCTAGGATACAAAATAAAAGAGAGATCAGGTGCCAGAATATATGATAACCGAATAGCCTATATACTGGTTGTTTAAAAATTATCGGGGTCAGGAGAGCGGGGTGGTGGGGGAGGGTTGAGGGGGATTGAGAGGTTGCAGCCCGAGCAACCCCCCCCCCCCATCCCCGCCCCGCGTATACTCCTAAAGGTCAAGATACCAGTACCTGTCAAAATGATAAGAGGTGATTCCAATGGTACAAACTCTCTCCAGTTCTGTAGTAACCCCTAGGCGACAGTAGGATATTTTATTTATTTATTTTTTTCATTTTTTTATTTATTCATTTATTTTTTATTTATTCATTTATTTATTTTTTTTTTTTTTGGGGGGGGGGGTAATTGTAATCAATACAACTCTTTCTCTCTAACACACACCTCAAAGATATAAAAATGTGCTTTTATGAAATAATACCAAAGTGTATCTTTTATTTCAAAATGCGTAGAGGTGTTGTGGTCTAGTGGATAAGTCACCAGACAGAAGATCACAAGGTACGGGGTTCGAATCCCAGTCCGGCACTCTCGACCCGCAGGTGAAATAAATGGGTACCGGTAGGAATATAATCCTTGATGCTTCAGTGCAATCATTTAGGGCAACTAGGCGGAGCCGGGATAATAATCCAAAGCTCTTTGGAAACGCATATACTGCCCTGATGAAAAGCTCAACACTTTATACCTTCAAAACATGCAAACATGTAAATTTGAGCCATGAGAGTGAAAAAATTGAGTGTTGCCCTACCGTTTACACAGTCAAAACTTCCTGACACAGAGTGGAAAAGTGTTTTGTTCTACATTTTACACTTTTCTGTTGTCTTCCAATTAGTGGCATCCTGAAGGACCCTTTCCCCTTCACTAATCCTATGTTGGGATTAGTCTATTGCTCTTCAAGGAGTATATGTCATATATGAGAGTGTGTATGCTTTATAAGGTCAAAGGATTATTAAAGGGTGACTAAATTAGAGAGAAAAAAGGTGCTATTTCCATGTATTTTTGCATTCAAATCACGAATCTGGCAATTGATTGTCAAAATTATGTCTCGTTTTGGCGAAAAAGGGGGAAAGTAGAGGTTTGGGGACCGTTCCTTAAAACTCGTGAGCTGATTGGCTAATTGACGTCACACCCCAAGTGACGTATCAAGAGTAAGAGGCACAAGATCTACAGGCTGCGGCAATGTAACATTGTACACACAATGCGGTATTTGACCCCTCTGTTCAACAGACAATTTATGAAAAAGGAAATTAATCAATACAGTCTAAGGAGTGAATAATCATTATCAATATATTTTCTTTAAGATCAGTGAACCCTTTTGCCCAAATATACAGCTCTTGTTTTGTTTTTTTAACTTTTCTTTGAACAATGTTCTCATCCATCTGAGCTTGCCGAACAATAGTTTTGCATTGGTCTTAAACGCGTACACAGCCGTTTTATGCGTCTGTGCAACGTACTATACACATCTTTAGTACGGCAACTATGTTCCCCCTCGTACTAAGCGACTGGTGAACGCTTTTGTTTGGTTTGTTTTCCCTCTCGCCTTTTTTTCCTTCGCTTTACGTGTACTACGGTAGTAGTGACTTAGATTTTTGGCTGAAGTTCTTCGAGTAACTTAGAGAGATGGATAGTGATCGCGAGTCCGATTTGGAGGACTTTTTTGAGCCAGATACGAACTCTGATTTATCAGATGATTTATCGATACCGAAAGAGAAGAAGCTCAAGTGTAGTGGCAAGGGGAATTCGACCATTATGTTTGAACCTCTCGCAGAATACGCGCCAGGGCATGGTGAAGGGGTCGCGGGGGAAGGGGCCGCGGGTGAAGCTGCTGCAGCTGCTGGAGAAGAAAAGTGATCACTGCAAATTGTACTTCACTCGCTGGCCCTTGCCACTCTGCCCGCGTGAGAATACCGTTGCGACCCACAATTTCCGTAGATTTTCATCTTTAGGAAAATGATGTACGTAGGCTTACATCATCTTTAGGGGTCTTGCTACAGCCCGGAACTATACACCGATTTGGCATTACTGATGAAATTGTGTCCCAAAATCAAAGTTATTGTGAGGAATTAAACACACGAAAATATGCGACGCAAATGGTCGATGCGGTGAATGTCATGCTCGGCACCGGGCTGGGCCTGCCGGGGCCTGCGGGCGCGCACGGTATATAGGTTGGTGGAATATTTTCCCTTACTTCTCGTACGTCACAGATCACGTGATCATGATGTCGCTCGATGGGGTTTTTTTAGGGGCGGGGCTTATGACTGCGTAAAAGCAAAAATGTACTTTTCAAATGATTATAAAATACGACTGAATGCATAAAAAAGTGTGTGATAGATATTTTTTGGCTCCTGATGACTCCTTCCTACGAAAAATGGGCAATCAATTTTTTAATTTAGTCACCCTTTAACTGTTCCTTAACATGCTACCTACAACTGCTCTACACTTTACCTTAAAAAAGTGTCAGCCTACCTTAAATTTACACTATCTGAATTTCAAAGTAAAGCTTGGAATTTTGAGTGTTGAAGGTAAGACTTTCTTTTGGGCTTAACTGTAGATACATTGATAAATATCATGGCCTGATAATAATATGATAACTGATAACCGAGTCTTACATAAGTCTTTGAAAATGTAATGAAATTAGTTTTTAATAGCCCCGTATTTTTGTTTTGGCTTGCAGATTATATTTTGCTTCATTTCATTTTGATTTTGTTTTTCTATCTGTTGTATATGTCAAATGAAGTAACTAAATTGTTTGTCTTTTCTTGAAATGCGTCTTATTTTACAATGTGGTCGCTGATATAAGAGAACTCCTCCTTTGACCCATGCTCACACAAATACAAAAGAGCACACGCGAATATATGCGCTACAGTATCATTTTGACCCCCCCCCCCCCCTCCCGCACGTAGAGTCGAGTCGAGAGAGGTCTAGTCATAGGGTCTAGTATAGTAGTATGCGCAGAGCTAGCATGCAGCAGCAGCTAGCTAGCTAGCGGCGTTGTTAGGGAATGGCGTTGTGCATACATCCACAGTAAATTTGAAAACGTTGGTGCCCTGTCTTGTTGGACCTTATCTCCATGCGTAATAAATGAAGAAATTGATTTATAATGTGATTTTACAAATCTGGAGGTAAGTCTCATCACTTTGTTAATTATATGAATACGTATTCTCAGGTAAGGTTTTGAACAAAGAAAGAGCCAATTTCATTTACTCCACTGCCCGTTGGTCGAGCAGCTGCTCGTCGGGCACTCGCCTTCTCATCGCAGCCAGAGTTCGGGCCTACTGACTGTGGACCGTTCATGTGACGTTTGTACGAAAATGGTGTTGTGTTGCGTTGTGTGTCCGGACAAAATTTAGATCTGTCATGTCTGTGTACGTTTGCTGTTTGATTGCACGAAAAATGCTGCATCAAGCAGCATCAACTGCATACTATGATTAACTACCATGAATGTTTGCCATATAATTACCCAGACGGTCACGTTGTATCGTAATTCCGGACAGGTTATTCTGTAATATGTAATATGTATGATGGGGGGACCTAAAGCTACGCACTTTATTTCCGGCAGCTAAAAAGTCACCTTTTCAATGATTTATGCGAATTTCTTTTATATATCTTGGGTCTTCATATTCTTAAATTAAATTCCTGAGAAAATTACGACGGACAAATATCAATAACATTAATTTTCAAGTCGATGTCGATACCCATGTCGAATTTGGTCCAAAAAATGAAAGGGTCCTAAAGCTACGCACACGTAATAAATGAATGCAAATCTTGATTTTTAAGCTGACTGACGTGAATTTCATCCAGATTTGCAAATAGTGATAATATCACCAGAAATAAAGGAAAATTGCTCATTCTTTTTGGCGAATGTAAATGATAATCTCGTTGCTCAGTCACACCAAAAGTTTGGCGCACTGAACGCGTCGCATTGCGCGTATTTGCGGGGTGCGTAGCTTTAGGACCTGCGTAGCTTTAGGACCTCTGACCATACAGCTCATTTTTAAACAGTAAAACAACTTTTCGTGCAAATTGTCATAAATCTTTCACAGGATAGGTTGAAAATCATGTGAATTGCAAATATTCACTGGTTTAAGTTTTACTTGATGCATGTTTTTCGTAAAATCTGACGGCAAAATTGACAGGCTAATATTTTAAGTGTCCGGAAATACAACCCCCATCATATATGCTACATGTAAGACTTTTGACGAATTGTAATGATGTGGGACCTAACTTATGGCTATGCCTATGCCCACTCACACTTATGCGAGGTTATTGGATATAACCTCGCACTCTTTGTAATTGCATGGAAAAGGCACTAGACACCAATTACTCTGGATTGGATTGGATTTGAATGAATGAGTGAATGAATTTATTTCATAATACTGCAGAAATCTGCATGAACATTACATTTGAAAGTATACATACTCCATAGTTCAAATATCGAATACAGATAGACTGTCATAATCAATAACATTGTCAATGTAATCAAGAGTGAAAGTTACATTAGTCAATAGAAAGGGCAGTATCATGGGAGAACCTAAGGAAAAGCACAGCTTGTTAAAACTACATGTACATGTAGGTTCCCTAATTAAAGAGAATTACAACATATGTAATTACATGTATGTAAACATATAGATATGGTACTGGTAGTAAAGAGACAAGACAAGATATATATGCCTAAAAAAAAGAAAGAAATAAACACATAAACATTGATCACTTAAACATAAAAATAAAAATAAGCTTATAAATGAGCAGTTAATTTCAGCCTAATGGGTTTATAGAAGTAAAAAAATTTGATTGTATCAATAGGGTTTGACTTTGATGCATAAAACTGGTTTCTCAATCATAGTTTAGAAATTTGTACTTGGATGTCTGCCAACAGTTGTAATTTATGTAAAAACTTCCTGCAGGAGGCAAGCAGCAAGAAACCTATACTATCTACATGTATGTACACATACATACATGTACAAAAATAACATCGCATATGTGTGAGTGATCAAATGCAATATTATTGTGATTTGGTATGCATGTACATGTAGTATGTACATGTATAGCATATAGGCTTATGACTAGCATCTGAAGATGGTTTGCAAACTGGCCAGCTGTTCTTACAGTATCAAATTATGAAACCCGCTGACTGCTGTGTGCACAGAGAAGTGAAAGTGTTCAGACAGTGTTGGAAGTTTGGAACATGCATATAATTGTAGCTCACCATTCAGGTCTCCAAAAGGCTCCATACATATATAGTGTTACAGTACTTATTGACTGCTTTCACTATTAACACACCTGTAGTTTTGATCAACTGATGGGAAAATTGAATAGAAACCAAATTGCTCTTTACTGGGAATGCACAACACTCTTGGGTCAAAGGCAATTAAGCACAACAAATTCTCAAAAGGTCTTTTTGAAAAGGGCTCTTTCAGAAAAGCTCAAGATGATAGTTCTAACTCAAAAATATGAAAATTATAGTAAAATTTGAAGAAATTTTTTTAAAGAGCTCCTGTGAACTATACCAAAAAAAAGAAGAGAGAGAAAGAAAAAAGATTAATTTTTACTGAGGCAGATGAAACTGATTTACCTTGGTTAAAGACAAGTTTATAATGCAAAAAGGTATAATCAGATCAAGGAAATGTAATTCCTTGATCAGATTATCAGATCGATTTTTTTTCTTGACTATAATCTACATGTAGAACTCATATTTGACCAAAAGGCAATTCAACTAAATAAATATAGGATACTGTAAATGCATAAATATATTTATGTGCAGAAATTTCTGCTCTTTCTCCTCATGCATCTAGTATATTTTTTTTTTGAGCTCTGAATCAAAAGTTACTGATCCAAACCACAAAATGTGATAAAGTGTCTGAAAAGGATTTTAAACCAACAGTTGATACATGTGATGACAAGATGAGTAGCTGGTAATTGAAAGATGATAGCCTTCTGTCAACAGGAATAAAAAATGTTTATTAGTGTCCTTGCATGGAACAGGCAGAGTTCAAGTCAGCTTGAGGCCTATTTAGGGATCCTTGTGACTGTGTACGTACATGTACATGACATGCATGAGTGTCGATCCGGGGGGGGGGGGGGGGGGGCCTGTATTATCACCCCTAAAATTACATGTATGATACAGTGTACATTAACTTTAAACTAATAATTATCCAAACTCATTATGTTTGATCTTGAAATACCATCACATTCTTTCATGATTAGAAGTAAGGAAATAAGAAATTCCATAATTTGAATGCAAAAATATCGAAGAAAATTCAGAAAACCATTGTCGGATGCTCTAATATGCAAGTTTTATGAACAGATTTTTGAAAAAGTCCCTGGTGTGGGAGGGGGGGGGGGATACCTCCCTCCCACACCATCCCCCGCTCGGTCATCCCCCTAATCATGAACATGGATCGACACCCCTGTGTACACGTACCTTTTTATAAAATTATTTCCTTTTTTTTTTTTTAAAGATTATTTACATGTATTTAAAGGGTGCTTTTCATGCTGAATGAACAAGAATAAGTAATGTAATGTACTTCACCTTTGATAACTACTGTACTTGGTGATTGTATGCATCTATGGTTGTCATAATGCTCTTTTATAAAATGCAAATTACATGTACATGTACATGTTGTACATGTACATGTAGTAACTTTACTTTCCTACATAGTTGTGGTGTGGGTCCTTGTACATCTATATTATGTAAAATTTCATGACTTTGTATAGAAATGTCAATGAATATTTTGCAGAACTAAGAATATAGACTAGTAATATATTTTGAAATAGACTACCGGTAAATTAGTTCTTTTATTTTGGATACATCTAACAAATTATAAGCAAGAACCTCCTTTATTATAGTTGAGTATGATTTATTGCCTTTGTTGTCATGCTACATGTAAGTGTACAATTACACCAGAGCATTATCAGTATCAGGAGTTTAAATGCATGTTGATCAAAGGAACTGATGATGATTGATGTTTGTGTATTAAGAGCAGTTGGCAGAGGACTTCATATTACTTGTCAAACAATACAGCTCATTATTATAATTTACAATTGGATGAATAACAGTTCCTGTATTTGTCATCTTGGATACAGCTGTCTATTTCTTTCTTTCTAACTTATCAGAAAAAAAAAAAGAGATATTCCCACGGAATTCTATTATCAGTGATGTGCATTTTCCTAGTCCAAGTACAGTATGTACATGAACATGCCTACATTTTATGCCTCTTATTGTTGTCACTTAGGTCTGGGGCCTCTTCCATAAAAGAGGTTGTGCATATTAAAGGTAAATCCAAGCTTTATAATGGAAAGTTGTTCTGAAAGAAAGCGGAAAAATCAGAGAAGCAGATTAGTGAAAGTTTAAACAAAATCGGCCAAGCAAAAAGAAAGTTATGAATTTTGTAAACTTGTAAACTTGTAATCACTATTATAAGAATTTTACATTGGCAAAATTTGTAGTCACTGTGATGTAGTGGCGGTCAATTCCCCGCATTTGCTCCAACACACAAAATGATTAAAATTCAATTTTTTCAAAATGTATTCATCAGTAGGGTCTTTTCTTTTAGGAGGACCTATAACAATAGTATACAATATATTTTGAGTACTGCCCCGAGGGAAAAGGTGCTTAGGAGAAAGCCGCAAGTAATCATATTTTGGTGTACCTGTACAACAAATGGGAGTAGTTGACCACCAATATGTCACACTCGACTGACCAAATTGCCAATTTGAGATTCGCATAGATGTACATGTAGTGATCACATTTTTCAAACACCCATAGCTTTCTTATAACTTGTCTGATTTCTTTCAGACTTCCACCGTCCTGTTTTTCTTATTTTTCTGCTTTCACACAAATCAAGTTATTACCAAGGTTGGATTGCCCATTAAAATGTAACCTCTTTTTATGGAAGAATTCTATGGACATGTGCACATTATACAAGTTTAATAATTTGTCAATAAAAACCTTCCCAAGTTGCTTCCTGATAGGTTATCTTTCACAATGTAATTGCGTGACCTGGGGCCTGTAACTTAAAGAGATAAATCAATCTTACGATTGATATCAATCGTAAGTCAATGGCGAACCATATACTGAAGAGTTACAATTGATCATTTATAAGATCGATTGTATCTCTTTATGTTACAGGCCCCAGAACTCAACTCTTTCTTTAAAGGAGGGTGAAACCCAATGCTGAAACAACGTTAGTTCATTTAAAAGATCATGATTTTATTAGAAGAAAATCATCTGCCTTAAATTTTTTTAAAATTCGTGTTGCCAGAAAATCCCCGAAATATGGTAAGATTTCAGGATATTTTGGCCCCTCAGCTGTGTCCCAATTTCAGCTAGGTAACCACAATGACGTCAAAGTGGTTACCTTGTCGCGCAATTATAGCAAAATGCGCGCAAGGTGTAATGCATTTTGTACAGTCTAGCGCGCAACACATCAGCAATACGCGAACCTGGGTAACCACTTTGACGTCATTGTGGTTACCTAGCTGAAATTGGGACACAGCTGAGGGGCCAAAATATCCTGAAGTCTTACCATATTTCGGGGATTTTTCTGGCAACACGAATTTTTAAAAAACTTAAGGCAGATGATTTTCTTCTAATAAAATCATGATCTTTTAAATGAACTAACATTGTTTCACCATTGGGTACCCCCTTTAAAGGAGAGTGAAACCCTGGGGAAAAAATCAATTTTAATGAAAAGAGAGGATAGAAAGAAGCAATTTAAAAACAGTTCCATCAAAATCAGTTACGAAATGCGAAAGTTATGAAAGTTTGAAAAGTCTCAATTTACTTTCTATGGGGATCCTCGAATTGGCAATGTTGCTTCAAAGTGACAGGTTGAACAACTCTCCATATGTTTTGTACACAAAATTTCATATTTTCCCCATTATCTCTCAAGGTGCAGCTTGTCTCCTTCTTAGTTGAAGATACTGTATATCATGGGAAAATATATTTGACCCAACATACATGTATGTTGAGTTCACAAAAAGACAAGCAGCATCTTTAGACATTTGGAGAAAATATGAAATTTTGTGTACAAAACATATTGAGAGTTGTACGACTAAACCTGCCCTTTTGAGGCAACATTGTCAGTTTGAGGATCGCCATGGAAAGTAAATTGAGACTTTTCAAACTTTCATGACCTTCTCATTTCTTAACCGATTTTGATGGAACTTTTTTAAAACTTGCTTCTCTCTATAATCCTCTCTTTTCATTGAAATGGATATTTACCCAGGGTTTCATTCTCCTTTAATGGTATTATCATGTCACTTTCATAACCATCATAACAACATGTGGTCGGACAGTAAAGAAAAAAAAAATCACATAAAGATCCCACAAAATCACTGCATGGGGTAAGTGCATGGGCGGATGAACCAGCATCCCCATGGCGACCAACCTTCAACCCTGTAAACTTGTCACAGTCGGCTGTAAATGGTATTTTTTCTAAAGATGCCCTTTCTGAAAGGCTTTACCCTAACAAGTGATGAAAACAACAGCAATGAGGCATTTAACAAAGATGATATCACTATATGAGGTTACTGTGGTGTGGAGTGTGTGAGCTGTGTGTTTTGTAAAGATTTGTCGCATTTTACATACATGTACAAGTTATATGGTTTAGGATATTTTCTACTTTAAAAAAAAAAATCCCTTTCCGAAAGTCTTTGACCTTGATGAATATAGCAACAATGCGTGAGCATATGGGTTTTTCACATATTTGCCACTATTTACAATATTTTGTGGTTTGGGATATTTTCTATTTTTGAAAGATCCTTTCTGAAACACTCTACATGTAGCATTTAAACAAATGCAAAGATGCTACATTTTGTATCATTATCCCTTTCGTGACATCACTCCACATTTTGTGGTTTGGCTCAATAACTTTTGATTCAGACCCCCTAAAAAATATACCAGATGCATGAATAGAAAGAGCAGAAGTTTCTGCACCCACTGTGTCCCATTTTTGTTGCATGACCATAATGCATTTGATGCCAGGAATTTTAAAAATGAGAATAAGCTTTGAAATCCTTAAATTGGCAACCCTTTGAGAGGTTCAAAATCATTGTTCTTTCCTCAAAATCGGCAACTTTTTCAACTATTCAACAAAATTTCTAACCTGTATATTATTTTCAAAGATATTACACCTTATTAGAACCATGTAGCACTAAAAGAAAAATATTGTATTGTTGCCAATTTGAAGAACAAAATGTGATCAATTTAGCCCTTAAATGATTCCTGTCCTGAAAGGGTTATTAGAGGTTAACCCAATGTATATACTGGTAGTGTGTTTGCATGGTTCATTGCTATTTTTAATTTTTTATTTATTGGTTTCATACATGTACATGTATCATATTTTTTCAAAATATGCTCAAATGTTCTGAAAGGATATTTGCCCTTGAAAGTGCCCCCACCCAAAAAAGGGGGGCACAAACCTTTAAAAAAAGGTGGGGGGGGGGGGGGGGGGACAATGTATACTTTTCTTTCAAAGGGGGGGGGGTACACAGACCTGGATTCTCCCCCCCCCCCCCTTTAAATCTGACACTGAAGTGTACTTCTAGAAAGATGCTACAGTATGATCACTATTTGAGCTTTCAGGTGTACTGTAGTGAAAACTAATGTGGTACAGATTTGTTGCTGTAATTTTATCTTTCTTTTATAGGAACTTTGGGATATTTTTTTTTTGTGTGTGTGAAAGATCCCCTTCTGAAACTTGATCAGCTCTGGCTTCAGTGAAAACAACAACAATGTGATATTATATTGTACATGTACTTCTGCACAAAATCAAAAATTACTATCATTGTTGATGATTGCTGCAGTGTGAGCTGATGTGTTTTGCACAGATTTATCACTGTTTACAATTCTTATGATTTGGGTGTTGGTATATATAAAGCCAATTTTTTGTGCTTATGGGTTTTTTTTGTGTGTGGACAATTTCCTATTTTATTAGAGAAACACCAGTACATGTTGTACACAACAAATGCAGAATGCTAAATGTTGAATGCATAATCTGAAGCACTGGCCTTGTCTTGTTTCCCTTCATAACTTCATTTTCATTTTCATTTCCCTTCCTTTAATGGTAATTTTGAACATCATTTAGCATTGCTCTATGTTTTCTACTTTTGTTTGACCAATTCAGACTGTAAGTAAATAGGCTATGTGTAAACTAAACACCTGAATTGCTTCAAGTTTCATCTCTTCCACTATACCTTCTACTAAAACAACTATGAGTTACCACCAGCGTTGTGTTCGAGGAACATTTCTCACAACATATCTACACATGTACATGTAGATGTAGATGGAAGGGAACCCATGTATTCCCTTTAACTGCCTGGTTTCATTTTCATATCACTACAACTTTAGTTGTGATTGGTTGTTTTTACAGCTGATTTTACGCCAAGCTCTATAAATATAATTTTAATGACCATGAGCTATATAGAAATACATGTATGTACGTGTATGGTAAATGTGTTGAGAGCCAGAAGGACTTTAACTCTGTTTTGAAGGATATGAGTTTACAGTTTGTACATGTACATACATGTACATGTACACTGTATGCCCTTTTTGTTCTCAGCACTTTTAGCAGATACACTGATGTACATGTACATGAAGAGGCTTGAAGCATTATTGCAAATATTCCCATATATAATGAATAAAGCTATGGTATAACTTTTTGAGTTTACGGAAATTAATTCAAATAATTTCATTTTCATTTAGTGCACAAATATCTTTCTGTCACATGTACTGTATTCATTCAAGTTGTTTTCCTGTTTTTTGTATACAAAGTAGAGATTGTTGTTGTCCAAATGGGGAGATTTGCCAATTAGAGCAAGGCTGAATTAATAATTTGTGAAATATGGAAGAGCAATTTGTTCTCCCAAAAGGGTTACTGTGTGGCTACATGCATTCCCCCCAAATGCAAAGTTCAAGTAGGAGTGATAATGATGAAAGATACAAAAGCCAGGTATGTGCTCAGTTGATAGTTTTTACAACTTTGTATCTCTTGTGTGAAGACAATAATATTTGCCAAATGGTGCAGCCCTATCATAGCTACAAGTATTAAAGGAAATTGATGAATTTTCCATGAGAACTTTTGGAATACATGTATTAACCCACAGGCCCTCCTTGAACCCACCAGACCACTTACATACAGACAGTGAGAAGGTTAAAGGGAGCCATCGCTCGATATCCATGTACGTTCACTTTCATTCACTTGCCCCTATTGCAAGGCCATGCATAACAACAATCTTGGAGCAGCGAACAAAATTGCCATCGAGGGTGGGGTAGTTTGTCAGTTGGGTTGTTCAGTTCGTCTTTCTTCGGTCGAATTCGTATCACTGCAATTGCGTGCTCGTTTACCGAAGATGTACGGTATTCCTGAATATTACCCGAGCCAGGCCAAGTTCCAAAACACCACGACTGGTGACTTTTCAGTCCCTTTAATGTGTACATGTATGACTGGAATTTGTTGATGTACATGTACATGTACAGGGCATAAGTAGTGTACATGTATGTAAATAAAGAAAATAACAGGAAACAATTTTCGATCCGCAGAACTGTACACATACTGTATTGTAGCAAGTTGGAAAGAAGATTTTGTTTGCTGAGAGCTTGAACTGGAAGGACGTTAACTCAAATACTTTAAAATAAAGATGACATTTTTCTGGCTAACACCACACGATTTATTCATTTATTGAGCACTTTTCTTGAATTATTTGGGAGCAAAACTGCTTGAAATTCTTTATTTCCAAAACATGATTATCTTCTGAATTCTGAGGGACTACTGAACTTACATGTACTGTACCAAGACAGAACTGTTTTACCAAAGGACACTGCACTGTGAATGTGAACATTTTACTGTGATTACAATCCACTTTCCCTTATTTATTTAGCTCTTATTGAAGCCAAAACTGACAACTTCATTTACTGAAGTTTAATGCTGATTTAATGCTGAGAGCTGCTTGATAGAGAAAACAACATTTATTTTTACGATTACATGTACCATTACTGTGTTCCCATGTCCCAAAATATACCAACACAATCATGCAGTGCTGACAAACAATATTCTCTCTTCCTTGTTGTATCTTCTATCCTTGATATCAAATTGTGTTTACTCCTAATCTCTTGAAATATTTGCCTTTATGGCTGGTACACAATACAAGATCCCATTCTAATGATGATCCCACCCACAGAAAAGCATACCCCTTCTAAAATCCAATTTTCAAAAGAAGAACCCGCTGATTAAACACAAAGGGTATCATAGCATTGAAAGCAGTTGCTTCTACATTACTTCCAGATTTGAATGAGAAAGGGCTTTCAAATGAGGTTTTTATATTGAAAAGAGCTGCAGCTCTTGACATCAGAATAAGGATGCACATACATGTAATTGCTTATTATTAGAACTTAGAGTTTGGTCTGAGTTGATGGAAATTAAATAGATTCCTGAGGCTAGACTGTAGTTAAAATTTTATTTTGTTGTTGGTTATATCACAATGGTTGTTAAATAATAGAATGATTTTTTTTTTTAATGAATTGAGGGAGCCATTCTGCTCTCCCATTTTGAGGGATGGATTCCCTCTTTGTGGCTAAACGGAATAAAAATTTGAAAATGGCCTCCAGTGCAATATTTACTAATTAATACATGTTCATGTTGATGAGTCATATTTGTTTAATTTTTTTTATTAAGTTTATTTTAAATAACTCAGAAAATACTTGTCCATTTGTATGGATACATGTCATCATTTGTATGCAGTTTTGAATATCAAGGCCAGGCTTCGCTTATCACTGCAAGAAATTTGATCTCCCTATGTACATGTAGTCATTCTCATTACTTGTCCTATTCTGTATTTTCCCCCTTTTCCTTATGAGTATCCCTGAGGCCAAAATTTTAATGATGTTCTCCCAGGTATCAAGCACCATTAACCCATTCAGGACAGGAATTATTTCAGGGCTAAATTAATCACATTTTGTTCTTCAAATTGGCAACAATAATATTTTTCTTTTAGTACTACAAGACTGTAATAAGGGGTAATGTATTTGAAAACAATATACATGGTTAAAAGAATTGGCAAAAAGTTGAAAAAGTTGCCAATTTCGATAAAAACAATGATTTTGAACCTCTCAATGTGTTGCCAATTTAAGGATTTTAAAGCTTATTCTTGTTTTTTAAATTCCTGGCATCAAACGCAATATGGTCAGGCAACAAAAATGGACATAGTGTGTGCAGAAATTTTTGCTCTTTCTACTCATGTATCTGGTATATTTTTCAGGGCTCTGAATCAAAAGTTATTGAGCCAAACCACAAAATGTGGTCAGTTGTCTCGAAAGGGTTAACAAGCTGTCTAATGATTAATCTTTTTCTTACTGAGTTTACTCTGTGAAAACATGGGATGAGGTTTTATTCCCCATCTTCTACACACCTGATGACAAAATCAAACAAAGCATTTTGTTCCATGATGGCTTAATTAAGAGTCAAAATACAGCTTAAAAGTTTAAATCCATTGTAGATGAAATTGTCAGGTTGATAACGAAAATGTGCTTTCAGGAAGAATGGATATTTGTATTACAGTATAGCCCTTTCAAGACAGGAATCATTTAAGGGCTAAACTGATCACATTTTGTTCTTCAAATTGGCAACAATAATATTTTTCTTTTAGTGCTGCATGGTTCTAATAAATAATGTCTTTGAAGACAATTGATATACATGTACATACATGTAGTTAGGGATTTTGTCGAAAAGTTAAAAAACAATGATTTTGAACGTCTCAATGTGTTGCCAATTAAAGGATTTTAACGCTTTTTCTCGTTATTAAAATTCCTGGCATCAAACGAAGTATGGTCATGCAACAAAAATGTACATGCATGTACATGTACATACGTAGTGTGTGCAGAAATTTTTGCTCTTTCTACTCATGCATCTGATATATTTTACAGCTCTGAATCAAAAGTTATTGAGCTAAACCACAAAATGTCACTTGTCTCGAAAGGGTTAAAGATGAAGTTGAGTTCTGGGCCCCATTTCATAAAACTTGTTATCAATAAAAACTACCTGACAAATTCACTCTCAGCCAATCAGATTCAAGGATTTCAGTAGCTTATAACAGTTGTTGTAACTTGTTATTGATCAAAAGTTTCATGAAACGGGGCCCAGGTCATGTGATTACATTGTGAAAGAAATTGTCTCAAAGTAATTGGGAAAGATTGATCATGTCTACATAACAATTGGTCAATACAGTGATGTTTTAGATTCATCAAAATTATAAGAAATGGACCCAATCTGGCAGAAAAGCATATACACTGCACACAGAAATGGGTATATGGGACTGCACACACATGTGGCATGAATGTTCGGCCGAGCACTTTAGCTATTTCTCATAATATTTTGAATATGAGGTCACTTGAAGAGCTACATGTAATTCTTTTCATGGGACATTTCTACTGTGATGTTCCTTCAAACTTATAACAGGAATAAGAAAGCTCACAGATTAATTTTCACCTTTCCCAGAACTCAACCTTCTCTTTAATTCAAATTATACTGCAGGCAGATGGAACTGTTAAAAAGTATAGAAAATAATTGTAATTTTGCCTGAAGAAAGAAAAAAAGGAGGGTACAGTACAGTTTATTTGTAGGTAGAAATTGGGTAAAAAAAAATTGTCCTTTCGACTTTACTACAAAATAATTTTTTCTCAGTTAGGATTATATATGAAACAATGTTCGGCAATAACCATAGATTCATTTTCAGTAAAACTGATCTTGATTCATTGTGAAAAAGGAGGAGATGTGGATGTGTGGATGTGTGTATGTAATGTATGTGACACACAGCAGCATGGAAAAAGAGAGAAATTATGGAATCAGTAGTCAGATTTCAATAATCCTTTCATTTCTATTCCTTGTCCAGTAGCATACATGTACAATATAGGCAGATGCCCATCCCAGCCTTGAAGCAATTTACCAAAGGCAGTTCTTGTTAGGGATGAAACACGCTGTCCAAATATGAATTTATGATTTACGAGAAGACGTGCTCCTGTGTCATGCATGGAAGGGGTTGAGGTACAGCAAGTACATCTTGGCATAATTTATGAGATTCAGTGCATGTTTGCATTCTACACTGTATACAGCATGTTTGTTTCTTGAGCAGATGGACAGTCTACCCAATAATGATTTGAAATTTTTATTACTACCGAAACAACCCATAATTTGGGGGGACAAATTTCTTAAATTGCTGCTTATCTTTTCCTGTTTTTCTCTTTATGTACCTACAAACATGTAAATGGGCGAGGGGTCCAAATTAAAATATTTATCTGTAGATAAATATTCAACTTGCAAAATTTGGGGGGTCGAGACTCGAGATATAAAATTTGGGTAGTGGCACCCACCCCCATTGGTGATGAGCCATATTTCATTAATATATTTTCTTGTCAAGCTGATGTACATTGTACATGTAGGGCTTCAGCTTAAACACACCCCTTTATGTGTACAGTCAGTGCATATTTTCCATCTTGCTCTTGACACTGAACGACACTGCGACGTCAGTCAACAAAGTTGACAGATGTGAAAGGTTCTGAATGCAGCACACACAAGTACATGACCAGTGTTATAAAGAAAATCATGGGAATTTGTAGAAAAAGAAACAGCATCTTTATACAGTTTGAACACACCTTTTAGGAAGGCATGTACATGTGCATGTAGGTAGGGTAGATTACATGCATATCTTCTATCTCACTCTTAATTACAACATCCGTCAACATCTAAATAAAGGAGAGCGAGTATGAACGCTGCTCCTAAAAGGTGCCATATGGAACATTCTTGCCTCTGGGAATTAACCTTAATGCCGTCAGCAAAGCACGAAATGACACATTAGGCCAAGCAGCTCAGTCACCCCAAGAGCGAGACGATACGAAGATGGGAGAAGCAGGCCCTCATTTGGCAGCATTGATGCGTGCAGCTGATAGGTGCGGCTGTAGCAGACGCGTCACGGTGTTACTAAAATAGTTCATGCAGATATGATTTTCTGCACCTCCGCCATGATAATTTGGCTTCCTCTGGTATGGCCTATGGCCTTTGAGAGATGCTTTGGAAAATGTGAAAGCATTTAAGAAATGGAGATGACAATTTTGTAAAGAAGCTATGTTACAATTCTTTGCTATAATTGTAAACAATGTGTGTTGTAATTTCTTTCCTCTCTTATCTTGTATTACATTGTGCTTTGTAAAATTTTAATTTTGCATTTATATCATACAAGCCACTGGCCTGAGACAACCAATTTTTTTTTTTTTTTTTTAATTCTAAATATACGTGTACATACATGTAGTTGTTGGCAACCATTCCTATTTGAGGGAAATGATTCTTTTTTGTATTTTGTTTTGTTTGTTTGTTTGTTGTTTTATTTTTACCTTTGTACTAATGTTATCAACCCTACATGTTGGTTCATCCCTTGTTTCTGAAAACTCATATGTAAAAAACATACAACATACTTGTACATGTACATTGTGTTTCTAGTTTGTCTTCAGATACTTTTGCTTTTTGCTGTGGAAGGTTGGCAGGTACATGTATTTCTTTTTAAAATATGAAAAAAAATGTTTCATTTTTAAATTCTTTTTAATCAAATTTAAGGGATTCTTATTCACTTACTCTGCTACATGATTAATTCATCCCACCACTTTTATCACTATGTTTTTGTAATCTTTATCAGTAAAAACTGAGGTATTTTATTAGGGACTGCCTCGACAGAAGCTTTATTTGGTTCTTTTGCAGTTTTCCATTTCATTTCCATTACTTTATGTGCTGTAAATAGCAATTGTACGCTTCTTATTCTTGTCTTTTAAATTCTGATTTTCTTTCTGCTCTCTTTTTTGTTTGTTGGTTTAATGGTTCAATATATATTCTATAAGTTTGATGTGTTTTTCATGTACTTTTTAAATGGACTTGAATAAATAAATTGAATTGAATTGAACATGTATAATAATTGATAATTTATTCTGTCCACAAACATGCTTTCCACCAGCATTACGAAAGAAAATACATGTACAATACAATACAATACAGTACAACAGAAAAATATACATACAAATGTATACAAAGAAATAAATTACTAGTATATTCTGTTCACTTCTGTGATTGTCTACTTCTTGTAGGCAAAAGGCCTACACATGTACATGTTACCTATTTTAGGAAGGATACGTGGTACACCAGGTTTTGCAACTCATTTCACAATAGGAATATGATACTTATAGTCTATAGGGCAATCGATATCTCTTGATCAAGTATGAACTGATCAGACATTCAAACTAATGCTGGTATGTCTCACACACTTGCATCGTATTCATGTACATTACATGTAGCGTTACAACCAGGATACAAGATTAAATGATTAATTCCTTGTATTCAGGATGTATATTAATGGATCCCATATATTGTATTTTGAATATTCCAAATTGAAAATGTTGATCTTAGTTCTAACAAGGAGTTGCTCTTTTCTAAGAAGAAGATGATCGAATAGATGGAAGCAGTAGAAAGATTGCTGAAATTTCATGTCAGTGGATCCTACATTATATGAATAGGTATTGCTTTGTCATATCTTGGTTTTGGTTAAAAGAAGAGGTTGCTCTTTTATTGGAAGAAGATGATCGTATCAACTGAAGCATTTAAAAGATTTTTCTCAGTAAAAAGAAAAAAAAAATTGATGGATGCATGTAAGATTTTCATTGTCTTGTAGAGAGTAGCAGGATAGACCAGAGAATAGAAGGAAGAGAAAGAGAGAGAGAGAGGGGGGGGGGGGGGGGGAAAGGGAGGGGTGAGGATAGAAACAAAAGAGTTGGATTGAAGGTATTTTTTTGTACACATAAGATGAGGAAACACTTGGGGGGGGGGGGGGGGGGGAGGAAAACACTTTTCCGAACACTAATGCATTCTGCCTAATAAAGATGAAGTACATGAATGCATTTTCTTAGCCAGTTTTGTATTGTCAAATGTCAATAACATTCATTCATGAAACCTAAATTTTGATCTACATGCATCATGGGCGCAAATCGGGGGGGGGGGGGGGGAGACAGGGGGGAGATGTGCCCCCCCCCCCACCTTTTTGAATAACTTTTTTTTTTTCTTCTTTTTTTTGAGGAAAACTAGACCCCAAAAATGTGATAACCTTTTTTTGGGGGGGGGGGGGGTTGTCAGAAAAATTTTCAGACATTTCGGACAGGTACAAAAGTTAAATCGTGTGGTGACCCCCCCGAATTTCAAAATGGATTTGCGCCACTGACATGCATGCATGATATTTATTTGCAGTGTACATGTACATGTACATTTGTAACTCTAATGAGGGCATGTGAGTCTTACATGTTTTTCTTCTCTATTACTCATTTAATACAGAATGACTGCATGAGGAGTAAGAACAAAGAGCAGAGAACAAACTACATGTACATGTACACTGACTTCCAAGTTTTTAAAAAGTCTTCCAGTAGAATGCATCTCTAAGCGTCCATCTCCGAGGGAAAATATGGAGGAGCGACAAGCGAAATGCCTTGTGGCATCTGAAGAGAATCACTGTTTCCTGGTAAGTTGCACAGTGAACCGCTGCCTCCCCGCAAGAAGGGCGTTTCTTCCATTGACTATACATGGCTGTAATGGCCTTATTGCAGGCAGCCATACAATACAGTACATGTACGTCTGAGACCTAGAAACCTAAATGCTAGAAACGATTCAAACGATCTCTGATTTCATCCTCAAATTGTACTTAATTGAATTCCATTTCACTGAAGTGCACTTGATCAAATTACAGTTCTCGAAAGACATGCTTATTACAGTGTACATATACATGTACATCTCCCCACTTCTTCCAACATCATGTGAAAAAAGTATGTGTGGAAGGGTATGTGTAGGGATCAGAGACAAAGAACTGGATATGTTGAGATCTTTGTTGTTGCTGCTGCTGCTGCTGCTAGTACCTCTCTCTCTCTCTCTCTCTCTCTTCCTCCTCCCTCCCTCTCTCTTTCTTTCATCCTCTTACTCCCTCTGACTCTTTTGTTTTCTGTCTGTCTGTCTCTCTGTCTGACTTCTCTCTATCTCTCACTCTGTGTACGATTTACCATACATCTCAATATTGGGGTTTTATTCTTTAACCCTTTCAGGACAGGAATTATTTAAAGGCTAAATTGATCACATTTCGTTCTTCAAATTGGCAACAATAATATTTTTCTTTTAGTGCTACATGGTTCTAACAAAATGCAATGTCTTTGAAAACGATATACATCATTAGAAACTTAGTCGAAAAGTTGAAAAAATTGCCAATTTTGATAAAAAAATAGTGATTTTGAACCTCTCAATGTGTTGCCAATTTAAGGATTTTGAAGCTTATTCTCCTTTTTAAAATTCCTGGCATCAAACGCAATATGGTCATGCAACAAAAATGGAAACAATGTGTGTAGAAATTTTTGCTTTTTCTACTCCTGCATCTGGTATATTTTTTAGAGCTCTGATTCAAAAGTTATTGAGCCAAACCACAAAATGTGGTCAATTGTCTTGAAAGGGTTAATACTTTTAATTTTATTTTTTGTAAAGGTACTTCCTTTTATTCGAAACCTAAATTATGAATGTGGTAAAGTGCATGCTTCATCATCAGAAAATATACAGTAGATATAAGTACCAAAAAAAAAAATTGATAACAAAATACCTCTTACAATATATGTACATGACCATGGTTTAGTTCAACATTTTCATGCTTTGTAATTTATTGTTCCCTTAAGTGTTTCCATGTCATTTATTTCTAACACATCCAAAATGAAATCATGAGACTCTGGTTAGTTGCTCAGAAAAGAAGTATGATTGAGCTTATGAATGTTTGATTTATCTTCTCTTCTTAGTTCACCCTGAGAAGATGAAAGGTACACCATGGCAGGGTCCGGAGGATCTTTAGATGACTATGAGATAGACTTCGACCATGAAAGTAAGAATTCTTAATAATTCCCAATCAAAATCTGAAATTATTTGTAATTCAAATGATATTGAATATGGTGTTTGGGTGTTTTAGATTTTTGACATAAGCAGACTCTTTTGTCCATCACTCCTCCTACACATAATTAACCAATCAAGAATAGCAATAATAAAAACAGCAAACAAACAACTACATGTACAACAACAAAATAAAAAAGGGAAAACCAGAATTTCTTTTATCATTTTTTTTTCTCTCTTTTTTTCTGAATTTATTATAGATACATGTACATGTATGTATTCTTGGCTAACATTGTAACTGATGATAAACTTATGCTTTTGTAATATGGTTACTCTTCATAACTTTGGGCCATTTTTCATCTTTTTGATGGCAACACCAGGCCCAGAATCTGAGCACTTGTTAAAAAAAAACACAAAAAACAAACAAACAAACTGAAAGCCCTATTCTTGATTTTTTTCATAAAACTACTCGGGATTTATAGGATTGATACATGGCACATGTACATTAATCCTTTGCTATACACAGAGTTCTGCACGTAAATTTCATATAGTCATAACACAGAACTACATTATTTGAGCATAGACTTTACCTTCACTAATTATTTTACAAGACATTCTTGTAGGGCTTCATGTCCTTGAATTTGTAGGTTATTCTGTTGCCAGGCAACTGTTGTCTAGCACCGAAATCTTGGCAGAAATCAGAGGAAGCAATTTTTATGCGGTTGCTGAGTGAGACGCAAGATCAAGTGGAGGATGCTATAATTATCCTCCTACTGTACTGATATTGGGACTTTGAAATCCTTTACATCATGATTTGATTTGCTATAAAGGCAGTTGGTGCCAGTATAGACAAATTTTTACTTGGAGGATTAAATAGTGTATCAACAGCAGTTTTTTTTAATATATCAAGGAATGGCTTTATTTAAATCACTTCTAACTTGCCATTTTCCATTGGCTAACAGTCCAGGGCCCTGTTTCATAAAACTTTTTATCAATAACAAGTTAAAATAATTGTTATAAGCTAATGAAATCCTTGAATGTGATTGGCTTAGAACAAATTTGCCATAGGAATGGGGCAGTTGTTATCGATTGTGACATACATGTACATGTATATGTACATGTACCTGTGGACAACTCTCCCGTTTGTATAAAGTATAATTAATTTGCGGTTTTCTCCGAAGAGCCTTTACCCTCGGGGCAGTACTCTAAATATATTGGAGATAGCATATTGTTATAGGTCCTCATTAAAGGGATTGATTAACTTTGTGAAAAATTGTGAAATCATCCCAAAATGCCAGTGAATTGAGTGCAATCCTCTAACTACATATATAATTAAGGATGTGTGAAAATATGCGAGAAAATGGAACCCGTTTACTATCCCAAAAAAAGAGAAAAAAAGCTAGCGATCGCTAGCACAAGTCGCTCGGCTTCTTCGCTGCGCTGCAGTCACAAAAACCAAGCACTGGCGCTTGGCGATTTCAGAGCACGTTTCCAGCCCGTACGGTATTCTGTGATAGAGCGAGGTATGCCAACCATAAGAGTTATTTAGGTTTCGGTGGTACTCTATCTATCCCGACATCAATGTTCAATCGTAAATATTTTGATATATAAACGACTGATCAGCTTATAAAACTCAGGTGATTCCTGTCTGACCTAAAGGTTTACAATTATGATTACAGCATTAGCTGGAACAGTGATTTCTTTTTTCAATCCTGGGCAAAGTTAATCAATCCCTTTATAGAAACAGATCCTACTGAGTATTACAGTTTGAAAAAAAATAACATTTTAGTCATTTTGTGTGTTGGAGCGAATGGGGGAATTTTCCGCAACTACATGTACATCACATTGATAGTACCTATTCGGCCAATTTGAAATTCCCATATGTACATGTATAGTGATTACAACTTTCAAATATTCATAACTTTCTTATTGCTTGTCCAATTTCCTTCAAAGTGTCACCAATGTGCTTCTCTGATTTTCCTCTTTCTTTCAGAGCAACTTTCCTTTAAGGTTGCATTTCCTTTAAAGTTGTAAGAACCAGGTGGTCCCTGTATAAAAACATGTAAGAATGAGAGCATTCAGTAGTTAAAGGGTTAAGTTTTTTTTTTTCTTTTTTTTAAATTCTTCCTTAAAACTTTTGATTTTAGTCCTCTGAAGTAGGCCTACAATGTACATGTACGTGTATTTCAAGTTGCTTTGAAATTAAGTACATGTGTTCATATTACATGCCATGTAGATTTCATTGTATTGAATTAAATGCTGGTATGAACATTGTGAGCCTACAGTTTAATGTAAGTATTTTTAAATGTACAATTGGGTACCATGTTACTTATTCCAATTCTTGTCTATTTACAAGGCATATTACAACCTGTCTCTCTGTCTCAGCTGCAAGAACATTTCTAAAAATCAAGGTCATTGCTCTAGCATAAAGATGACTCAAAGCTAAATTTAAACAGCATCTTTGTGTCATTTTTTATTACTCAAAAGTACATGCATTACACAAACAAAACACAAATGCGCGCTGAGTGAGGACAGGATTAAACTGGGTTCAGAGAGAAGGAAATTAAGACGGTGAGTCTGCGTAACGCTTCAAGCTCCCATTCTGTCTTCAGGGTGTGATTCTCAATGCACACTACATCTAGGGTTGTTCAGTGTTGGGACTTGCTGTATTAGAAGCACAGGGAAAGTCATTCATGTTCATTAACACAAAAAAGGGGCTGTACATCGTCAGGATTTGCTGTACATGTATTAGAGCACGGAATAGTCACTAAGGTTCATTAATACAGTACATTAGAGGTTGGTTTGCTGTGAGGCTTGTGTCTTGATATCATTTGCGGTTCTTGATTCCCTCTTCAGGTCGTAGGAACGGATTCTCCAGTGCTTCCTTTGACAGTAGTCAAGGCAGTGATGACATCTATAGCAGAGATGTCTTTTCAGCTGAGCCTCAGGGTCAGGATATCTTATCCATGACCCAGTCCATCGAGGAGGACATCCGACCCCAACCAGAGTTTCAGGAAGCAGACGAGGACGGAGATATCGGGCCGCTCACTCCTCGAGGGAAGATCATAGGGAACGGCTTTGAGAGGCCAATCCATCGCCAGTCGCTGCAAGAGTTTGAGAATTTGGAGCAGATCTTCAGAGAGCAGTCTCAAGACTCGGCAGAAGGGGTTGGCATGGATGAGAGGTTCCTGCTGGGGAATGGAGATGTTGCAGCCAATGGAGGGGTGAATCGAGGGTACAAGATAGATCGGAGAAGCTCTGGGGATATGGATTTCAGGTCCCATGATGAATATGACATGGGCGGTAGTGGAAGACATAATGGGATCTCTGATGGTGAACGCAGCTTTGGCGATGCAGCTGAAGCAGAAGGGAACATGCATAATGGAGGTGAAGACATAATGAAATACATGCAGGCCACACCAAGAAGTGCGCAAGAGTTCCCTTCTAGTGGAGATCACAATCTCTCTAGGCTGATGGAAAACTCCTACGACAATGATTCTCTAGATGATTACAGAGGCGAAGTCAATGGCCACCATGATCCTCAGATATCTTCTCAACCAGACTTCTTCAGCCTGAGTCAGGAGCAGCTCCCAGAGGGACCTTCCCACCTTGAATCAGAAGACGGCTCTGATATTTTTGCAAGTAGTGGGAATAACACCCTGAAGGGCAGAGAAAGCCTCACTACAGTCATTCAAGCGGCTGCTGCAAATGTGGAGACCTTCGGGACAGGGGACAGTCCCGAAGGTAAGAAGGACTCCAGTGGAGGAGACGTCGAACATTTTAAACCTATTGCTACCTCTCACAGAAGGCCAAGCAGACCTCAAACTGCTGCCCAACTGAAAAACAAGACAATCTCAGAGCACAGTTCAGCCGGCGAACAACACTCACAGCAAAGTATTGATAGTAGAAGGAGAACCAATAGTGTCAAATCATTCAGAACTAGATCTTCCAGGGCATCTACGCCCCAGTCAGTATTATCAGAGAGTAGGAGAAGCAGTCGTGCTAGTATTAGAAGCCATGATGATCAAAGTGAATACAGCATTCAAGAGAGTGTAGGGCAATTGACTCCAAGGTCGAGCACACCAGGACACGATCTAACTCTTGTTCGAAGGGAAAACGAGTTCAGTCCATCACCAGTAAAGCGTGATGGGAAGAGTCCTGGGAAGAGTCCTGAGAAAACCATTCCCAGGCTGCGCTTGGACAACATGTCTGGAAGAAGTGAACAGAGTAGCGTCTCTGACATACAGCTCCTAGACAAGAGCGCAAGGTCACGCCTTGTCAGTGATGAATTTGTAGACCAGCTGCAGAAGGAATACGATGAACTCCTTCAGAAGTATGCTCAAGCAGAGAATACCATTGATTCTTTGCGTTTGGGTGCTAGGGTCAACTTGCATTATGAGGGAGCACCGGGCGGCCAACCAGGCAATGCAGGAATGTCACCAGCCAAACATGGTCAGAATATCACTTTGGCCCAAGGACAGAAAGGAGTCGTATCATCAAGTCGCAGTGGGTGAGTATACATGTACTTTGAAATTAACTTTATGCAGTGTAGCTTGGGGTTTGCACAGTTTGGTTGTGACTTATTGTGCACATGTACATGTACATGTACATGTATGTATATATATACTGTATACAAGAAAAATCTGAGTGGTCATGTCAAATGAATGGTTTTCAGTCTAGGACATTTTATACTTCCACCACTTCATAACTTCCTAGCATGTACATGTACATGTATGATGTACGTCCATCTAGAAACCGGAAAACAGTACATATAATTCTTGGTTTTATTCCATGTTATGAGGTAGTCATGGATTGTATTACCGAACAGCATTGTATTACCGAACGCGTACAGTTACGCACCTAAAACGTCTTTCATATGCATGAGACTACGCGTAAACTATGTTTTCCACACTATTGACACAGAGAACACAGTGCAGAAGATCATAAAACGAGGCAAAAAACCATGAATAATTTCGTATAACCTGCTCTCTTGTTACCCCCAGTCGTCACCCCGTTGGCCCCAAATCGGGGTAGGTTGTTTCCCATAGGGGGCATACGTTCGGTAATACAATGCCTTTTTCAAGGGACCAAAACGCCGTGTCGTTGGGAAGAGGTTCGCTCGGAAAGGAATATCGTATTAAATCTACGTTGTCTTTTTCAAATTCAACCAACTTCTTTTTCTGTAGGACTTTTAGCATTCATTATGTAAGTTTGACAGATCTATATTCATTTGATATTTAATTTGCTATGGTTGATTTTCTGAAAAGTGTTCAGTAATAGGATCCACTACCATATAATTTACCTGTCTTGTACATGTGCAAACATGTAGTCAGTGCTTCTTTTCTATCTATCAAATTAAAGCCCATATCAATGACAGCCAGCATAAGGTAGCTTAACGAAATGTTGTGGTGCATAAGAACGCGGGAAAGACGCATATGACAAATTTGCTCAAAATGAAAATTTTATTCTATAAAGGCAGACTCAAATTATTACAGTGTAGAATTAGTATTCAAATATTGAACAATTCTAAGCAAAATAATAAGAAAACTTTTGTTCAGATATGTCTGATTCTAATTTTAGAAGCACATACAAAACTTGCAGTTTTCCTCTATGCATCTTACCCGCGTTCCTTACGCACCATGACGTTTCGCTAAGCTACCTACATGTAAGTAATTTTACAATGTATTACATGTACATGTACATGTAGGTGTGCTTGGCTTTCGGGAAAATAAAAAATGTAACAGAATTGTACGGCTTATTTAGCGAAACTTTGTGTGATATGAATTAGTGTTACATTCCCCCAGATTGTTATAACCATGGTAAAGTCATGTGATACACTTGCTTCACTGTATCGTAGAGGATGAAAACTTGAATAATGTGATTTTTTTGTTTGCACGTACATGTACATGTAAAGTGTAGAATGCTTAAACATCAGAAGGATACAGACCACTAAATTACTCAAGATTTTGGCATACTTAATGTTTCAGCTTGCCAAATACATTCTTTCTTTTTTTTTTCCCTCACTTTTTCTCATCCATTTAAGATTTGCATTATTGAAAATTTGAAAGACTGTTCTCTGCTCTTCGTGATGCAGACATGAGTTTGGGGGAAAATCAGGGTTCATGTAGGTAGTGGTGTAAATCCATTTTGAAATTGGGGGGGGGGGGGACACCACATGATTTAACTTTTGTACCTGTCTGAAATGTCATGAAATTTTTTTCCTCCAAAATTCTATGACAAGCAGGAAAAAAAAAAAGGTTATTCAAAAAGGTGGGGGGGGGGGGGGGGGGGGGGGGGGGGGGGGGACATTCGCCTATCTTCAGAAAGGTGGGGGGGGGGGGGGACATTTGCCTATCTTCAAAAAAGTGGGGGGGGGGGCATGTCCCCCTGGATATGCGCCCATGTTCTACATGTTAAAAAAAATGTTTCAAAAAAAAAATATGTTTGGATTTCCCCATGAGGAATTGCCAATCTAAATAATCATTGTGGTAGAACATTATTTCTGCTTTTAATTGATATAAATTTAATCAAAATTTGAAGTACTGTACATATATAATTATGTTTGCTTCAACCAACAATCTTCCTTCATTACCCTCTTTGCATTTCCATCATTTAGCAGTCTGCCACACACCCCAGGAGGAAATAGTACAATCCACATACATACAGGATCTAATGTGAGCATGGGTGCTTCCACTTCTAGTAAGGGGGAGAGTAGGATGCCCACACCAGATGCATCAGAGGGGAAACTATTAGCTCTCCAGTTTCAGACCGAAGGACATAAGGAAAAGGTGAGCTGGGCCCTGTTTCATAAAACTTTTATCAATAACAACTGCCACATTTCTATGACAAATTTGCTCTCACCCAATCAGATGCAAGTATTTCAGTAGCTTATAACTGTTATTGTAACTTGTTATAGATATCACATTTTTTGAAATGGGGCCCTGTATTATGAATAATGTTGCCAGTTTGAACTTGAATAAACTCAGAATGAGAGATCACCTTTGAAAAAAAGAAAGGAAAGATATTTTATGGGATAAAGAGAAAGTGTTCATGCACTTTGCTTAAAGGGTGACTAAATTAGAGAGAAAAAAGGTACTGTTTCCATGTATTTTTGCATTCAAATCACGAATCTGGCAATTAATTGTCAAAATTATGTCTCGTTTTGGCGGAAAAGGGGGAAAAGTAGAGGTTTGGGGACCGTTCCTTAAAACTCGCGAGCTGATTGGCTAATTGACGTCACACCCCCAAGTGACGTATGAAGAGTAAGAGGCACAAGATCTACAGGCTGCGGCAATGTAACATTGTACACACAATGCGGTATTTGACCCCTCTGTTCAACAGACAATTTATGAAAAAGGGAAATTAATCAATACAGTCTAAGGAGTGAATAATCATTATCAATATATTTTCTTTAAGATCAGTGAACACTTTTGCCCAAATATACAGCTCTTGTTTTGTTTTTTTAACTTTTCTTTGAACAATGTTCTCATCCATCTGAGCTTGCCGAACGATAGTTTTGCATTGGTCTTAAATGCGTACACAGCCGTTTTATGCGTCTGTGCAATGTACTACACATCTTTAGTACGGCAACTATGTTCCCCCTCGTACTAAGCGACTGGTGAACGCTTTTGTTTGGTTTGTTTTCACTCTCGCCTTTTTTTTTTTTACTTCGCTTTACATGTACTACGGTACTACTGACTTAGATTTTTGGCTGAATTCTTCGAGTAACTTAGAGAGATGGATAGTGATCGCGAGTCCGATTTGGAGGACTTTTTTGAGCCAGATACGAACTCTGATTTATCAGATGATTTATCGATACCGAAAGAGAACAAGCTCAAGTGCAGTGGCAAGGGGAATTCGACCATTATGTTTGAACCCCTCGCAGAAGACGCGCCAGTGCATGGTGAAGGGGTCGCGGGGGAAGGGGCGCGGGTGAAGCTGCTGCAGCTGCTGGAGAAGAAAAGTGATCACTGCAAATTGTACTCCACTCGCTTGGCCCTTGTCACTCTGCCCGCGTGAGAATACCGTTGCGACCCATAATTTCCGTAGATTTTCATCTTTAGGAAAATGATGTACGTAGGCTTACATCATCTTTAGGGGTCTTGCTACAGCCCGCAACTATACACCGATTTGGCATTATTGATGAAATTGTGTCCCAAAATCAAAGTTATTGTGAGGAATTAAACACACGAAAATATGCGATGCAAATGGTCGATGCGGTGAATGTCATGCTCGGCACCGGGCTGGGCCTGCCGAGGCCTGCGGGCGCGCACGGTATATAGGTCGGTGGAATATTTTCCCTTACTTCTCGTACGTCACAGATCACGTGATCATGATGTCGCTCGATGGGGTTTTTTTAGGGGCGGGGCTTATGACTGTGTAAATCAGCAAAAATGTACTTTTCAAATGATTATGAAATACGACTGAATGCATTAAAATGTGTGTGATAGATATTTTTTGGCTCCTGATGACTCCTTCCTACGAAAAATGGGCAATCAATTTTTTAATTTAGTCACCCTTTAATAGTGAGCTTCCTGACATTTAAAAGTAAAGACAAGTATTGGCATCCTTTATTTGATCATTGCCAACTATTTAACATTTAACATTTGAAAATCCTAATTTAGATACAATG
Source organism: Heliocidaris tuberculata (assembly GCA_025618425.1). Classification (NCBI taxonomy): domain Eukaryota; kingdom Metazoa; phylum Echinodermata; class Echinoidea; order Camarodonta; family Echinometridae; genus Heliocidaris; species Heliocidaris tuberculata. Next base: position 2,676,660 of record CM046848.1, read on the forward strand.
ATAGGAAGGGAAAAGACCAAGAAACATGCTGCATATACATGTAGCATAAATTGAATGATCAGGGATCATAGACATGACAGTGTGATTGTTTACTATATAGTTATGCCATCAACTCAATTATTCATTACATCAATTTCTCACAAATAAGAAAGAAATCAGAGCTGTTTTAAAGAGTGCAAAAAAAAAATGAATGTACATGTATTAGTTTTTTTCTATTAAAGGGTGACTAAATTAGAGAGAAAAAAGGTACTGTTTCCATGTATTTTTGCATTCAAATGAGCCTGATCGGTTAAGAGTAAGCATTGGGGTGAAAATTTAATTTTCAGATTTTTATGATGAAATCACTTTCAGGTTTTTCATTAATATCTGAAGTTACTAAAATTCACGTTTGTTTGATTGATAAGGTCAGGAAAGTCATTGGATTGGCCCATTTTTCAACAGGGGTGATGAACACTAATGTCACGGACGGACATTTTCTAGAAAGATTGATTAGGTCCTAGTTTAACGCTCTCTAAACTTTCTGAAGTTTTGTTAGCAAATAATTATAGATCAAACACCATTCCATTGAAAACCAAAAAATATTTGAAAATATTTGTACAGAAATGGTTGTGCCACATGGTCATTCACATCTTGAGGCAAATTTGTCCGTCTGTGACAGAAAAAATTTGTAAAAGTTTTTTTTTTCCACTGGTGGGGCAAAAGTAAAAATGAAAACCATGCTGAGCTATCTCACTAGCTAGAGACCTATACCATGTATGAATAAAACCTTGATCAATTAAATATACATATACTAAAAACGAATTTGAAAATTGTCACGGACGGACACTAATTTTGTCACGGACGGACAATGCAATATACTGAAATGGTAAATGCTGTGAGATTTCAAATTCAATGAATTGTTTTATTGCTTATTGGTTCATGGAACATATTTCATTCAAAATATCACGTACAGTGAAACCTGTCTATAAAGACCGCTCAAGACAGACAAGAAAAGCTGTCTTTACGAGCAGGTGGTCTTTACCTACAGGTTCCTTTAATACATGATTTAATGAGAAACGGTTTTTAAGGGAAACAAAAATTGTGGTCTTTATAGACAGGTAGTCTTTCTATACAGGTGGTCGCTAAAGCAGGTTGGACTGTATATGGTATTGTGATCCCCATATGACTGCAAAAATTACCCCCCACCCCGCCCCAATTTTTTTCTTTTTCAAGCTAATAAAATAATGTCATAAAAACCTAATGATTTTGCTATGGCTCTAATGGGAGCCAGCCTGCATTATCAGTTTGCAAAAGACATCCATTACAGGTGTCTACAGAAGATGAATACTTATTTTCTTACTTATTCATTTATTAATATTATTATAGCTATTATTGTAGCTGATATTTTTGGTCATCAGCAATGTGTAAAAACTTTTAGATTCAACATTAATACCGAAGCTTGATCAATATTCAAACTAAATTACAAGTTGTGCTTGAAAATTATAAACATTGGAGGTCAGATGTGGTACCAGATCGCAAGAGCCAGTTTGGACTCTATTTTGTAAGAATGTTTTGAATTAGTTGTAACGTTTGAGACAAATAGAGATTCTTTGTAGTTCAGGACCATACACGGCCAACAATTATAAAGAATTGTGTAATCACATAACAAGAAGAAACCTTTTTAGACACTATGATTTTAAATGCTCATAATTGAATTGGTTGCATCAACCCTGAAACAGTTTTTTATGGGGAAGGGGGTCAGAAAGTTATAATATATGACTTACACTAGTCGTGTTGGGCAATCCCTCAACTAACAGGACATAATTAGGCTCTATGGGCTTTGTACACTCAACTGTTGCCATTAGGGCCTTTGTCCAGAAGGCTATAGATTTTACTGAAAAAGTAAACTATGGTATGAGAAAGATTTATCCAATGATGTTTGATTTTGGTCCACCTACATGACTGTAATGTAAAGGGTTATATTTTGAAAGCTTACATCACATTCTTCTCAACATGTTCATTTTGGTCTGTAGCATATATTGTACATATAAAGTTGTATTGTACACTACATGAGTACATGCACTTGTACATTGTGTATACACTACAATACAGGCATCCACTTTTGACATAGATTCCACTTAAAAACTAAGGTTTTCAAGCTAAGTTTTGCTTAATAGTGGAATAAAATCAATTTCAAACAAAAAGTAGAAAGCAAGAAGTACATATGTGCAACTTTAGATAGAAACACATGCAGTTTTTAAGTTAATGTCCGTCCGTGACGCTCAAAATGTCCGTCCGTGACGCTCAAAATGTCCGTCCGTGACGCCCAAATGTCCGTCCGTGACAAAAAGTTTTCGGACCTCTAGCAAAAGTTACAGCTTGCTTTAAAATTCTATGTATGTGACAGGGAAGTCAATTTACTTGACTAACATTTGCAGTCAAAAGAATTTGTCAGTGACAGTTTGTTTAGATAGAAATGACAAAAGATTACCGATAAGTCAAGAAACCCATTTCTATCTTGTCCGTCCGTGACATTGAATATTTAATGGATTCTATTTTTAGTAGGTAACCATGGCAACCAAATTTTATCATCATTTAACCCTTTCGAGACAATTGACCACATTTTGTGGTTTGTCTCAATAACTTTTGATTCAGAGCTCTAAAAAATATACCAGATGCATGAGTAGAAAGAGCAAAAATTTCTGCACACAATATGTCCATTTTGTTGTATGACCATAATGCGTTTGATGCCAGGAATTTTGAAAATGAGAATAAACTTTAAAATCCTTAAATTGGCAACACATTGACAGGTTCAAAATCATTGTTTTTCATCAAAATTGGCAATATTTCAACTTTTCAACAAAATTTTTAACCATGAATATTGTTTTAAAAAACATCACACCTTATTAGAACCATGTAGCACTAAAAGAAAAATATTATTATTGCCAATTTGAAGAACAAAATGTGATCAATTTAGCCCTTAAATAATTCCTGTCCTGAAAGGGTTAACACCTTCAGTGGTACCCTTCACAATGAAACATAAAATAGCTCAACACATCTCATAACTTATTTTTTACAGGCCTTCAAACTTTCAAAATTTGTCAAATGTCCGTCCGTGACTAACCGATCAGGCTCAAATCACGAATCTGGCAATTAATTGTCAAAATTATGTCTCGTTTTGGCGAAAAAGGGGAAAAGTAGAGGTTTGGGGACCGTTCCTTAAAACTCGTGAGCTGATTGGCTAATTGACGTCACACCCCCAAGTGACGTATGAAGAGTAAGAGGCACAAGATCTGCAGGCTGCAGCAATGTAACATTGTACACACAATACGGTATTTGACCCCTCTGTTCAACGGACAATTTATGAAAAAGGGAAATTAATCAATACAGTCTAAGGAGTGAATAATCATTATCAATATATTTTCTTTAAGATCAGTGAACACTTTGCCCAAATATACAGCTCTTGTTTTGTTTTTTTAACTTTTCTTTGAACAATGTTCTCATCCATCTGAGCTTGCCGAACGATAGTTTTGCATTGGTCTTAAACGCGTACACAGCCGTTTTATGCGTCTGTGCAATGTACTACACATCTTTAGTACGGCAACTATGTTCCCCCTCGTACTAAGCGACTGGTGAACACTTTTGTTTGGTTTGTTTTTACTCTCGCCTTTTTTTACTTCGCTTTACATGTACTACGGTAGTATTGACTTAGATTTTTGGCTGAATTCTTCGAGTAACTTAGAGAGATGGATAGTGATCACGAGTCCGATTTGGAGGACTTTTTTGAGCCAGATACGAACTCTGATTTATCAGATGATTTATCGATCCCGAAAGAGAAGAAGCTCAAGTGCAGTGGCAAGGGGAATTCGATCATTATGTCTGAACCCCTCGCAGAAGACGCGCCAGGGCATGGTGAAGGGGTCGCGGGGGAAGGGGCCGCGGGTGGAGCTGCTGCAGCTGCTGGAGAAGAAAAGTGATCGCTGCAAATTGTACTCCACTCGCTTGGCCCTTGCCACTCTGCCCGCGTGAGCATACCTTTGTGACCCAAGATTTCCGTAGATTTTCATCTTTAGGAAAATGATGTACGTAGGCTTACATCATCTTTAGGGGTCTTGCTACAGCCCGCAACTATTCACCGATTTGGCATTATTGATGAAATTGTGTCCCCAAATCAAAGTTATTGTGATGAATTAAACACACGAAAATATGCGATGCAAATGGTCGATGCGGTGAATGTCATGCTCGGCACCGGGCTGGGCCTGCCGGGGCCTGCGGGCGCGCACGGTATATAGGTTGGTGGAATATTTTCCCTTACTTCTCGTACGTCACAGATCACGTGATCATGATGTCGCTCGATGGTTTTTTTTTAGGGGCGGGGCTTATGACTGTGTAAATCAGCAAAAATGTACTTTTCAAATGATTATGAAATACGACTGAATGCATAAAAAAGTGTGTGATAGATATTTTTGGGCTCCTGATGACTCCTTCCTACGAAAAATGGGCAATTATTTTTTTATTTTAGTCACCCTTTAAGTGGATGAAATCTATAGTGTACATGTATGTCACAACCCCAAATTAAGAATAAGCCTGCATTATACATGAACAGTGTTTGTATATAACAGTAATGTACTGTGCTAATGCAACTTCTTAATTCCTTTTTGAAAAATATCCTATCAGATGGACTCTTTTGAGATCCTCCTAAAAGAAAACCACCTGAACCCTGCGGACCAGCAGACGGCGCTAGAGGGGTTGAAGTTGGGTCAGGCCAAGCTGGAAGCAGACTACATGCAAGCTAAGGAGGAGCACACCATGAAGGCTAGATTGGGGTCAGCAAGAGGTCAACAAGTGACCTTTGACCCAGAGAGGTCAGTGGAGGGTCAGCTCTTTCAGCTGGGGATGAGACTGGAGGACCTTCAGGAGATAGTTCAGGTAATAGAGTATAATGTTACGCCGGCAATGAAATAGAATTTCATAGCAGATGGGGGATTCTCCGAATCTTTGTTACCGAAAATCTTGTTAATCAAATCTCAATCAAATATTGTTTATGTCTGGGACCAACCTTTAAAGGCTTTAACGTCCCTATCCGAAAGACGTGACTGAGATACGGTCCTGGGCCCTATCAAAGTCAGTTTGTAAGCAAATACAGAGAACTGCCTGCAGATATTACTGCTAGACCAACTCCTGATCCCTGAATTTGTTAATAATGAATATGTTAATTGTAATCACATTTTCATGATAATTCCACTTGATAATTCAATAGTTACTTTTCTACAATTACTTTCTCTCAAAAAATATTTTAAAAAACCCAAAAGTAGAAGAAGCTTACATGTACTACCCCTTTTCATTACTTATTTTCATATTTTGGCTGTGTTGGATTTTTTATTTAGATATCTATGCACAAGTGAATTTCTAATCCATAAGTACAATCTAGTCCTTTAGGTTTTAGTATGGCACTTTAATTCATACAAAGTGGTAGCTTTGAGCCTTTACTGTGTGAACCTCGTGGTCCTTGCTTTGGAAATTCTAAATATATGTATTAAACTGATGTATGTAACAGTTACTTAGAAGTAATTATTAAATGAATCCTTGATCAATCATTACCTTGTAGGGTAACTTACGTAGCAATCCACCAGAGCTACCGGCCACACCCCAGCGTAAGGCATCAGATGCCGACATGGCAACCAAAATGGATGATGCCCATGGAGTGGGTCCTGTAAGAGGACAAAGTAACACACAGTGTCCTGAGGAAGACTATGCCTTGTTGCTCAGCAGGTCAGTACCAGTCCATTTATTTCATCATGCTTGAATATCATTTATTCAGCAACAGTACTGCGTGAGTCAAATATACGCTTGGATACAAGTATTATTGTATATCTATGCATTGCACATTGTAAGTGAATACAGGAATAGATGTTTTAAAGGCCACCGCACACCTTACGATCGGTCTGCAATCCGATTTGTGAAATAAATCGCTATGGCATTAAATATTGGCATTTTAACACTTACGAGATCGACCCTATTCAGGTTCTGAAAAGTAATATAAATACTAAACATAGGGTTTTGGTGAGCTGTCAGCTTTCTACAGGGAATAAGGGCAAAATTAGTTTCAAATCATAGGCAGTCGTACCATTTTTGTGACGTCACTACGACTCAGAGCCGATTTGGCCATTCCACTGACTATAAAACTCGGCAAAGGCCGTATTATCGAGATTAATATCATTGTATAACTATTCAGACCCTCAATCAAAAATATTTTTCGTTTTTAAATGATTTGTCAAATGATATTACATTTTCTTCTGAAATCGGATCTCAGACCGATCGTAAGGTGTGCGGTGGCCTTAAGTTTGCTCAACACAACACTCTATGGTAATGCTTGTTTTCACTTACATGTAGATTTAGCCTAATGAGCTTGAATTTTTAAGTTGTTTACATACAATTACATATAGAGTGTCAAGTGCTGTGACAAGGTTGCAAATTATTTCCTTACATGTATCTCATGCAGCAGCATCACTTGTTGAAAGCTACCAGTGATTCTTTATAATGTATATTGATTTAAATACAATTTTAACACATTTATGGAGGGGAGGGGTAAGTACAAATAAAACAAAAGAAGATATATCAAGTGATTTCTAATTTCCAGCAGGTGTTCTTATGATAAGTAAAAAATTCAGACTTCTTTCCCCCTAACATTTGATATGCAAACAAATTCTGCAAGTAAGTGTAACTTTATCAGAGGCTTTAATGTTGTAGTTGAAAACTCTAAATGATTATTCGTTTATGCAAACCTCTACATGTGCACATTTTCATTGCATTATATTCTCATTCTTGTACCTTTACATGAAGGTATGATGCTCTGAAACAGCTGCCACCCAACCCCGAAAGAGACAGAGAAATACAGCAACTTGTTAAGGTAAGAAGTTGACCAGTAACACCCTCCTCAACTGCTCGTTTTATCATCATGCTAAAGTATGATCGATACTGACACGTATGTCATTTTTAGCTCATCCGGCCCGAATGGGCCAGATGAGCTTATGCCGTGGCGAGGCGTCCGTCGTCCGTCGTCCGTCCGTCCGTCCGTCCTTCATCTGTCGTCCGTCCACAATTTCAAAATGCTTCTTCTTCGCCATTTCTTACCCGATTTTAATTCCGTTTGCTTTATATGATAGCACTAGGTGGGGGATTCGAAACTTCTACACAGAATTTTGAAACTCATTAAATATGCTAATTTATGCGCATTTCTCAAAAATCACAAAAATTGCTTCTCCTTCCTCATTTATTGACCGATTTCGATTTTTTTTGTTCCATCTGAAAGACTTTCATGAGGTTCATTGAACTTCTACACAGAATTTTGAAATTTTGTCTACAAAATTAATTATGCTAATTTATGCGATATTTATTCAAAAATCACAAAAATTGCTTCTTCTTCCTCATTTATTGACCGATTTCGATTTTTTTTTTTCCATCTGAAAGACTTTCATGAGGTTCATTGAACTTCTACTCGGAAATTTGAAATTTTGTCTAGAAAATTGTTTATGCTAATTTATGCGAAATTTATTAAAAAGATCACAAAAATGGCTTCTTCTTCCTCATTTATTGACCGATTTCGATTTTTTTTTTTGTTCCATTTGAAAGACTTTCATGAGGTTTATTAAACTTCTACTCGGAATTTTAAAATTTTGTCTAGAAAATAATTTATGCTAATTATTTATGCAAATTTATGCAAAATTTATTAAAACATCACAAAAATTGCTTCTTCTTCCTCATTTATTGACTGATTTTGATTTTTTTTCTTCCATCTAAAAGACTTTCATGAAGTTCATTGAACTTCTTCATGGAATTTTGAAATTTTGTCTAGAAAATTATTTATGCTAATTTATGCGAAATTTATTACAAAATCACAAAACTTGCTTCTTCTTCCTCATTTATTGAGGAAGACTTTCATGAGGTTCATTGAACTTCTACTCGGAATTTTGAAATTTTATCTAGAAAATTATTTATGGTAATTTATATAAAATTTATTTTAACTCTTTGCCCTGTCCATTATGAAACCCATGGCTGCTGGATTATTTCAAAGGCTATACCTTTCTACATGATTTCTGTCAACATCATCGACAGAACCGAGAACCCAGAAGTGACAGTGGTCAACAATAGAGGGTTATGAGCTAATAAAGACTTGAAACAGTGAGGGACAATGCACTGAAGCCACCCTTAAATGTCCCAACCTTAAAATTCTTTTTTTACACCAATGCATAACTTATGTCATTCAGTGCTTTTCTCTTTTATTACAAATCTTAACCTTCAAATCTCTCTCAATAAAGATTTCACAGTTGGTAGAGATACCTCACCTTGACTAACTTTATGCTTTATTTCAAATTTCTCTGTCACACAGTAAAACTATTAAAATTTACATTCCCTAAAATCTTTTAACTGAAGTCGTGCAACTTGAGTTGTCAATTTCCAGACTTTCATTCATATCTACATGTCACTGTCTCCTTCCAAAACCACATTTAGCCAGATCTGCAATAGGCACTTCATCATCTGTACATGCATGTAACCAATACATGTACATTTCATCGATTCATTACAATGTCTACTGTGTTCAAAGTACAAATTGCATCAATTTCTTTGCTGCATGCCGGATGAGCGCCACATCATTGATGTGCTAGTTTAAACTGCATTTTATTCTCCAGGTTGATTTGGGGAAAATAGAGTATTTCCTATTAAATATAGATAATAGTAATGTAATGTACATTAAACATATACTTATTCAACATATTTATACAGTCATGAAGGTAGTTGTATCGTAAATTAATCTGTATTATCTTGGAATTTAAAACTAGATATTTTATCTGAGTTTTAAGAAGAATTTTAGGAGTGAAAACAAAAAAATCATTTTGAATTGTATTATACTATAGTATATAAATATATAGTGGGATGAATTCAAACCAAAGATGACGCAGGAAACTCAGGAAATTTAAGCTTTCGTCTTTCGACTTCTTCAGAAATTTATTCTGAAACAGTTATAAAGAGAAGATACAATCACTAAGAAAGGCATGACAAAATTAACGAAGAGAATAATTCACAAAATACAAAGAGAAGACACAATCATTCAAAAATTGACGGACTAATATAATTATTGTCAGTAGAAATATCATGTAAAAATACCGAAATTTCAAATGAATTATAATAAAGCCGACATACCTGTCGTAAACAGAAGTGATGCCAAGGTCTTGTTGAATTCCTTGAATAATGTTAATAGTTTTGATAGTTTTGAGTTGCTTGGATACCCACTGGTGTTAAAAAGCGTACTGCGCTTTGCCAATGCGCATGTGTTGCCATGGGTAATATCATGAATATTCATTAAATACATGAAATGCACCAAGTGCATATATTTGAGAGTAAACAAGTCACCGAGTTCATACAACATTCTACTTATATACTACATCATATGTACTATACGAATTGTATGGTGAATATCATACACAAAATATCATACATCTTAAACGAAATAAAACAATTAGCTTCAAATTATGGGATATCACAGCTATAAGGTACTGGTAAATGAAACCGCCGTTCCATAATCTTTTGTAAAAAACACTGTCCAATACCTACTATAATTTGGTAAGAAAACAAACTAACTCTCTTCTATCTATTTAATCTATTATGTATGTTTAACCTATTATATATGTGACAATGATAATAAATAAATAAAAAATAACTAAAAACAAAAGTCCGTAAGAGAGAAACAAGTGTATGTAATTGCCGAGTTCGCGACTTATTCCTCAACATTGATGCTGTTTGGTGTAAGCGTCTTAAGTTTGAGGATCCAGTATGATTCGCGTTTCAGGATGACTGATTTTTGGTGTTTTCTAATTACTTCTATTCCTGTGAGTTGAATGTCATCTGCAGTATGCCCATTTGTGCTGAAATGGGCAGCAATAGGGATTGCTGTCTGTGTGGTATTTCTTGATGTCTGACCGTGTGTTGCACATTCTCGTATAGAGAGTATTTGTTGTTTTGCCGACATATTGTTTGGTACAGCGTTTGCAGGTAATCAAACCTGGTACAGGTAATCATCGTACAGGTAATCAAAAAAAGTGAAATAATAAGTGTCAAATTTGTGAATTTTGCATAGAAACGTATGTAGGCCGCGCGCGCATCAACATTTGCACAGCCACGCACGGCCCTCCGTGCGCGCTCCTTGACTGCATCGAATCTCCGCGCGTGCAGACATACGTGTACATAGATTACTACGCACAAATCCTAGATTTTGCCTTACTCTATGGCTCAAATCCACTAACAGCGCTGTAACAGCGCGAGTGTCTAACAGCGCCCTAACAGCGCTTTCAGTGCGGTCATCTTACCCGTGTTGTTAGTGGCTGATTTGTTTGTGACTTGTTAGCGCTAACAAACCTGCTACTAAGCCCCGGTCACACAGCACTCCACGTCTAAATCACGTACAAAAAGTTATGAAAATCTGGTGGACGTGGTCGTAAGTGGTAATTTTTGGAAAGCTTAAATTTCCTGAGTATCCTGCGTCATCTTTGGTTTGAATTCATCCCACTATGTTCTATATCACCCAAACCAAAGCGAATGGTAAAAGTAGACTCAACATCATCACATTGTATATAAATATATATATATATATATATATGTATGTATTTCCAAAATCATAGACATCATCGTACAATGTAATTAGAGGATTAATTACATAGAATTCCATGATGATGCCATCTTTGCTCTGTACATGAATAAGCTTCATGCTTTTACATTTCAGACCCACGCATTGTATATAAATAATCTGGTGCTTTGTCCTTTCTTTTGCCAGAGTCTTCAAGATATGCCTGACTTTGCTCTAGAGAGTGTGGGTCAACCTGACCATGGAGATGAAGCCGGTTACCATGGCAACAATGCTGAGATGATGATAGAGGATGAGATTGATTTCATCGGTGATGGTGAAGATCATGATGGGGACGTGGATGGATCATCAAGCCACTCCTCTCCGTTCAGGGAAACCACTTCACCTGATGTCTTCAGACCAAAAGGTGAAAGAAATTTTTGATTCACAAAGCGTGATTTATGTCTCTCATTTGGATTAGTTAGCCCCAAGTATAATTAATTTGATTGTGTTTTCAGGCTGCAAGAGGGCACCTTCAAAAATATCACATGGCACATGTACAATGTGTGAGCGTTTATGCATGAACCAGCCTGGTTACAATATGGTGCTGCCTAGCGATCGTCTTGAGAAGCACCATCACTTCTTAAAATTTTGCATTATTTTGAGAGGAATCATTTCTGTTGAATTAACACGAAAACTTAGGCAATGTTAAACAAATTTCTCAAGAAATATGGGTTTGTCCATCCTTCACATATTGGATTGGGTAGAGCCCCAGTAGCAACACTTATGGTCTGTAATGTAGAGCTGACACAGAATATGTGTAACATTGCCATTCAAATTTGCTATTCCTGAATCATCATAGAGTGCCAGTAATGAAACCTGTATTCATGATTAGCGGCATGTTATTCATACAGAAATAATTCCCAAATTTTTCACTTGAGAAATTATCCCTCTATTTCAGGCATAAGAGTACCCAACTTTGTCTTTGAACAATTCTTACAGCCAGCCTGTAGAACTAATTGTCATATTGTTGAATAAGATTGTATTTTGTTGGTATTTGGCCTTTGTACAGGTACAAGACAAGATGAGCTTCCAAAGTGGCAGCCCCCTGAAGATGGTAGCATCTCATCGCTAGGGTCACCTGACCATGATCCACCATCATCATCTATACATAGCAGGAGAAAAAGCGTCCCTGGAAAAGTGAGTGTTTCCTCTTTCACTCTGTCATTCTGTGTCACTTTCACACAACGTTATTTCATGTGCGTATATTCTTTTTTTTGGGGGGGGGGGAGGGGGAGGAGGTTCATTCTTCCAATCTGTTTAAATCTCCCTTTCTTTCCCCCTTTCTTTCCAAATCATTCTCTTAACTGAAAGTGACATTATCCTTGCATGGAAATTACCTTATACAATTTACCTAATGCCCGGATAGGTCCAGAAGTGATGGAAAATGTCTTTTGATTTTAGACAATATTAAACACAAGTTTCCTGGTGTGAGAGAATTTTGCCTACACCATGCATAGCCGAGTCATGGGAAAGAGAAATGAAAGGTTGAAAAACAATTGTTTTCTAAATTTATGAGTTTTGTTTCATATACCTTTTAATAGCAGTATGGCTTGTATGGACGTAACTGTAATATTTACCATGATGTTTCTTTGTAGACAAGCAGCAAACAGACACCACCCCGCCCCACCTCTGGACACCGATCCTCCCACGCCAGGGGTGATGCAGGGGGCGATACCAGGAAGCAGAGAGGTACTAAGAACACACCTGGTACTCATCTGGAGCCTGAGGGGGACAGTGGGTTCCTAGGATCAGAGAGCAGTAGACAATCGCTTCAGACTAGAGGCTCTGACACGAGGACAAGGAACAGGGCACAAAGGTAGGTTTCTTTCTTTGTGTTTGTTTGTATGTACATATATGTATTTATTTATTGTGAGTTTTTGTTCGTTTCTGTCTTTATTTGTTTGTATGTTTCTTATTTGTTGTTTCTTTTTTGTTTTATGTACATTGTTTTTTTTTTCATTTGTTTCTTTTCATTTACAATTGGTTGCTGGAGTCTGAGTTCTTTTACTTGTACATTTTGTTTTGTACAAGTTTCTTTTTTGTTTTATATATATATATATTTTTTTTAATTTGTTTCTTTTGATTTACAATTGGTTGCTTGAGTTTGTGTTCTATTACTTGTACATTTAGTTTTGTACATTTGTGTACATGTATATACATATATATATATATGTGTATATATATATATATATATATATATATATATATATATATGTGATTTTTATTTTCTTCACATAAATATGCTTTAAAGTGGGACCTACATTTGCTCAGAGAAATTTGAATATGCTATAAAATTGAAAGATTTATGTATATCTTTAGCCCTTTAATTGATTAATTCATTCTTTATAGTTAATATTTTGATGTTCATAGCCCATATTCTCGAAAGTGGCCTTCCATAAAACAGTGGCCTAAGTTAAAGGGTGACTAAAATAAAAAAATAATTGCCCATTTTTCGTAGGAAGGAGTCATCAGGAGCCCAAAAATATCTATCACACACTTTTTTATGCATTCAGTCGTATTTCATAATCATTTGAAAAGTACATTTTTGCTGATTTACACAGTCATAAGCCCCGCCCCTAAAAAAAACCCATCGAGCGACATCATGATCACGTGATCTGTGACGTACGAGAAGTAAGGGAAAATGTTCCACCAACCTATATACCGTGCGCGCCCGCAGGCCCCGGCAGGCCCAGCCCGGTGCAGAACATGACATTCACCGCATCGACCATTTGCATCTCATATTTTCGTGTGTTTAATTCATCACAATAACTTTGATTTTGGGACACAATTTCATCAATAATGCCAAATCGGTGTATAGTTGCGGGCTGTAGCAAGACCCCTAAAGATGATGTAAGCCTACGTACATCATTTTCCTAAAGATGAAAATCTACGGAAATTGTGGGTCGCAAAGGTATGCTCACGCGGGCAGAGTGGCAAGGGCCAAGCGAGTGGAGTACAATTTGCAGTGATCACTTTTCTTCTCCAGCAGCTGCAGCAGCTTCACCCGCGGCCCCTTCCCCCGCGGCCCCTTCCCCCGCGACCCCTTCACCATGCCCTGGCGCGTCTTCTGCGAGGGGTTCAAACATAATGGTCGAATTCCCCTTGCCACTGCACTTGAGCTTCTTCTCTTTCGGGATCGATAAATCATCTGATAAATCAGAGTTTGTATCTGACACAAAAAAGTCCTCCAAATCGGACTCGCCATCACTATCCATCTCTCTAAGTTACTCGAAGAATTCAGCCAAAAATCTAAGTCAGTACTACCGTAGTACATGTGAAGCGAAGTAAAAAAAAAGGCGAGAGCAAAACATTGTTCATAAAAAGTTTAAAAAACAAAACAAGAGCTGTACATGTATATTTGGGCAAAAGTGTTCACTGATCTTAAAGAAAATTTATTGATAATGATTATTCACTCCTTAGACTGTATTGATTAATTTCCCTTTTTCATAAATTGTCCGTTGAACAGAGGGGTCAAATACTGTATTGTGTGTACAGTGTTACATTGCCGCAGCCTGCAGATCTTGTGCCTCTTACTCTTCATACGTCACTTGGGGGTGTGACGTCAATTAGCCAATCAGCTCACGAGTTTTAAGGAACGGTCCCCAAACCTCTACTTTTCCCCCTTTTTCGCCAAAACGATACATAATTTTGACAATCAGTTGCCAGATTCGTGATTTGAATGCAAAAATACATGGAAACAGCACCTTTTTTCTCTCTAATTTAGTCACCGTTTAAGCCTGGCTTAACTTAGGCCACTGTTTTATGGAAGGCCATTTGTCAACCCCTAAGTCCCGTATAAAATACTATATTTATGTCACAAAATAAAGAAACAAAAATTATTTCCTGGCATGAAAATAGCATCAGAAATCAATTCTATCATGAGGTTTTTGTATTTGCATTTCGTTCCAGAACTAGAGGGAGTCTATGGTGATTTTGTAGGATTAGAAGTCAGTGACATTTGGCTTTCCATAATTTAGTGACCTAAATCTACACACTTAGGCGGGAGCTTAAAGTTAGGCACCCTTCGAGAATATGGGCCCATGACTTTAAGTTAAGGCAATTAAATTGGTCAATCTGCAATTTTATACAATATCTTGTTTTTCCTTCATATTTACATATTGCCGCCCCATTCGGAAATAACTAAATAAGTCAAATCAGGCTGAGTCAAAGTGAATTCAACAGTAGAAACAGAATGTATCAATTGACCCATATATTGTTGTTGATGCAGAACCATGTCATTAGTCAATATGTACATCTCATATATGTCTGTTTTGTTTTTCTTGTATAAACAGATTGCCACCCCATTCTGAAATACCCAAAATAGCCCCCACAAGGGATTCTAGGATACCTCTTCAATTACAGAAGGGGAACTTGAAAACACCCCTCAGAAGCAGTGAGCCTGTCCCATTGAGGCAGCAGGCAGTGCCCGAGGAGGAAGATTCCATTTATTCTGGAGGGGGTAAAAGAGCCAGGGAAAGGAAGCCAGAAGGTACATTGTATGAGCCCCAAGAATCTGTTTACTCTAGCGGAAGTAAAAGGACAAGAGAGAGACGTCCTCAACCAACGCAATCTCTTGAGCAGCAGAGAAGAGGTACATGTATATTTGCAAACCTGTTTCTTTGTTAGCCTGTTGTTTCTCATTTCGTTCTTGTTTTTTTTTTTTACAGTAAGTGGGAAAGCTAACAATAGATCCATGAATCATTGCACATTAATAGCATTTACAGCTATACTACCAATCCGTCAGAATTGCATGAAGACCTACATGTAATGCAATGTTAAGTAGAGGTATCCCTACCGGGTTTCCCTTAAGTACAGTTTGCTTTACCAACATGATGTAGACTCTGAGGCAGTCATCATTTTGAGAAGATCAGATTGTATAGAAAAATATACGAATAAACATTTAACTTACATTTTTATACTAGAACCTTGTCAAAGATTAAGTATTATGTCACGGGTTCAACTTTCAGATCCGAGAGCAGTGATCAACCAGCCTCGTGCAGCACCATCACCTCCAAAACAAAGAGAACAAAGAGCATATGCTCCTCCTCCTCAAGCACAACCAAGCAGACACTCCTCACATGAACCGAGCATCCCTCTTGGTAGTCAATACTTGAGCAGGAGTGCTACTCATCAGAACAGCAGGGCATCAGCACCACAAAGGATGAACAATCAGAGAACAGAACCGCCAAGAAGACCTAGGGAATTGCCACCAAGGCAGCATCAACCTGAGTTTGATGGAAGGTCTGATGTCACTAGGAGCAGCGTAAGGAGTGACGCCTTACGAGCCCTCCAGGATGAGGTCAGTCAGCTGAAAAACAAGATGGCAGAAGCTCGCCGTAACCCTCCACCTATCCCAGAGGAGAGCAGGTATTCAAAGATGCGTAACCGTGGCGATGTCGATGAGGATGGCCTCTCCACATGGAGCTCTAAGAGCGAGATGCTGCACATGTTGCAGGAGGAGATTGAAGATTTGAAGGACCAGATTGCAGATAGAGATGCTGCTCCGAGTAGAATACAAGCACCTCCCGTGTCGTCAACACCAATGAGAGACACCATACGTGATGTACTCAGAGATAGATACATTCCAAAGGGTAACGGTTCCTCTTTCAGTGCTTCACCGATCAAGACAAGTCCCAAGAAACATAACTCAGGAGTCAGACATGACAGTTGGTCAACGATGAGAAGACCATCATATCCATCTACTGACAATCAAAGCTATTCCTGGTCTAGAGGTCCTAAATATACCCCCGCAAGTCCACCAGAGGTGTCCAGGAGACCAGGGGGTTTTCAGACACCTGGTGTGGGGTACCAGACAGGGACAGTGCCATGTCCTATGTGTGGAGGGTCTGGGTCTCACACCCATGGCGAGTACAGCTACCCTCCACCGCTATCAAATCCTGCTTCACCACCTGAGCCTTACGTCCCTGCCTACAGTTCACCAGCACCACCAAGGGTGTACCCTCAGACACCATCATACACTCCAACACACCCCAGCCCAGCTTTTGCACCACAGACTGTGCCAGCGACCCCACAGAACAATCCCGCAGTTCCGCTCATTCAAGGACAATCGTATGTGCTTCAGCAGCCTTACCCTGCTGTGACACCGCAGCATGTCACTGTGGTACCACAGGCTAGCCAGCAGTTACCAGGAGGTGGTGTGCCCCAGGTGATAGGTACCGTACCAAGTGCAGCTCCTGCAATGCCAGTGGTAAACCAGACAAGTGCCCATCAACCAAGTGGAACACCTAATCACTTGTAAGTTTACAAATTTAAGTGCATGACTATTCTATATAACACTTTTTTGCAACTTATTGGCTGTCTCATAATTTTTTTTTTTTTTTAAAGATTAAAAATTATGAATTAAAATATATGTACATTTTGTTAACAAAAAAAGGTTCAAATTATGTACAACAATTATCTGGGGTTGTTTTTTTTTTTTTGTAGTGCTAAGTTTATGATGATTCAGTTTTTTTTTAAATTGTATGTTTGAATTATCATGCTTAGAAATCGATAATTCACACAAAACAATGTGTGATGAGAGTACGGATGAATCCTGATTTGATTTCTTTATAAATATTCAGTCATATTTAATCCTTCACATATCTTGAATATCTTAGAAACTGAATGCTTACAGTTACATGCGTTGAACACACAAGTAGTGTACTTTGCATGTATATGTACCTTATTTGAAATTTCCAAGACAATCTTTGCTTACGCGCTCTCATTCTACCGCAGACACCCCGATGCACGGCCAGTCTACCTGATCCCTGGCAAGAGTAGAGGGCGCTATTACATCAGGGAGGGGGATGATGGATCCAGTGTGGCAGAGGGAGAGGAGGAGCTGTACTACAGGAGAACACCAAGGTCTTCCAGGACCAGGAGCAGACATACCCCAAGGACAATCACACAACAGAAGGTGAGATCAAAAAGACTGTGCTCTAACAAGGCTCTAATGTTATCTACAGAGTATTTTCATTGGGTGATAGCAGCTGAAAGGCATGCAGAAAGCTCTATTGAATATAGAAAATAAATGTTTTATTTGTCTTATTTATAGTTTGATGACCTACAAATTTAGTTGATAGAGGAGTTGTGTGTTATTTAAATTTACCCTTTTTTTCTAAAGCATCTTGTAGAATAGTAAATAAACATCAAGGATGTTTATTTGTTTCCATATCTCTCTCTCTCTCTCTCTCTCTCTCTCTCTCTCTTTTTCTATCTCTCTTTGTCACCCTTTCCCCCTTCCATCATACTCTTCTCTTCTCTTTCTAAATATCATCTGTTTAACCTTTCTTGTTTCATTCTCTCTTCTTCTTCACAGGTGAGTGAGGTACCAGCTGAGCTTCAGCTCTCCCTGGACGATGCGCTCCACATGGCTCAACGACTAAAGAGAACAACCCATCAGATGGTATCATCTGTCAGGAGAGATGTACGTTTGGCTGAATCTTTCAACGGATGACAGAATGGCCTCTTTGGTCTACTGTTGATCATCTTTCCCTCATACTCTCCCTGGATGATGCTCTCCACATGGCTCAACGAGTTAAGAGAACAACCCACCAGATGGTTTCCTGTGTCAGAAGAGAATGATGTAGGTATGGCTGAATCATTTAACAGATGAGAGACTGGTTGCCTTGGTTTCTCTTTGTCTTCCTCTTTCCCTTCCCTGGACAGTGCTATACTCATGGCTCAAAGACTGAAAAGAACAACCCTCCAGATGGTGTTGTCTGTGAGGAGAGATGTGTGCTTGGCTAAATCAGAATGGCCACTTTGCTACTCTTCATCTTCCTATTTTCCCTGGATGATACTTTACTCATTGCTTCGCAGCTGAAGTGGACAAACCATCAGATGATATCCTCTGTGAGAAGAGATGTACGTTTGGCTTTAGTGGATGATACAGTGGCCTCTTTGGTATGCCTCCTACTCTCCCTCGATGAAGCTCTCCGCATGGCTCAAAGATTGTAGAGAACAACCCATTAGAGGATGTCCTCTAGGAGAGATGTACGCTCAGCTGAATCATTTCATGGATGACAGAGTGGTCACTTAGGTTTCCATTCATCTTTTGCCCTTACCTCTTCCTTCCCTCCTGGTATACCATCATGCAAAACCAGCAGTGCTCTCTATTACAGTCATGGAAGAAAAGTCAAGCAAATCATGTGGTAATGACTACATATAAAGCATCAGGGACATTGCGTAGTCACACTCACAAATTGGGCAGAGATTATTGCCTTATAGCTGTGTAGGTTTGAAAAAAGGAAAGTGTATGGCTTTATTCTACTTTTACCACTTTACATACATGTCTGTATGAATGTACATACAATGTATGTTTACTAGTAGATTTGACAGCACCATGATTTTTAAACAGTATATAATTTTCTGCTAACTTTAAAAGTGGCATTTTAGCGTCTGGTGTGGAAAAGATCAAACTGATAAGAGATTTGGTATGGTCAACAGCTGAAGTTATAAGACCAGGGGCCTGTAACATAAAGAGATAAATCAATCTTACGATTTATATCAATCGTAAGTCTATGGCAAACCATGTACTGAAAAGTTACAATCGATCATAAGATTGATTGTATCTCTTTATGTTACAGGCCCCAGATTGGACGTGAACAAACAGGCTTTTAGAATTGTTCTTCCGTTTCTATGACGATACATGCATTATTAGTTATCATGGTGCTAGTGATAAAAAGGGTTTTGGGTGAAATCTGTGAAAGCTTGATTTGGATGTTAAGAGGATCTGTGAGAAGAAATGAGGAAAATACCCTAGTCTCAATGATGGTCCCTTTTAACCCTCATTTATCTGTATTAAGAGGAAAGTATGCACATGATAGTGATTATTCCTACGTACATGTACATGCATTTGTTTCATGCAGAAAGCACCCTTTTTACACAATGTAACAGTATTGTAGTTGAGACCAGCGGTCCTGTGACCAAGACCAGTAGGAAAACTCATAGTGTCATTCCTTTCTTATGAGGTCTTGGTCCCATCGCTGCAAATGTAACATGTTCCTCAACAAATTTGAATTTATTTCATGTCAGTTGAGATAGGTTTTTTTAGATCAAAAAGAAAATGACTTCATAGTCATTTATTTGTTTTGATTTCAACCAACTTGTTGCAATCTCAGTGATTTAGCAACACACAGGGGAAGTTGAGTTTGAATACCTTTCCCCACAAAGCTTGTTTCTTTGCTTTCAAACAAAAGAAGAAGGCAGATTTTAACAGTAGAAGATGTACTTCTCAAACACATTGTATGATTGGGAAGAAACTGTTATAGCGCCCTCACTGTGTTGGAAGGGACTGCATGTACATGTAGTTGACACACATAATGTGTAATGCCTCTGACAATTTGGCAGGTTATCATAGGCATGAGCTTCAAATTTTTTCATCAATAGTGATAAACACACCCATAAGATTATTGGTGCTTAAGTATATGTATTAGAGCTATGAATATATATGTACCTCAAAATGTTTCTAGATTTCATTCAAAATTCACTTGACGTAATTTTTCAGAACACCTAACTTGAATTCAAGTACATTTATTTTGTAAGAAAACAAAAGTCTTGCTGAATATGAAAAGCATTTTATACAGCATTTTTAGAAAAGGGGATTGTGACATTCATATGCTGCTAATCTTCAATTTTATGTCATTTTCATCTCAAAATTTAAACACTTTCTAACCTTTGGATACTTTCATAGCAATATTGAATATGAGATATCTACATTTATTTCATATGTGGTGCTTTCATTCTAATGTCCTTTCAGACTTTCATGATACCATTCAAGCATTAAAGGGATTGATTAACTTTGCCCAGGATTGAAAAAAAAAATCACTGTTCCAGCTAATGCTGTAATCATAATTGCAAACCTTTAGGTCAGACAGGAATCGCCTGAGTTTTATAAGCTGATCGGTCGTTTATATATCAAGATATTTACGATTGAACATTGATGTCGGGATAGAGTACCACCGAACCCTGAAGAACTCTTACGGTTGGCATACCTCGCTCTATCACAGAATATAATACGGGCTGGAAACCCGCTCTGAAATCGCCAAGCGCCGGAGCTTGGTTTTTGTGACTGCAGCGCAGCGAAGAAGCCGAGCGACTTGTGCTAGCGATCGATCACGATTTTCTCTTTTTTAGGATAGTAAACGGGTTCCATTTTCTCTCATACTTTCACATATCCTTAATTATATATGTAGTTAGAGGATTGCACACAATTCACTTGCATTTGAGCTGATTTCACAATTTTTCACAAAAATAATCAAAACCTTTAAGAGCCAGCTCTCTTTTATTCTCCCCAAAAGCTCTTTGGAATGGGATAACCCTATAGCATTATTTATTAGAATCTGAATAAGATGCATATTGAACTATTATATCAGTGAATTCAAGTATTTTGTAGGACAACACATCCCACCTTCCATTCCAGTGATGCTTTTGAATTGTGTCCTTTCCTTTCATTTCATTTCATATTCAAACATTCAAATTTAGATAATCTATCTTGTTTTCCCCCCATCTCTTAAAGCTTGTTAACATGTTGTCACCCTCCGTGTACATGCAGCATTAAATGTCATCATGAAGAAACTGAGACTGAAATTTTCCATATCGGGTTAAGCATTTTGTAGGACAAAACAGCCACCTTCCATTCCAAAGTACCTGAGTATTATTTTTAAGAATAGAATTTTGCCAACAGAACAAAACGTGGACAGAAATAGTCGCATTCCCACCCGAAATCTGATTTAGCTTTTGATTTTATTTTTTTTAGTACTAAGCTGGAAGAGTAATAATATGTAATGTACTAGATGATCATTGAAATAACATTTTAATCATTTTAATGTCATTATCATGTATAATGTATATAATTGTGATTTTTTTCATGGGGTGCTGAATGAGCATTTCAAACAAATACCATAGAACAACTTTTTGATGATGATTTTTATATTTAAGATATCAAAGAACAAATATAGAGGCTTTACTTGTATAGCTTTTTATACATATTTTGTAGAGTGTTTTGTAGTTTTTGTACAAAAAGTGTGAAGATGTAGATCAAAAGAAATCTTTGAAACACAGACATGTGGAGGATTAGTTAATCAATTATGCATACTCGTCTTTGTAAATTTTTGGAGCTATTGCGGATCAAAAACATTTAGCAATTATGAATTTTGCAGCTGTAGCAATGTTTCTTCCTTTCATTCTTGTTCTTTAAACAAAATATCCTCATTCAGCTTTATGGACAGCATTTGATCAGTTTTTTGTTATTCAAAAGTAAAAATCCACCTTGATACTCTTTAATGTACCCCTTTGAAAGTTTTCATTCTTCATTTGTCTTTTAATTTTTGTAATTTAAAGCATTTTTATCTTTTTGAGCACAAATAGAAACATTCACTTTCATCAGGCTACCTTGACACTTTTTATTGTACCCCTTTTGACCTTTTTTCGTTTTTCATTTGTCTTTTAATTTTTGTAATTGAAAGCATATTTTAGGTAACACAAAGTCTTCTTGACACAATCATTATTTTTGAAAAAACAGTATAGTAGTGATTTTTATCGTCACACACATACACTCAGCATTACCAGAATACAATCTTCCTGTTCATTTATTTGGGCCATTTTACCCAATTTGATATATGCGTTACATTTGGACCTTCTGTTCATTTATCAATTTTTAAGTACTGTAAAATATTATACTGATCTTTTAAAGTGTTACGTTTTCAGCTTCTTTTCTTTTCTTTGATTTTTTTTTTTTTTTTCGTTCCAAGCATTTTATTCATACAGTGATGTGTAAATGCATGTATATATTGATTTCTTTTATTGTAAAAGTTTAAACTTTCGATAAAATGTGGAAAGAATATTTGGAAGAAATATATCATAAAGAGTACACATATGTTTTCATTAAATTATACATGAGTGAAATCAGCATTTAATGTTTCAAGTTAATCATTTTTTATTCATAGATACAGGTGTATGCTATATAAAAAGTTTTTTTTTTGGGGGGGGCAGTTCATAATCATTTCAAAATCATATTCAATCATTTTCAAATCATTTTTCTCTCATTTTAAAATCCTTTGATATCAAAACTGTACTCCTCATTAAAAGTTTGTTATCAACATAACGCTATCGTTCACTATTCAATTACATGTTCTTTCACTCTTAATTTTCGATTTCACAAAAAATATCTTCCTCCATTTTGCACAAAATTTGTCTTGGAGCTTTTGACGCTTTCCCAAAGATATATTCTTGTGATCTTTCAAACAATTTTCGGAGCACAAACAGGAACTTTCACTTTTTGTTATGATTATCAAATTTACTGTTTTATTTTTGTCTTTTCTGTTGTACATGTAATTGCATGTGATATGTAGAATTACAGATGTACTGGACTCCTGTAGAATAAGATGTTTTTATGTATATGTACTATATACTGAAATTGAAATGGTACCTTCTAACACCCTTCATATAAATCATAACATCTTTATTTTTTATTTCTTAAGTTGTGACATAACAGGAGGTATTCTTTCAGATTTGATATATATACATGTGGATATTCCTTCTAAAAATGACATACATTCCATCACCTTGAGCTGATTTTGTCATAGTTTTATTGATATTTTAAAGCCTTTGGCCAGTATTCCTAACAGCATACATATATTAATCCTGCTTCAAATCTTGACTAAGTGGGTTGATTTAGTCCCCCAATTTATGGAAAGCCAAGTGTCAACCTCTTCATCCTGTGCAAATGACAGTAATTCTGAGACTCAATAGACAAAGACCATGTCCTCATGAAACTCTTTTCTAATGTTTAATGACTTTCATCATTTGTATTATTCATTTTATGAAATAATTACATTAATTTGTAAAGAATGGGGGGGGGGGGGTTGACATTTGGTGCTCTATAAATCATTGGACTAAGTTTTTTTTTTATTCATATTATCATTGGACTAACTTAATCCTGGGCCCTGTTTCATAAAACTTATTATCAATAACAAGTGGCAATAAATGTTATAAGCTACTGAAATCCTTGCATCTGATTGGCTGAGAGCAAATTGGTCATAGAAATGTGGCAGTTGTTACTGATAACAAGTTTTATGAAATGGGGCCCAGATTATTTTAGTATGCTTTTATTGGTACAGGCCATGATGTTAAAACCTCATTTTAGATTGTATTCAACAAATTAAATATCTGCATCAATGTACAGGGCATGTATGTGATATTAAAGTGGTGACTAGTGGTCATATTACAATGCTTGTGTAGTTTTATGTATTTTTTTTGTTTAGTCATTTGAAATGAATTTTCTGTTCATGTCCCAAAAATTTCATTTTATAATTGAACCAATTAATTACTTTTATGATGACAACATACAAATTTGTAAAATAGTTGTATCTTTGAAAGTAATGCTAACATCCTGCATTGCATTTTACTAAGAAACTTCCTTTGAAAGGTCACAATTCAATATTTTTATGATTCAAAGGTAGCACAATATATGTTTTATCTCCCCCTCCCCCTCCTCAAAAAGGGAAAGGGAATCAGAAAATGGGGGGGGGGGGGGATAGAGAGATGCTCAAAATATGTTTTTGTAACTACACATGTACATTTTCATATGCAATATTGTTTTTATGATTTTATTTGTGTTTACGGCTGTTGCGTTTGTATAGGACCTGTATTATTTTCATGATGATGTCTGTTTATGTTTTCTTTTTGCAATGTAATGTGTGTTTTGTCGTGCTTGCCTAATAATGGGTACCTGCAATCTATTCAATGTACAATAAAATCGCCCTGGAAAATGATACCACTGTCTTCAAAGAGTTCTCATTGATATTCAGAATTCAGAATTTCAATCTTAAAGTACATTTATTTATTTGTTGATTTATTTATTTATGTATTCATTTATTTATTTGTTTATTAATATTTATATATTATTTTTCTATTTATCTCTCTTATTTGCTTTTGGATAGAAATTTTGTCTGAAAAGTAATAATTATCTTCGCACTCATGATGCGAGTCCTTCCAACCCATCTTCCGTTGACAATAATTCCACTCGATCAATCTTTATCACTAACTGAATTCCTAACTTCCACACTGGATCTTATACTATACCTACCTCTTACCCGAACCCTAACCCCAACCCTAACCCTAACCCTATCAAAACCATATTTAATTGCACCCCATACTGCCCTACTTTGACAAAAGGAAGCAAGTGACAGGGGCCGCAGAGCGTTTTTGAAAGTGGGGGGGGGGGGGGGGGGGGGTGTGATCTGATTTCACTCATTAATGACAATTTTCTAGCCTTCTTTACGAGATTTCTTTTTAACGTGTCTACCCATGAGTGACAAAAGTGATATTTCTTGAAATTGAGAAAAATGTGTCTGTCATTTACATGGGCGTCTACGCAATATTAGTGATGTATTGACGTTCATTATCCTTCGATAAGGCGAGACTTTCTCCTCAAAGCTTAGCCCGGAAGTAAAAACCTGCTACATACACTCAAGCATCTGTAATTCAGCTTTGAATTGTTTGTCACTTGCTTCTTTTTGTCCAAGTAGGGTAGCATATCCCTTCCCCTGTTCTTTTCTGACGAGGTCAAGCCTAGAGCAAATTTTGTATTTTCGTGATTTGAAGCACGTGCGAATCATGCCAATATTTTAGCACAAAGATATGATTTCTTTGTTTTGTTTTGTTTTTATTTTTGTACTTTGCTCTTTTGTTCGAAAGGTATTCAAACATGTTAAATGTGGGACTGTATTATGTATTCAATATTGTGGAGCTATGACGAAATATCTTCTGAAAGTGGTACGGTATAACCACTAAAAATGCAAGATTAACATTTCTCTCTCTCTTTCTCCCTCTGTCTGTCTCTCTCCCTCTGTCTCTCTCTCTTTCTCCCTCTGTCTGTCTCTCTCACTGTCTGTCTGTCTCTCTCTCTGTCTCTCTGTCTCTCTCTCTCAAGAAAAGAAGAATAGGTCACATAGTAAGTAATTTCACCATTTCATCCACCGAAGTACATTTGCAAACGCACTCGCCTGAGAGCAACAAATTTCTCCTTTAACTCACTATAGATAATATTTTTGCCTGCAATTTTCAAGCGTTTTGGGATATTTTATTACCTTTATCAGTGGTGTATCTACGGGGACACAGGGGCAAATGAGCACGTGCCCTTCACACTTCACAGGGGTAACAAAAAATTACATACTGCCATTGCATATAGGCCTCTTTAAGAATATAATACTTCAGATGACAATAGGTTACATTTCTCAAAAAATACCCCTTTTTGACAAATGTTGCATAATTATGGATGATTTTGTGGCAAGCGGGAATGATGTCAATAACTTATCATGAAGATATGAAGTTTCTCTGTACTTCAGAGAAATCAACCCGTAAGGCGTCATTACTATGTCCGCACATTTCAATAAGTGAACGACAAGGCTATTGAATTTTTTTGTTACCCTGCGACAATTTTGACATTATGACTTAAAATTTTGTTGTCCTATGTAAAGTGAAAATTAAGAGTTATCCTTCATGTTTGGATTGTAATGTTTTGGATTTTTATCTGGAATACTGAAAATTTATATGCCTTTAATTTTGTCATTGGTGTTGAGTATGCTTTGTGCAATGCACACCTCTCGAGCGCTTTTGTTGAAATATTTATTCATTCTTAATGCAATCACATTCAAGTCTTCATGCAAGGATAATTTTATCTCATGTGCAAACAGGTGTGTAAACATAGGTAGAGCTAAATTTGAAGAGTCGAGGATTTATCATTTTCTTTTATTCACCATTCATTCTGCACAGTGATAAGAGGAGATAGATATGATTATACCATTATTCCTTCATAATCATATCTTCTCGAATGTTATCTTGAACTGCTGAAGCTGCTTAATAAGCAGTTACAATGTGTAAGCAGAGGTCAGAGCTAATTCAAAGTGGGGGAGCTTAAATTTTCTTCGTTTTTTTTTTTTTTGGTTTTTTTTTTCAGTTCACCTTCGGTTCTGTCTCATGATCGACTGGCTTTAGTTTCTCAATCTCACCTCTCATAATTGCCCCTCCGCTCCCCGTCCTGCCTCAATCTATCTTATTAACATCGAAGTGAAAAAGTCAGTGTCAGCAACCATGATACTTTGCAGCGGCGAAAGGTGGGAGGGGGGGGGGGGGGGGGCATGGGGACACGCCACCTGCATGTGTTCCACCCGCAAAAAATCCAATCTGATATCTCTTAGTTGCACATATGGTATGAAAACAAAATGTGGCCCCATTTGTGCGGCCGGCGGCTAATTTAGACCCCAAAAGACACCGGAAATTCAACTGAAAATGCTTGTCTTTCGTGTTACCTTCAAGTTTATTTTGATGGCTTTATAATTATTTACCTTCTTGCATATATAAGGATACTCTAAAGCCCACCGCACACTATACGACCTATCTGCGATCCGATTTCGGAATAAATTGTAATAGCACTTGATATAAACATTTAAAAACATAAAATATTTTTGATTTAGGTTCTAAATAGTAATATAGATAGTAAAATCGAAAATACGGCCTATCGCGAGCTTTCTTGTTAGAGGAAAGGTCAAATCGGCTCCGAGTCGTAGTGACGTCAGATCAATCCTACGATTTATACGATTTGAAACTGATTTGGCTCTTATTCGGGGTATAAGGCTGACACCGCACCAAAACCCAATGTTTAGTATTCACATTATTGTCCAGAACCTGAATCGGGTAGACTTTATTTGTTAAGATGCCCATATTTAATGCTATTGCGATTTATTTCCAAAATCGGATCGCCGTCGTATAGTGTGCAGTGGGCTTAATACCCAATGATACTTAAACAGCTGTTTATGAATTTTCTCATATACTTTTAAACTAAGCAATTACATCTTTTTTATGAACTGCGGTCCTTTTTGGACGCCATTTTAGATTTCGAGGTTCCCTGATCACAATAACACTTTTCAGTTGTCTGAAAGGATTTCTCAGCCAGCTCACTACACCAATGTATAGACATCAAAATTACATTACTAGTATTGGTTTAAAATCATTTAATGTTATTATTAGGTATCAGTGGCCATCATGGAGGACATTTTCACTGTATAAAATGTTTGCTAAAAAAGGTGCCCAACTTAAGGGTAATTATGTGCCGAACCAACTTCTGAGCAAGCATAATAAAACTCGACTAATTACTGCTCAGTCATTAAAATGTGATTGTGATTGGCAGAAACATTCCCCAAGTTGGACATAAAATTAATTCTCACTCAGTCGGCCGGACACATATTACCCTCATGTTGGGCAATTTTTCCCCAGGATTTTTTTTTCTTCAAAAATACAAACTTCTTAATTTTCATAGATTATTAACTTATCACTTTTCCTGAATCCTGATGCCAAGAAATGTCGCAAGTTGCTGCACACAAACCCTATACTGGATATTGACTCGAATACGCAATTATTGCACCAAAGTATAGAAATTAAGAAATTCAAGCATTCTTTTAATCTGTACATTTATTTTGTCATTTTTCTTTCATTGGGTAGAGTTCGAGTTTCAACCACTTCACGCAACATCTATGTCTAGACATAAAATGAGCTAGCTTATGTTGACTAATGATGTCCCTACGTGGATTTATCAGTTGTTGCCACGACTCTGCGAAATGTTTGTTCTGGTGTTGAATAGATGAGTACGTGGCCATGCACACGGATCCAAACACTTAAATACACCAGGGTCTGGGGGATTCTCTACAGTTGAGGACTAGCTTTAAAAGTCGGAGGACTTGTCTACGAGCCTATTCATCATCCAAAGTCTGTTTCTACTTCTGAGGGAAATTAAGGACTTTAATTATTCCAAAATGGCGGCGTTCGCAAGTGAAGAGTTGGCCTATTTTCTCACCTATGCTACCATTGTCCTAGTCAAGATGATTATGATGGCACCGCTGACAGCATACTATCGACTAACTAAGAAGGTTAGTGAACCATAATATCTTGTTCGACTTTTTCCTCATACAAATATTGATTTTTTAAATCATATTTTCGTTTCGATGAACTGGGAATTGAAGTACAAATCATTTTGATATAATACTAGGACCACTGAGCTTTCTATAGTCATAGTCATCAATTTTATTATGATTTTCAAGCGATTTTTTTTTTCTTTCTATACAACTATCTCCTTTTTCTTTCTTTATCTTCTTTATCTCAGTCTCTTTCTTTCATTCTTATTTTTCTGGGGTTTTTTTGTCTTTGGTTTTTCTTTCTTTCCCCCTAGTCCCTCTTTCTCTTTATTTTCCCGTTCTTTTTCATTCTTTCTCCTTTTTTTTTCTTTCTTCATCAGAAGTGTTGTGATATTATTACTCAGATCGACTATTAGAAAAAAACATAATGATAATAAAACACTGTCTCTTTTTGTGAAGAAGAAGTACTTTATTCATTCATTCTTTCTTTTTTTTTCTCGCAAGAAGTTCTTCAGAAAGATTGAAACAAGGTTGTTTGCTTCTCTCTTTTGAACCCAATAATGTAATGTCTTCGTAGCAATCTTACTTATTTCTAAATTTCAGGTTTTCGCCAACCCTGAAGACTTGAACCTAGCTGAGAAGGACAAGAAAACTATCTTGAATGATCCTGATGTGGAAAGAGTCAGAAGGTAAGATGAATTCATAAAAGAAAAGAGACAATCAGGGGCGTCGCTAGCGGGGGGTAAATTGGTGTCGGTAAATGCGCCACCTCTGTCGACAAATAAAAGGGGGGAGAGGGAAGAGAAAAGGAAAAGGTGAAAAGAGGAAGGAGAAGAAAAAAGAACAGAAAAAATGAAAGGGAAAGGAAAAGAAAGGAAAACAGAAAGAAAAGAAGGAGAGAAAGAGAAAGGAAAGAAAAAGAAGGGGGAAAAAAGCCAATTTTTTTGCTCGCTCGCTCGCTCGCAAAAAAACTGGAAAGTTGATACTCGGGCAAAAGGTGTCCCCCTTCGGCAATGGTCTGCTGCCCCCTCCCCACCGAGAATTTCCAAAGTTCCGATATTCGGGCAACCACCACTTTATATTCGGGCAGCGAGGTGCCAGAGCAGAATATCCAAATATTTGGGCAGCAAGGTTCCCGGATGATTATATAACTTCTGTATGTAACTTCAGTTCATTTTCACTACAAAATGTTTTAAACAATTTGTTATCGAGCGAGCAAAAATTTAGAAATTGAAAAGTTGACATTTGGACAAAAGTCGTCAGGCCCCCCCCCCCCCCCCCCCCACCTCCCTAGCAAAAATTGGCCCGTATAATATGATCAAGATCTCTCCATCTGCGATTTTCTTGTTATTTGTGGGGGGAGAGATTGGGGTGCAGCTTTTTTTGTCGGCAAATTTGGGTGTCACACCCTAAATATTTGTCGGCAAATTTGGGTGTCACACCACCCCATTCAAAATGTTCTAGCGACGCCCCCGGGGACAATGGGACTTGGACATGATGCATTATTCCATATACGCTAGTCAATTGAAAATAATTCATGCCACAAACAGCGAATAACATGAATAATACAGATTGACGGCTCCATTCGAAACCTTGTACTAGGTCATGGCATCCCTCCGTTCAAGGGGTTGCGTCTGTGAGTAGAGACTACTCCTGGGACTGTCATGTGCATTTTAAAATTTTAAGATATTGTCAGTTACCAACAGTACGTTTTTATATATAAGTGCATTTTCAAATAGCTCCCCGAACAGTTTTGTAATCTGTTTGATTTTAATTGTAATCTTCATAATTATCCATCAAGATCTGTGAGAGACATTCATATTCCTATACATAGAACAATTGCGTTTCAACAAAATATTCGTTTTTTTCTGGTCCAAAACTCTGGAACAACTTAAATGACTCTGTTAAAACAATTCTCTTCACTCCATACATTTACTCGTACTTTAAAAAAAATACTTTGTACAATATAGTCAGTAGCACATATTGCAGATTTCTATTATTTTTTTTCTTTTCTTTTATCTTTTAGATTTTTTTGTATGTTATAATTGTATAATATTGTATATGTAAATATGTACTTAAAGGCGACCCCACCACAAGCCATGTGCTTCCTTGGACCCTCGCCTCCTTCCACCATGTTCTTTTTGTGCATGTATAATTTCATTTTGTATTTGATTATGAGAAGGAAATAAATGTATAATGAATCTGAAATCTGAAATCTGAAAATCTTATATGCCTGAATATCCTTGGATGTCGCAATGAAAATGACGCTTCCTTTGCATCGGGCATAAAAGACCTTGATGATATTCATTCATTTATTCATTCGTAATCATGCATGGTAATGTATATGGGTATCCCCTCATTGGGTGATTTCAAGTTCGGTGTTGAAAGCTGGTGTTGGTGTTGGGGCAAAACTAGCACCAGCCACAACACCAAACCTGAAATCAAGCTGGTGCTGGGATTGACTTCACTAAGTGTTGAGCTATAAATAATGTGATTGGTATTATTTTCATAAACCCAAATTCGGTGTAGGGGCTAGAATCAGCAGCCCAATTCACGCTCTCAACACCTACACCAACACCAACACCGAACTTGAAATCACCCATTCTGTAGAGCCATAGCGAGTTGTATTGGTTCCTCTATTGGGTCCTCAATCAGGGGGGGGGGGGCGCTGGCTTCTCCCTATATAGTGGATACGCCTCTGGCCAATGCTTCTATACTCAAGGCTGTATCTTTCGCTCGTGACACGGAATTGAATTCAAAAATTTATCTATACCTGAATTCAATAGCAGTTCTTTTTACCATGCTCAGAACAACATGATTATCATCAAATCTTTTATTTTCAGGTGTCACGCGAACGACATGGAGAACATCGTACCGTTCTTCGCGCTCGGCCTCCTCTACGCTCTCAGCTCCGGAGCTACTCTGAGCACCATCGTCTGGCATTACCGTATCTTCGTCATCTCTCGCCTTCTCCACACCGTTGTCTACCTCGGTGCCGTGCCCCAGCCCAGTCGCGTTCTGTGCTTCCTCGCCGGCTTCCTCGTCAATACCTCGATGGGCATGCAGATCTTGATGCACAACTTTAATATTTAATTCAAAACAGACGTCATTTTTCACAGTTTCACTCTCCCCCCCCCCCCCCTCCACATTGGAAATCTTCTTCATGGTTAATTGTAGGCCTACGTAATTTGGAAAGAAATTAATGTGATTTTCATTCAAATCAAACGTCACGATCATTGAATTACCCATTGCTAGGAATTGCAATGTCCCTTGTCGTTCTTGAAATATTTAGTATTATCTATTCATGAAAACGGAAATTCCGCCCATTTACACTAATGTTCTAAATTAGCAATTTTACCCATGCTTGTTGCTTACGAGTTTTCATCTCTGTCCGTGAAGGCAATTTAGTCCATACACCAGTTATCTGAAGCTATGTTTGTAATGATCATTTTACATTCATTCTCACATAGTGCGTCGAAGGCCGCGCCAGTCGTTGACGCAGGCTTGCGTCAGGAAAATGACGACGCTTGTGCAACAGCCATAATATTGCGGTGGTTGTACCGTCGTCTGAATGGGCCTACTGTTAAGCTCGGCTTACACGAAGCGTCATTTCGATTGCGTCATTACCTGCGCTAAGCGAGCCTGTGAGGACAATTAACTCATACGCCAGTTATTTAAAGTATACATTTATATTATTTGTTCTCTTCGTTTTGCAATCACTTTTTAAACGATATCACTTGTTCATGAAGCGCAAGAGACCGTATATGAGTCACTGACGCGGTCCTAACGTTAGAAATTGACGCCTCGCTCGAGCTGGGCTTTATTAATATATTATCATTCAGCTGTTCAGTATTTGGGTCAATATACATGTAGTTTTATTCGCATCATGAAAGAGTGATATCGTTTAAAAAATGATTGCAAAATGAAGGTGCAAATAATATATATACTTTAAATTTCATTGGAACATCATTTCGTATATCATTACGTGGTGGAATAAGAGAGAAGATAAGTGTTAGTTCAACTGTTTTACTGCTTTATTTCACCTTTGTTTGTTTCTTATTTGCTATACCCGAAATATCTCTATCGGAACCTGAAATCTGCAAGGGAATCTATATTTACAAGTTCGGCATTTTGTTAGGTTCCTAAAAATAGAGTTGTATCTCTGTATGTTTATTTTCCTTTGTTTCATGCCGTTGCTATATTATTCAAAAATATACCTTTTTCATTAAAAATGATTTATTTTGATGTGATGTGAAAAATGAAATAAAAACTAAACTGAAATGAATTGAAACGCAAGCTAATATCAACTTTTGTTATATTTCACGGCTATTGTTAACGGTATTCAATTGAATATTTTGATATAGTCTTGACGAAGCGTGAATTGTTTATCAATCAGATCAAGAATGTAAGAAAAACTCATCCCTAACTTTTTAGAATGATCAACATCTAGTAAAGGATGATCGTTTCCAATAAGAATAATAAGAATTTACCGAGGTACAAATAGGTAATAACTATATAACTATATATAGGGGACAATTCAAATCTTCCTTTCCATTGACCGTTTTGGGACTGATTTTCAAGCCTAATTTTCAAAACTTAAGTACAATAAAACTTATGAATATATTTAAAAAAAACTTAAATACTTTTAAGCAAAAATATTGTATATTTGCATAGTTATTTTTGTCGTCCCAGCATTTTAGGGTAAAACGCAAATTTTAGGGTAAAAGATAATTATAGCAGTGGTTGCCATAGAGTGTAGAAAATTTGTTTAGATATTTCCAAAATTTTCTAGGGGAGCATGCCCCCTAATCCCAGTTTGGGGGCAGGAACATTTACTCCAATATTCATCAGTTTCTAGAAACGCCACTGCCTGACCCCGGCCTGCTATCTCAAACGTCTTGATTTGATTATGTTGAGTGATGGACTTTAGTATACCGCCATCTACAAAACAAAACGCTACAGTTTTCTCTACCCGACGTTGGAATTATTTCAAGGAAGATAATTATGGCTTAATGAATAATGATACAGTATAATGGTTAATAATCATTCGATTATGTTTTAAGGAATGCGCAATGTGGAGGCCTATAATTTTCGTAAAGTTTTCTGCTCGATGGACATTGCGACCTCTTGCAATGAAAATATATTCATGAACAAAGCACTGACAAAGATTTTTTTTTTTTTAAATCAGCATGCCCAATTATGATTGCTTGTCGATCAGTTATTCATTAATCATTCCAAGGAAAGATATTTTTTATTTGCTCTTTGACGTGGGGAAGCTAAGTGTTTACACCTCAAAGTTACAACAAATCCTCGGCGTCCGTCTGAGGCACGAAGTCCACCAAGTCTGTTTACCATTTTTTTTTTTTTTTTTTTTTTTGTATATTGAGGTACCTTGAACTTTCATTATGATCCCGAGAAGTGAAACAGCTTATCATAAGTGGACTTGGACTAAAAAAACTACTCTTCTTTTGGCAAAAATCGCAAGAAATACATGTACATGTATTTAATTATGTAGAATAAAGCAGACTGTATAGATTGATCTAAACAACCCTGAACATGAATGTCGCAGCGTCTCTGCAACTGATATCCGCACAGTGAAATTAACCAAAATTGTGGCTGATCCAGGATTACTTTGCGGTGGGGGTGGGGGGGGGGGGTGCACAAGTACGAAAAATGTCTGGCAAGCAAACGAAAAAAACAAAGAAAAAATGTTCTTGGTTTTCAGATGCTCTTTAGTTCAAAATTTGGACGGGGCATATGAATATAAATGTGTATCTTTTAAGAATTTGTTTGTTTGTATTCATGTTCTTAAGACATGCAGGATGGGTTTTGCCAGGGGAGGGGAGGGGGGGGGGGGGGGGGGGGGGGGGGGGGGGGGGAGGGGGCACATACCCCCGTGCACCTGAATCCGTGAATGCAAAAGTACACATAGCCCTTGTTATGACTATAGAAGACTAGACACAAAGTTTGCGTTCATTGGGTCGAAGTACAAACTTTACCCAGGGATGCATAGGTGAGAGTCCGCGCTGGTCCAAAAGGTACAATGACGTTGCACCTTTTATAATCGCGCTTCGACCTTGAATCTGACGCCCTACGGTATTTTATTACAATTGTGCATTGGTTGGCACCCCTGCCCCCCCCCCCCACCACCCCACCCCCTCCTCCTCCGAAGGAAAGGGAGAAGAAGCAGATCAAAGGTTGACTGCTTTGGACATGATACGTTCATGAATGCTCACATTTGTCAACAGTACAGCTAACAGCTTTCATTGTCAAGAGGACCTGTCGTCGGTGAAACCAAGCCTATAATCATCATCACACAAAGTCTATTCCTACAAGCTTATTAGGAGAAGGCCTACAAAATGGCGGAGTTCGCAAATGAAGAGTTGGCCCATTTTGTTACCTATGCTTCCATCGTCCTACTCAAGATGTTCATCATGTCACCCATGACATCATACTACCGAAGAACCAAGAATGTTAGTGGACAATGCTTTCATCTTGTCCGACTTTTGCTTATTGTATCACTATTTTGTTTTCCAGATACAAAGAATAAATTTTGTTTCACATAAGTTTTACGAAAGTTTTTTTTTAACAATACAAATCATAAGTTTTGTTTTACATACATTTTACATAGGGTTTTACGAAAGTTTTTTTTAACAATACAAAGCATAAGTTTTGTTTTACATACATTTTACATAGGGTTTACTTAAGTTTTGTTTTACAATGCAAAACATAAGTTTTTTTCACATACGATTTACATAAGTCTTTTGTTTTACAATACAAAGCATAAGTTTTGTTTCACATAAGATTTACATAAGTTTTTTTGTTTTTTTTTTACAATTGTAAGCATAAGTATTGAATGTAGCAAAGTCTGTAGTCAATGCGACGTCACATACTATTTGCTCATGCTTCCATTAATTTGATCTTTATCACCAAACGTCGGACCTGAACATAAGTGTTTCGCAATATGTTTCGTTTTAGGACAATAAAACAAAACGAAAATATGTATGTACAATTCAATGAAGTCTCATAACAAGTACAAAATGAATAATTTTAAAATACGAAACGTTTTTCTTATGTATTGCCACTATGGATCTTCCTTTCTTAGCTGTAGAGATCAATAATTCAATTAATCCGGAACAATAAAATAAAAAGGAATATTTCCCAAGTCTGAAGAAATCAGTTTTATTCTTAATTTCCAGGTCTTTTCCAATCCTGAAGATGTGAAAGCCTTTGGTCTGAAAGACAAGAGACCTATTTTTGATGATCCTGATGTTGAGAGAGTTAGAAGGTAAGGAAACAGGGGCGTGGTAACAAGAGGGCTGAAAAATCGAACACATATGCGGACATGGCATATTAATTCACTTTCGGATCCGGCATATTTTTGTCTCTTGCCTCGATGATTCGGTCAGACTCTAATCCGTCCATGCATTCAGACATTAAAAAGACTGGTAGTCTTCCGAAATTGTAAGCCCATGAGATTTGATCACTGACAAAAAAAAAATCTTAACTGTCGATAGCCCCCCCCCCCCCCCCCCCGACCGCCAAGTCGGATCAAATTCACCCTATCTTTGCCCGTCACCAAACTTTGTCTAAAGGAAATAGTATGACTATACATAACCATTGCAAACAATAAAAACTGACTAAAATCCCGTCGGGAAGGGACTATTAGACGCCCTTTAAAAAAAAATCGGGACACTTTTCCACCCTTGAGGCCCATGGACCAAACTTCGTAATAGAAGGAGGAATTATGGTTGTACGACAGAGTTCCATGGTAATCTCGTACACTAACCAAATTCTAGACGTTGACAGCCCTGGACCAAACACTTTACCTAACACTAACCCTATAGGTAACCCAAAACCTAACCTCACTCCATTGCAACCCTAACCCATTATCTTACCCCTGCTTCTACTCAACCCTGAATCTTTCGCCCTTGACTTGAAATGAGTGTATTCTCTTAAATCTTCTCCGTACTGTGCGAATAACTCGACGAAACAATGAACCCGATCGCTGTTGTTCGGCAAGGTCGGGGGGGGGGGCGTAATGTAACATCTGGGGAGCCCCTCGGGCTGTAGCCTGCAGACGAGGTCTCCTGCCTCTGGCTACTACTTCTACTCAACACTGAATCTTCCGCTTTTGACTTGAATCGAAATGTTCTCTTGAATCATCCCCTTACTGTGCTCAAAACAATCAGACATACAAACAGTTTTATGATTGTCATCGAATCTTACATTTTCAGGTGCCATCTGAACGACCTGGAGAACGTCCTACCGTTTCTCGCGCTCGGCCTCCTCTACGCTCTCAGCTCCGGAGCTGCTCTTAGCACCATCGTCTGGCATTACCGTATCTTCGTCATCTCTCGCCTTCTGCACACCGTCGTCTACCTCGGTGCCGTGCCCAATCCCAGTCGTGGCCTTTGTTTTCTCGCAGGCCTCCTAGTCAATATCTCGATGGCTGTGCAGCTTTTGATGAACAACTTCAGTCTATGAATGATAACAGACGTTTCATCTCTATTTCTTTTTCCGAATTGGAGTTCTTCTTCTTCATTGTGAATTGTAGGCCTCCGTCAGTTTTTGAAAGAAATGAATGTGAATTTCATTCAAATCAAATACCATCAGTAAATCACACGTTGCTAGTAGACGCAATGCTGCTTGGAACCATTTCAAATAATTACAAAAAGCCCGACTCACACGAGCCACACGAGGGGAGCGTTTCATCAAGCATTTTGTCAGTGAATTTTACTGACAAATTTGCTCTCAGCCAATCAGATGCAAGGATTTCAGTAGCTTATAACACTTGTCGGAAAAAATATCCGACAAATCCTTTCATGAAACGCTCCCCAGGAGTCATTTCAGTTGCGTCATTACCTGCGCTAATCGAGCATGTGAAGGCAATCAAGCCATACGCCAGCTATTAAAAGTATTGTTTGCACTGTTCATTTTGCAATCACTTTTTAAACGATATCACTCTTTCATGACGGACAAATTAAAGACCGTACTAGTCACTGACGCGGTCCTAACGTCAGCAAATGA
Organism: Heliocidaris tuberculata; assembly: GCA_025618425.1. NCBI lineage: Eukaryota > Metazoa > Echinodermata > Echinoidea > Camarodonta > Echinometridae > Heliocidaris > Heliocidaris tuberculata. Next base: position 2,714,262 of record CM046848.1, read on the forward strand.
CACCTCTTTGAGGCGGGCTTTACTCATTACTTATCATTCAGCTATTGTATATTTTGCGTCATATGTTGGATGTTAAACTGCATTTCATTTAGACATCATTTTGCAGATGCTTGTGTGACGAAGATAAGAGAGAAGATAAATGTTATTTCAACATTTTTTCAAGTCCAGCTCACATGAGGCGTCATTGGCTGACGCAAGGACCGCGTCAGTGATTTGTGGTCTTTTCCACGTCACGAAAGAGTGATATCGTTTAAAAAGTGATTGCAAAATGACCAGTGAAAACAATACTTGTAACAACTTGTGACAGGCTCGATTAACGCAGTTACCGATGCAAAGGCGAAATCATGTTCGCCTCGTTTAAGTGATTGATTAACTTTGTGAAAAATTGTAAAATCAGCTCAAATGCCAGTGAATTGTGTGCAGTCCTCTAACTACATATATAATTAAGGAAATGTGAAAGTATGAGAGAAAATGGAACCCGTTTACTATCCTAAAAAAGAGAAAATCACGATCAATCGCTAGCGCAAATCGCTCGGCTTCTTCGCTGCGCTGCAGTCACAAAAACCAAGCACCAGCGCTTGGCGATTTCAGAGCGGGTTTCCAGCCCGTACGGTATTCTGTGATAGAGCGAGGTATGCCAACCGTAAGAGTTCTTTAGGGTTCGGTGGTACTCTATCCCGACATCAATGTTCAATCGTAAATATCTTGATATATAAACGACCGATCAGCTTATAAAACTCAGGCGATTCCTGTCTGAGCTAAAGGTTTGCAATTATGATTACAGCATTAGCTGGAACAGTGATTTCTTTTTTCAATCCTGGGCAAAGTTAATCAATGCCTTTAAGCCGGACTTAAGGTTGCTTTATTACGCTTTTGCTTGTTCGTATTTTGCTATACCAGAAATCATCAGACTCAAGCCCGGCTCAAACGAGGAGTCATTTCAACTGCGTCAGTACCTGCGCTAATCGAGCCTGTGAAGCCAATTAACCCACACTTCAGTTATTAAAAGTATTGTTCGCATTATTCATTTTGCTATCACCTTTTAAACGATATCACTCTTTGATGACTCGCAAAAGACCTTACAATTAAGTCACTGACGCGGTCCTTACGTCAGCCAATGACGCCTCATGTGAGCCCTGCTTTAGAAATATTCGTATTCTATAATTCACATGGCTTTGCAGCTTTGCAAGGGAATCTATAATTACAAGCCCTACTTTTTACTAGACTCCCATATATCTCACACCAAATCGCTAGCGAGAATATAATTTAGATCAGTCCTTCCCTTTGTTTATTTTCTTTTGTCTTCTTGTTGTTTTATCATTACTTTTCATTGTACATGATATATTATGATGTGATGTGAAATCTGAAATAAAACCTACACTGATATAAACTTAAACACATCAAGCTAATAAGTTTGTTTTTTTTAATTTGTGATGTTTATACATCTAGTTTCCTTCATAATTCACGTCTTTGAAAAAAAAAGTACTGTTCAACAATTTGATAGATTAGTGAAATTAGTTGGATTCTATCAATAATTAGGCCCCAAAAATTCCTAAAATTTTAGAAGAAGGATCACCGTTTAGTAAAGAAAGTACAACGATCATTTTCAATTAAAATAACAAGAATTCATACAGAGGTTAAAATAAAAATCATAACTAGAGAGAAAATTCAAAGGAATTCCAAACAACTGTCATCACTTGTATGATCTTTCATTTTAACTGATCATTTTAGACTGATTATTAAGACTGAACAAAACCACTGAACGGGTCTATTATGCCATACACTGTATATGTCACTAGCGTACCCAAGGGGGGCAGACTGCCCCCTCCTGACAACTTTTGACAGAAAAAAAAAATGTGCGCCCTTTTATACCTTTTTTTTCCCTTCTTCTTCTTTTTTGCTTGTCAGAAAATTCTGGACCCCATAAAATGTGATACCCCCCACCACTGAGAGACTTTTGGAGCATTGGGGTAATTCCCCCCTCCCACCCCACCCCCCCCCCCCTCCCCCCACTGAGCGACTTTTGGAGGGCTGGCGAGACGAAAAAAAAAACGGATCGACCTTTTCAAACTTTTTCCTTTTTTTTTTTTGTTGTTGTTGTTGCTTGTCAGAGAATTATAGAGGAAAACATTTGATATCCCCCCCCCCCCCAACTGAGCGACTTTTTGAGGGCTGGCGAAAAAAAAAATTGTTCTTTCCCTTCTCAGGCTTGATTAGCGCAGGTAATGACGCAATCTAAATGACGTCTCGGGTGAGCCGAGATTTAAGCCCAAACAAGAAAATTAAGGCAAAATAAAGCAACATAAAACAACCCCCCCCCCAAAAAAAAAAAAAATAAAAAATGAATAAATAAATAAAAAATAAAAATAAATAAATAAATAAATAAATTAAAAAAAATAAAAAATAAAATTAAAATTCTATCCCATTTCCGATCACAATCTTAAAGAAATGATATGTAATTAAAATTCACTTTAATATCCAAAATATCTCAAACCGAATAAGAATATGGCCTAATTATCGACGCAACATATACACCAGCTGAATTAAAATCAATCAATGCTATGACAGTTTAGAATACATAAATGGAAACGATACTTAATATTTTACATAAAATGTTTTAACGAAATAATGGTATGTGTGGGCGGGGTCTTATTTTTCATAACCAGCGTACGCATTAATTGCCTTCACAGGCTCGAGCAGCGCAGGCAATGTCGCTACCCGGAAGTGACGCTTCGTGATTGTGAACCAGGCACCTGCGATCATGTGTTTAGAACTGGGGGCCGGGAATGAATCGTCTTCCCCCTCCTACTGAGAGATCGTCGAAACAACCCTCCATTTTCAGGTCAAAAAAGATCTTAAAAGGGTTTTTTAAAAATATAAGAGCAGTGGCTGCATAAGATTAAAGGAAATGTCAACATTTTCTGGGGGAGCATGCCCCACCGGCCCCCTCGCGCTCGCTTGCCTTCAACCGTTTAAGAATATTACTCCAGGGGGGCATTTCATGAAAGGACTTGTCAGATATTTTATCCGACAAATTTGCTCTCAGCCAATCAGATGCAAGGATTTCAGTAGCTTATAACAGTTGTATAAAATATCCGACAACTTCCTTTCATGAAACGCTCCCATGTATTCATCAGTTTCTGAACACTCCACGACCTACCCCTAGCCTAGTATCTCGAAGTTCTCGACTTAAACATTGTTCAAGGAAATCTCACCCCCGTAATAACTATGGGGTAACCTCGCTAGTCATAAGGACCGCTATTCATAATGACCGCTATCCATAACGCGTGACTAAATGAATAGCGGTTTTGTATGAATAGCGGTCCTTCTACATACACTGTAGCGAGCAAACCATAGACAAATTACCTCGCTATTCATAAGGACTTCCTTTCATAAGGACTATTATTCATAACGCGTGTTAAATGAATAGCGGTTTTCTATGAATAGCTGTCCGAATAGCGAGTGGATCCCATAAATGTAGGTATGCTGAAAGATGAATTTTATACCTGACTTATGAAAATTTGTGAGAGTTGTATGAATGGACATATTCTTGGTATGATCTAGGGTATTTTTACCATGACATGGCGCTTACATTTATAAAAATTAAATTTGCATTTATTATTCCATTAAAACATATTTAAACAGGATAAAAACAATCAGCACAGAGGCTGTTTTACATTGTAGTCATGTGACGTATTGAGAAATATATAATACACATATAAAGTAAACAAACAAAAAAGATGTATGCATGTATACATACATATATATATATATATATATATATATATATATATATATACAATAAAAAAAGATGTATACATGTATACATATATATAAGTTCAAAACAATTGTTGGAGAAAAATAATATGTGGTATACTGAAATTAGATATATTCGGATGGATGCCGTGCCGTTAATGTTGATAATTTGACGTACTAGGCGAAGTTATACATGTACCATACTTTATAGGCTCTAGTTGGAAAGTCATTTTAATTCAATAACTAACCTCTACTATTCAATGAGGAAAAATCATAGCTGAGAAGATAAAATAATATTTTGAAATTAAAGCAGAATTTCACTTTTTAAAAAGAAGATTAACCCTAAAAAGACTGGGCTATTCGGAGGTATCGAGGACTGGGGGGGGGGGGGGCATGATGGCCACACCCCCCCCCCCCCCATGATATCTCGGCTGCGACATGACTGATCGCCGCGAAATTTTGCACAGACCTCGAGAATCACATAAAGAACACAAATCCATAGTTTTAATTTAAGTGTTTATTTTTACAAATTGAATATGATAATTTATGCAGATTATATGCGTAAATACACATATTTGAGTGATATTAAGTAATAAAAGGCCCTGGAGATCAAATTTCCATGCAAGAAGCTCTTTATAAACATTAAAAACATTATTATGAAAGAAAAAAAAAGTGAAAGTGATTTCAATTCTTATGTATTCTATTGTTTTACGAATTTCTTATGTATTTCTTTGTTTTTCAACTTTAACTTTTTTATTGTTTTTTTAAAGTTTGCGGTTTCAAGGTGTTATCTTGACCACTAGTTAGAATAGATGATTACAACAGCTTAAATACGAAATTATAGGTCATAATGGAAGAATATGAGGAAAATGCCGTTTCCCATTCGCTTTGTACACAAAACTCATAAATTCTCTGTTTTCGGGCTGACATGAGGTCACAAAAGGACATGTGACACGGTAACGGTACGACCGATTTTCGAAAACTTGGTGTCAAAAAATGCGCAAGACTTTAAAGGGACCGAGGGGTCTCCAATCGTGGTGCTTTGGAGCTTGGCCCGGCTCGGGTAATATTCAGGAATCTCCGTACATCTTCGGTAAATGAGCACGCAATTGCAGTGATACGCATTCGACCGAAGAAAGACGGAACTGAACAGCCCAACTGACCAACTACCGCACCCTCGACGGCAATTTTGTTCGCTGCTCCAAGATTGTTTTTATGCACGACCTTGCAATAGGGGCAAGCGAAAGAAATTGAACGTACATGGATATCGAGCGGCGGCTCCCTTTAAGTCAGAAAAATGGCGCGGCGTGAAATGCAGCGGTTCGAATTTCGCGGCGACAGCTGCCTGGGGGGGGGGGGGGTATGATCGAATCTCTTTGCCTCCTAGTCCTTTTAGGGTTAAGCAAGACAAAGGTTTCTTTAAACTTTCAACGCAGCGGCCTATTTTTTCGTTAGGTATTTTAAAATGGCTTAAAATATTTGTATCGGTACTGTCATGAAATTATGTATATATAGCAGTTAACTATTGCACTTTCTCCTCTCCCAGTACAGTCTGCAAGCACAGACCCTATTTTGACACTTTATCAGAAAATCATTGTGTCTTAAGAGAAGCCTAATCCAGATTTCTACTACATTGTCGTGTCAATATAGGTCAAGAGCAGCTAAAGTACATGGCCTATGGTCTTTTACGACTGACCATGGTTTGTGCCTGCAAACTATGGTGGGGGGGGGGGGGGGTGGAGAGGAAGTGCAAACCAATGCACAATCGTAATAAAGTACCATAATTATAGGGCGTCAGATTCAAGGTTGAACCCCGATTGTATTAAAATTGCAGCGTCATTGTACAAGAGTGTTCTCTTGCACCAATGCCAGAATACATTCATTATTGTATTCCTGCATGGGTACAGTTCGTACTTTGTACTTTGACCCAATGTCAATGATTGTGTCTAGCCTTCCAGTGATAACACGAGTTGCGTGTACTGTTGCAATGGCGGATCCAGGGGCACGGGGACAAGTGCGCCCCCCCCCCTCCACCTACACTCCAAAAACTAAAGTGTTAAATCACCATTTAAAAGGGCCGAGGAGTGGCAACTTTTTCAAAATTGCAGATTAACACTTTTAACATGCTGGATACAACAGTATAAAGGTTGAATCAAGTTGATCTACCATTTTGAAAAAAAATTGTCACTCCTTGGCCCTTTTAAATGGTGATTTAACACTTAAGTTTTTAGAGTGTACAACTTGAATCCATCCGACATACTAGTATACATGTATTAAGTTTAAAAATACAGAGAAAAAAAAAATGTTTACATATTTGTGTTTACATATTTGTGTTTACATATTTGTGTTTATATATGACCTGGACAAATTTTGAACTAGCGCACTTGGAAAATGTGAAAACCTTAGAAATCTCTCTCTCTCTCTCTTTTTTTTCTTTTTCTTCCTTTTCAGAGACGTTTGGACTAAATCATCTGAAAATATGAGTATGCACCATTTTTTCTTCGTTTGTTTGTCACACATATTTTGCACTAGCCCCCCCCCCCCCTTCACCAAAAAAAAATCCTTGATCCTCCACTGTTTTGATGAAGGTCCCTTGGCGGATATCAATTTGCAGGGACGCTGCGACATTGTTCTCGTTTTTAGAGAAGGGTTTAATTTGTAAACAAGCAAGGGATCCTCTCAGTGGCGCTGCCTTTATTCTACCAAGACACTCCCTGATTCTACTGAAATACACCAAATTATAAGCTTGCCAACGGTGTAGCTTTTATTGTAAAGAGAACTTCTCGTTGTTGAAGCTGACCGGCTATCATCACTCAAAGCCTATTTCTACAACCTAATTGGAAGAAAAGGACTACAAAAATGGCTGCGTTCGCAAGTGAAGAGTTTGCCCACTTTGTTACTTATGCTAGCATCGTCCTACTCAAGATGATTCTGATGTCACTAGCGACAGCATACTACCGAGTAACTAAGAAGGTAAGAGGACAATCTTGTCCGATTTTCCCTCATAATTATACAGATAGCAAGATCTGATATTTGTTTTCGATGACTCAGAGAGATATATAAAAATCTAGTGTAATATAATAATTTACCACTATGGAAGAAGGCACATCATATACATGTGTATCTCAACAAAAAACAACAGCTAAAAATTAAATATAATATATGCTGTAGCCATGGTAACTACTATATATGATACGATCTTTACGTTCTGATCGACTTTTTTCTAATTTCTATAGTTATTCGTCTATTTTGTTTTCTTTTAAAGCCCCAAAGACAAGAGTTATATATACAAGCTCCCAGTGCCTAATTTGTACAACAACAGACGAATAAAGACAAGTTCAGGTGTATTCTACAAAACAAAACATGGAGTGAAACGCTCATGTTCAGGTCCACCGACTCAAGTGACAATGATCGAATCAATAGAAGCATGAGTGAATATAATGTGAAGTCGCATTGATATTTTGCAGCGTCGGGGCTCTGAATCTAAATCAAAACTTTTTTTTTTCTATACGCGTGTTAATTGCAGCATTGAATCTTCCTACCTTAACTCTATAGTGATTGCAATAAATCAATGAATCCGAAGCCAAATTTGATATATTGAAATTTCCACATTCCGATGAAATCTTGTTTATTCTTAATTTCCAGATCTTTTCCAACCCCGAAGATTTGACGGGCCACGGCATGACGAAAGACAAGAAACTGATCTTTGACGATCCCGATGTTGAGAGAGTTAGAAGGTAAGAAAACAAGGTTTTGTGACCTGGTTTTGATGGTTTTGACGCCACGCGCACGCGCGCTCATTCAAAGGTCAAATTTACGGAGCTCTAGGTAGTTCCTTCCCATAGACAGAGATTGTACGTGGCAGGGAACTATGTATATTTGGCGCTCCAAGAATTGACCTTTCAGCGCGCACTGTTGCTCGTGTCGGTCACAACCAGAGGTCACAACCGGAGGTCACAACTGTTTGCTAGCAATGGGTGTAAACACAGAGGGCTAGACAAACTACAAGTACTGCGTATTGGAAACGGAATCGCCTAATTGCCGGTGCCCTCATGTAGTGGCGTATAAACAGAGAAAATAATTAAGGCTGATAGATCCTGAAGAAGGCCGGCAGGATTCCTGAAATAGTGTTACTGTTCATTCTCCCCTTCCTGTACTTAAATGTTAATTTCAATCTGAATCACAAACAATGTAATTGTCATTGAATCTTATACATATATTTTCAGGTGCCATCGGAACGACCTGGAGAACATCGTCCCGTTCTTCGCGCTCGGCCTCCTCTACGCTCTCAGCTCCGGAGCTGCTCTGAGCACCATCGTCTGGCATTACCGTATCTTCGTCATCTCTCGCCTTCTCCACACCGTTATTTACCTCGGTGCCGTGCCGCAGCCCAGTCGTGCTCTCTGTTTCATGGTCGGTCTCGTAGTCAATATCTCGATGGCTGTGCAGCTTTTGATGAACAACTTCAGTCTATGAATGATAACAAACGTCATTTTTGGGCTTTCATCTTCTTCGAAGCACTACTACGGCTAAGTAGACTTTTAAAAAAAATTAGCGCAAATTCCATTCTTCCCAGATACCATCAGTAAATCAATGCTATATTATAGATGCACTGTCCTTTCTGCTCCTTTTACACTATGCCGTCTCCTCTGAACCCTTCAGGGGCTGGGACGGACCCCCCCCCCCCCCCCACCTCCCTCCCTATGCAAGAAAAAGGAGCGACCGTATACTGTAAAAACTAACTGTAAAACTACAGGTTTTTTTAGCCCTTGGAATTACAAGTATTGTCTTTTTCCTGTAAAACAACAGCAAGTTTTTATTGGTTTACCGGATATCAGCATATATTTACAATCTCCCAACAAACTTGCTGTTGTTTTACAGGGAAAAGACTGTAATTTATGTTAGGCGATTGTAAATATATGCTGATTTCCGGTAAAAAAAAAAAAAAGCTGTGGAAAACAGGCATTCCAGGCATCCTGACTGCCAGGAAATTTCCCGTGAAAACACGGCAATTTTTTTTACACTGTATGAAAGAAGAAAAAAGGAATTTTAAAATACTGAAACGTTACATTCTAATATCATAATCAAACAGGTTTAAAGTATTGGATTACTATCTTATATTATGCTCTAGTAGTATTACATTTATTATAGGGCACGTGCCCCTGCCCATGATTGCCCAGTCTAGTATTTATATATTTCATAAATTATAATTTACCTTTTGCCAGGGACTAGCGCTCCTACAAGCTCTGCTTCTTTGCTGGTCTCTCTTTTCATTCTCATTTTCACACAATTACTTTAGTATAGTCTTCACTTTTGTTAGATTTGTTCTTACTACTCAAACGATAATGCTCTTTATTTTGCTTGTAATAATATGAAAAAAATTCTGCACTTAGTTCCGTTGTCAATTGTATTTTATGTTGTTAATTGCACAATAGTTATTGTTGTATACTTTGAAAAATGAAAATGAAATGATATAAAATCTAAATATGAAATATGAAATCTGAAATTCCCCGCGTAGTAGTAGTTGCAGCAGCAACAGCAGCAGCAGCAGCAGTAGTAGTAGTAGTAGTAGTAGTAGTAGTAGAAGTATTAGTAGTAGTAGTAATAGTTGTAGTAGTAGTACTATAAATAGTAGTACTAGTAGTAGTTATAGTAGTAGCATCAGTAGTAGTAGTAGTAGTACTACTACTACTACTAGTAGTAGTAGTACTACTACTACTAGTAGTAGTAGTAGTAGTAGTAGTAGGTAGTAGTATATAGTAGTGATAGTAGTAGTAATACTTATAGTAGTATTAGTAGTAGTAGTAATAATAATAGTAGTAGTAGTAGTAGTAGTAGTAGTAGTAGTAGTAGTAAAAGTAGTAGTAGAAGTCATGGGCCGCGGAACCGGGGGGGGGGGGGCTGCAGCCCCCCCCCCCCAATTTTTTTGAGTAGACACGTTAAAAATATGTCGGAAAAAAGCTCGAAAATTGTCATTAATGAGTGAAATCAGATCACCCCCCCCCCTCCCACTTTCAAAAACGCTCCGCGGCCCCTGGAAGTAGTAGTACTAGTATTACTAGTAGTAAAAGTAGTAGTAGTAGTTGAAGTAGTAGTAATAGTATATAGTAGTAGTAGTAGTAGTAGTAGTAGTAGTAGTAGTAGTAGTAGTAGTAGTAGCAGTAGTAGTATCTGGTATGTAGTAAGTAGAAAGAGCTTTAAGATCGTTTTGTAGGGCTAGCAATTTCATTTTTCGTTCATATCATTATCATTTTTCATGCACCTTGTATGAAATATTAAGTCTTGTTTCCATTTATGTAAATAAAATGAATAAAATTTACCCTATGCACTGTTATATTATTTTCTTATAATTCACCTGATACATATTTTGCGTCAATATAATCATATTTGGGGTCATATATTTTGAATGTTGGACATCATATCTATATAGATGATTGTGTTGTGGAGATGGGAGGATACCAGAAGTTATTTAAAGATGTCTATAATTATTTCCAAGGATTCTATAATTTTTGTGGGATCTATACCTATACAAGCCCAGCTTTGTATTACATTCCCATATTCCATCGTAAAGTGTTAGCTGAAATGGAGTGACAATTTCAGGTTTGTTTTTTTCCCTTTGTGTCATGCTGTTGTTATATCATTCAGAAATGTAATTTTCATTATTATTATTATTGTTATTATTATTATTATTATTATTACTTATACCGCGCTTTTCCCATAAGGCCCAAAGCGCTTACAATAATTTCAATTACAAATACTTATGGTAAGAAAAACAACGTTACAACTACAAACTGCTAAAGAGATGTGTTTTCAAGGTCTTTCTGAAGACACTGACTGATGAAGACTGTCTAATTGTTAGTTGTAAATCATTCCAGTATTTTGAAGCAGACACAGTGAATGTCCTATCACCGGCCAAGGTGCGAGTAACTGAATATGTGAGACGGAGAGGATCACTGGATGACCTCAATCGCCTGGTAGATGTATATAAATTCAAACAGGTATCTAAATATTTTGGAGCTTGATTATTAAGGATTTTATAGACAAACAAAAGTAATTCGAAAATCATTGTACATGATATCATTTGTCATAAAGTGATGTGAAAAAATATGAAATCGGAAATTAAGACTGAACTGAAATAAACCGAAACACAAGCTAATATAAGCTTTTATTCTTACTTTCCTTCGTATTCACGCATTTTGTTAAATGTAATATTCAGTGGTGTATATAATAATAACAATAATGATAATCGTGGCTTCTTGTATACGTCGTGACGTTCCTGTAGCGCTCTAGCATATCAGATACCCATCTACACCAGGGTAGAGAGTGGCATATGTGGATTAATGTCTTGCCAAAGGACGTTAGTGCCGGACTCGAACCCTCAACCTTTTTACTGGGAGTCAAGTGAAAGAACCACTGTACTGACACCTCCAAAGCTAAAGGGGGCACAGTGGGCATGTACCCCCTCTACCAAATGGCTAAAAAAAAAAAAGAACAAGAAAAACAAGAAGAACAAGAAAAGAAGACTCTACGAGTCCCTACAAATTTCTCCTTATCATTGACCTGCTGCTTTACATTTCATCCACCTTGTTAGACCGATATCCCCCTTCTATAATTTCTTCTTTTTTTTTCTTTTTTTTTTCTTAAAACTCTGCCAGAATAATGAGGTGACATATCTAGGGGAAGGGGGCACTTACCGAAATTCCCCTTCTATGATTTCTTCTTCTTTTTCTTCCTTTTCTTAAAACTCTGCCAGAATAATGAGGTGACAAATTTAGGGGGAAGGGGGGCACTTGCCCCGGTTGGCACTTGGAGGGGCGCCCCCCCAAAAAAAAAAGGAGAGAAAGAAAGAAAAAAAAGGGGAAATGAAGAAAAATCATAATCCTTACTGATTATGCGCCCCTAAACCTGCAGGGTAAATGCACTAGATATCTCGTTTTTGAGGGTTGGAAATACGAACATTTTCGAAAGCTTATTGTTAAAAATTAAAAAATTTGCCGCTCGGTCGCTTTGCTTCCTCGCTTGTACAATAACGTAGATAATTTGGGGCACTCGGGGGGGGGGGGGGCGTAACTTCATTGTTTGCCCCGGGCGCCATAATCCCTAGATATGCCACTGAATTACGGTAGTCCAAATTAAATTCAAAATATGATATTGAAAATTCATTTGCTGAGAACCAGAAAGACGTTAACTTATATCATTTAACGCAAAGTTCAGAATGCCCCTTTGGCACTCAGCGATGATGAAGAGAGGATTGTTTGAACTTAGAAAAATGAGTCGGTAATATTCCAAGTTTCGATCCTTCTTTATGATTCATTTACGTTAACGCTATAATGTACTTATTTTAATTTGATAATGTATCAATCATATTATTTGTTTATTATCAGTTTCTAAAGTGAATTTGAAAAAAAAAAGAGATAATAATGAGAAAATCCAATAAATCCAATAAATCAAACAACAATGATTTAACTCAACAATCATTGGAATTTAACTGTAATCTATGTGTTTGATCGGACTTTGTTCATGTTGTTTATTTTTGCAATGCAAGCATCCAATTTACATGGACTTTGGACTTGACCCCTCTGTACACATGTATCGCAGGTTGGGAAACAAGGCGCTCGAAACTATATCAAGTGGGGGCAAAATCAATTTTAATCCCATTGAACCCCTCCGAATACTTCTTAAAAAGTACTTATAATAGGCCCGTCATGTACAAAACCCGCGTAGTGTGAACATTGTTCAGTTTTTTTTTCTGAGTTTTTGTTTTCTTCAACTTTTTTGTTGTTGCTTGCTTTTAAGAATTTGTTTGCTTTTTTGTTGCTTATAAAAATCGATTGAACTGATTCCCTGATGAAACAAAGTATTGCGCAATTGAAAAGGGATTAGCACAACGCAGTGATTTTTATATGCTCTTAGTTGTAGCGTCCCCAAATACTATAGTATACCAAGGTTCCATCGCACCTGCTTCTGCGCAAAGTCCATTGAGTCTTTTGTCATTAAGAGTTTACGTGGCACTGACTGCTGTCGCGTAAGAAGCAAAGATTTAGAGTCATACCAACTGTTGCGGTGAAAGTAAATATTTCAAAAGAAAAGGGGAACAAGATGGGCCTAATTGAAAGTGAAGAACTGTCCTGTTTTGCGACGTATGCTTCAGTCGCCGTTTTGAAAATGGTACTACTATCCCCTCTTACCGGATACCTTCGCATAACACGTAAGGTAAGGCGGATCTTTATCATTATTATGATCCCTACAAAGCGACAGGCCCAGATGGAATCTCAGCCAGGTTACTCAAGGTACTAGCGGACGAAATCACCCCAGCGCTTACAACATTCTTCAAAGCATCCATTCAACAAGGCATTATCCCAGATGACTGGAGGATGGCAAATATTGCTCCTGTGTTTAAGAAAGGAGATAGGAGCAATCCGGAGAATTATAGACCTATCTCCCTGACATCTATTCCATGCAAGGTCTTAGAGCATGTCATCTGCAGCTCCATCATGAGTCATCTTGATGGCAATTACATCCTTTCTGATGCCCAACATGGATTTCGCAAGCGTCGCTCATGTATCACCCAACTCATCTTGACTTGTGACGACCTTGCCAAGGGACTTGACAAAGGTGAACAGCATGATATGATCCTGTTAGATTTCTCAAAGGCCTTCGATAAAGTCCCCCATCATCGACTCTTATACAAACTGAAGTTCTATGGCATCCGCCATTCCACACTGAGCTGGATACAAGACTTCCTCCACAACAGATCACAGAAGGTAGTTCTTAATGGATGCACCTCGGACACTGTCCCAGTCTCGTCAGGAGTACCACAAGGTAGTGTCCTCGGCCCGCTCCTCTTTTTACTTTACATCAACGACCTACCTGATTGTGTCTCTTCCCAGTCAACAACCAGACTGTTTGCAGATGACTGTCTGCTCTACCGCAAGATTCAATCCCAAGATGATGCCAAGAAACTCCAAGAGGATCTTGACGCTTTGCAGCAGTGGGAGTCAGACTGGCTTATGACATTTAATCCTCAGAAATGTCAAACCATCTCAGTAACCAATAAGCGGAAACCAATAAACAGGACATACTCAATCCATGATCAGTCACTGCAGAAGGTCAGCTCTGCCAAGTACCTTGGTGTACACATTCAGCAAAACATGAACTGGAATCACCATATTAGCATGGTTACCAAGAAGGCAAACTCCACCCTTGCCTTTTTACAACGCAACATGAGTTCCTGCCCAAGGAATGTCAAAGTGCTATGCTACAAGTCTCTCCTTAGACCTGTCCTGGAATATGGATGTGAAGTGTGGGACCCCTTCACCAAGGACAATACTCGTAAGCTGGAGATGGTACAGCGGCGGTATGCCAGGTTTACCATGGGAGATCACTGTCGCACAAGTAGTGTCACCGACATGCTCCGACGACTCCAGTGGTCCACTCTTGAAGAAAGGAGAGCCCAGTTCAAGGTCCTGATGGTATACCGCATCCTTAACTCCCTTGTTGATGTACCAGCTGCACAGTACTTCAACCCGGTCTCTACCTCCCTTCGTGGCCATCAGTTGAAGATACACATCCCATATGCTCGCACCTGTACCTATCAGAAAACCTTTGTCCCTGATGCAATCAGACTGTGGAATTCTCTCCCTACTAATACTGTCACCTGTACCTCAGTAGTCAGCTTCAAGACTGAGGTGCAGAAAACCCAACTGCGCTAGGATTGCGCCAGTTTCTTTTTAACCGCACGTAGATTAGATCTTCCACAGCACTGTACATACAACTGCACAATTCTACAAGTACGATGATACACCATCCCGGTGGCCTGTACTTTCACGGATGATGATGATTTGAATGTGTGTGCGTGTGTGTGTGTGTGTGTGTGTGTGTGTGCTCTTGCTTATCTGGAATTGCGACTTCCTTTTTGACCCCGAGATTTTGTACTTTAAATGGTAAATTACGTGAATTTCAGTTTAGAATATTACAAAGTATCCTATATTGTAATGAAAAACTGTATAAATTTGGCTTTATATCATCTAACTTATGTTCTTTCTGTGGAAAGGAAATTGAGGTATATAATCACTTATTTATGAAGTGTCAATTTGTTTAAAAAAATAGTGGCGAGAAATAGGAGAACAAATGAAATAGATGCAGTTAGATACTTTAAAATGGGAGGAGATTTGGGTTGGAAAATCAGAAAAGCATATGTACATTGACCATTTAATTATACTCATAAAATATATGATATACAATGCGAGATCAAAAGGAACCCCCCCCCCCCCAACAAAGAAAGAAATGTTGAATTATCTCGGTGATAATTTTTTTCCATCATCTACATGTATATGTTAAAATATTTGTAAAGCGCATATAGAAATCATAAATGTATTAGGCACTATATAAATTCAGAATATCATCATTATTATCTATGTATTATCCGAGTTGATACAACATTATCAAATAAAAATTCATATTCATCAACAAATAAATACTTCAAAAATTATATGTGCGTTGTCTTCAAATATTGACAAAATTCAACAAGGCCTACAAGGTCATGTAATTGCACTGTAAAATAAAGTGTCTGGAAAATTTCGTGATAACTTAACCATGTTGTAAATGAGGTTTGGGAATTATCACATCTACAAATTGACTTGATCTTGCAGAAAACTCAAACAATAAAAGACAGTGAACGCGTGTAGGGTGACATGGGACTAACCAAACACGTGGAGTCAGAATTTGGTTGGAAATTATTTTTAGCTATATTTGAAATACGAAAGTAGAGCAATCATCTGCATGGAGTATTGGTCAATAGTAGGCACACAGGAATTTAAAAAAAAAATCACATCTTGTCACTTTTCACTTTCAGTTTGGCTTCATTTCTGCATTTTTCAACAATACAAATCAAACGTTACATTAAATCTTACAGTGTTTATTTTCAGGTCGACAATACAAAAATTATAAAAAATAGCGTTGTAATACAGTGAAATATCAATGTGAAATAATAAATTCAACTGTAAACATAATAGCTGTAAATACTTTACTCACAAGATAAATGTTACTGTAAAAACTTAACTGAGTTGATATAATAACAAAGAATAGAATAGAAACAGGCTAGATGAAAAACAAGGTAATTCAATAAAATGCAAGAGATCTCGCATCGTAAGCATGAGCTAGATTTTCACCAAAAGTTTATAGTCAAGGATTGTAATTCCGAACAGATTGTACTACCGAACGTGTACAGTTAAGCGGCTACAGTTACGCTTGGGATTACGCGTATGAAAACCACACTATTGAAACAAAGGTGTGTCTTTTTCCCATAGGTTTCGCACGTTCGGAATTACGGTACCTTTTTCAAGGGACCAAAACACCGCGTCGTTGGGAAGGGGTTCACTCGGAAGGGAATATCGTATTAAATCTACGTTGTCTTTTTAAAATTCCATCAACTTCTTTTTCTGTAGGACTTTGAGCATTCATTTTGTAAGTTTGTCGGATATTCGTTTGATATTTAATTTTCTATCGTTGATTTTCTGAAAAGTGTTCGGACACTGGATCAACCACCATAGTTAATTGAATATCCACACATGTCTTTTACATTTTCTTAACAGTAGGCATACAAATGAAAATTTAGAGCAAGAAAATAACAGTTATATAAAATGAAACATAGATATAACAGATCATAATTCCATGGACTTGGCTATGATTTACAATGATAAAGCAAATAATTGTTATAATGTTGACATTGTAATTGTAAAAAGCAAAACATAAGTGGAGGAGTCTAATAAGAAAGCATGGCTTGTGTTTCATAGACCCTCGTTTGAAAAAAATAAAAATAGTTACAGTCCATAAATTAAAAGAAAAATGAAACGTGCTAAGAGAGAAAGGAAGAAGAATGGGGGGGGGGTGTGAACAGTACTAGGGAGAGAGGGAGAGAGAGAGAGAGAGAGAGAGAGAGAGAGAGAGAGAGAGAGAAGCCCCCCAAATATGTTGTGAGCAAACAATTTACCTTAACTCAACTTTTCTTTTAATGCAGGCCTTCGCCAACAAAGAGGATATGGCGGGACTTGAAGGCAAGGACAAGAAACCAGTCTTTGACAATCCTGAGGTTGAGAGAGTGAGAAGGTATCAAGAAAAGAACGAAACACATCAAGGGGTGACAAGGGCATTCGCTAGTGGGCGGGGATAATTATGTCGACCAAAACTTTGCGGCAAAAACGGAGCCATCCTCACACAAACAGCTGACAGAGTTTTGTCACCTCGGTTTCAGTTGGGCACGATTCTAGGACAACTACCCTCGGACAACTATCCCCCCTGACAACTTACCCCTGGACAACTACCCCCAGGACAATTACCCCCGGACAATTACCCCCCAGGAAAATTACCCCCATGCTATGACGATTACCCCTAAGGATGATACCCAGATATTTGATCCCCAGGACAACTACCCCCCCCCCCGGATTCTGGAGGTTGAATAACTACCCCCAGAATCCGGGGGGGGGGGGTACTTGTCCTGGGGGTAATTGTCCTGGGGGTAGTTGACCTGGGGGTAATTGTTCTGGGGGTAATTGTCCTAGGGGGTAGTTGTCCATGGGGTAATTGTCCACGGGGTAGTTGTCCGGGGGTAATTGTCCAGGGGGTAGTTGTCCGGATACGGTTGGGCACAACACGGCGTATATTCCTTTGTAGCATGCTTACTTGTTACCTACGTGAGCCGAGTTGGCCAGACCCTGTGTAGCCTATAGACATCTCTGGGCAAAAATTATCAAAAGTCCACAGCGCGTACTCCTCCAAATCAGGCAAAATTTTCCTTTTTCTCACCCCCCCCCCCCCCCTCAAAAAAAAGGTTCCCTGATCCTTTTCTATCGTCTTTTTCATTAAAATTTCCAATGGCTGTCAGCAAAAAAACGAAGCAGAGGATGGGAGGCGGGGGGGGGGGGGGGGGGGGGAGGTCATCGGAAATTAAATCTATAGTCCTGAACATTTTCAGGAATGAACGCCTCCCCATCCCCATCTTAGTGGATGATGTTGCTGTAGACTTTGGATAGATTCAAATCGATTGCAACGTGATATCAATCGCAACTCTGTACTAAAGAGAGAACTTCATAAATTTGCGATTGATTGGGGATTTGCGCGATCGATTTGGATTTATCGCAGACAGGGTCCATATTGTGACTATCCTGCTATCCATCACTTGAAAATAAAAACATGACAGTGAAATGCTAGTTATGGGGACCTTACTTGTAGGTTATGATGATTACTTTTTCTTTTGCAGATGTCACCTGAATGACCTTGAGAACATCGTACCGTTCTTGGGACTCGGTTTCCTCTACGCTTTCTCCTCAGGAGCAGCTCTGAGCACCATCATCTGGCATTACCGTATCTTCGTCATCTCTCGCCTTCTCCACACCGTAGTCTACCTCGGTGCCGTGCCCCAGCCCAGCCGTGTTCTCTGTTTCTTTGCCGGTCTCGTCGTCAATGTTTCGATGGGTGTGCAGATCCTGATGAACAACGCGAGCTTTTAAAAAATCCACTTATCGTCCATCGTCTCTGTTAACCCATTGCATACTGGAACCGAATGGTACCTGTATTAAGCCTACGTTAATAAGAATCTTCAGATTTTAATGGGTTATACCTTTTGTGTGCCACACGTAAAGTACCGTACCGTTGTGCCTCAAGCAAAGTACCATTGCGCCACATTTCTTTTCTTTTTTTTCTGTAAGAATATTTTCAACTTTAAATCTGTCTTCTCACTTTGAAGAGATTTAAATAGCCTTTTTTTTTTTTTTTGCTTAATCGTGATGTAGTGTAGTTTAAGATCTTATTGAGTCAGGAAAATATGTCATTACATGGAGCATTCATAATACACAGGAATAATCCTGTAGTTAATTTTTGCCAATTATTTGTGTCGATCCACTCTCACAGTAAATCAGCGAATGTGCCAGTTAGCTAATGTGGGACATGAAGGGTCAAAACCACTCGCGGGAAAGAGAAAAATTTAATAACCTTAATAGCAAGTTCCTTTGAAAGAAAGAGGAAAAATCAGAGAAGCAGATTGGTTAAAGTTTGAACGAAATCGGACAAGCAATAACAAAGTTATGAATTTTTGAAAGTTGTAATCACTATGCATATGGGAATTTCAAATTGGCCGAATAGGTAATGTCACTGTGATGTAGCTGTGGACAACTCCCCATTCGCTCTAACACACAAAATGAATAAAATGTCACTTTTTTTCAAAATGCATTACTCAGTACGTTTTTTTCGTCCATGAGGACCTATAACAATATGCTATCTCCAATATATTTTGAGTACTGCCCCGAGGGTAAAAGCGCCTTGAAGAAAACCGCAAATTAATGATATTTTTGTGTACGACAAATGGGAGAGTTGTCCACAAAAATGTCACTATTGACTCACCAAATTGCCAATTTGAGATTCGCATAGATGTAGTGATCTCATTTTTCAAACATCCATAACTTTCTTAGTCCTTGTCCGATTTCTTTCAAACTTTTACCATCCTGTTTTTCTTATTTTTCTGCTTTCACACAAATCACCTTATTACCAAGGTTGGATTGCCCTTTAACCGTTGTAGTCAGGTGAACACTATGGCAGGCTTTGAGTGTTTGGCTATATTTTAAATGGAGGTCCAACCTGACTTGAAGATGATTTGAGTAAAAGCAGAAAAATGAGAGAAACGGGTCAGTGAATATAAAAAGGAAGCAATGGATGTTTGATGTTTGTAAGATCTCTATAATAGGCACTGGTAACTATCAAAAATATCTTTCTGATTAATGAAGGAATTGATACATTCTAAAGAGGAGGAAGTGTAGGAAATTGTTTTCTAGAATAATGCTTTATGTCGGTCACAGGAATTAAAATTTTCTCCCTTATTTAGGAGAGAAACGGAAACTCATTGATTTCTTGTACACTAAACAGATAGAGGTACAAATTGAATGTTTTCAAACTGAATCTTTACGACAAAAAAAAAAAGGAAAAAAATCATACCGCCGTTCTATCCTTTATCATGTTTATCGATAATTTCGCAAACCTTCATTGACCCGTTTCTCTCATTTTCTGATTTCATCTAAATCAACTTAATAACAGGTGGATTTTTCCTTTACGAACAGCAGATGTTTAGATTAGCTGATACTCAAATTCAAAGTTTTTATTCTAATATTTTGTTTTAAAAACTTCTAAATATAGTTTATTTTTTGCAAAAAAAAAAAAATATATATGTTGTATGGAAGATTCACCTGAATACAACCTTTTGTCTTTTTTTATCTAATGTCACAAATTAAATATTATTTTGCAAGGCGGTTCTTTGTGTTTGAATTTGAACTATCACACACGGGCAACATAAAGAAATATATACATGGACATTGATCATTTTATGATCATTAAAATGCAGTGTTTTGTGTGTTTTCATGATATATAAAGTACTGGTATCGAACAGGGCTTGAAAGAAAATGTATGGGAGAATTTTGACTTATAAAAATGTTTGTTGTTATGGAGATTAATCTTGTTTCCACTATTACGCAAAATTTCTATTCAATTCGTGTTCAAAATAGAATGAATTCGATCGCCATTTTGTTTCTAAAAATAGAACGCCGATGTCGTAACTCTGTCTATAAAGGGACTCTCGTTCTGTTTCCTCTTCAGATTTCTTTCTCTTACTTTCTAACTCTCTCTCTATGTCTCTTTCCATTTTTTTGCCATTTGATTAAGAAGGCACGTGCCCTCCATCCTCTCGCTTACACCACTTTACAGTGCTACTACTGACTTCTGAAGGACATCCCGTTAAACATAAATTATATTCATACTAAAATGTTCACAACAGAGCACATGAAAATGAGAAAATAAATCTCTTTATTCCGAGAATTTCCCGTAGTAATGAAAGACATTTATTTTTCCGGAAGATGTAGTACTGATTGCTTTTGATGACATCACAATGACATATTACATAATCAAGCCCTGCTTAGATTTGGAGACAAAAGACATATATTGCTGATAATGGAAGACGTCCTCAAAGAACATAGAAATAACAACATCATATGTGAGATGAAATGGTATAAATCTCATTTTAAAAAAGGCAAAATATTATATTGTTAAAAATTTCACTGAGATGCTTACCCTAACCGAACATATAAAGAGAGAAAGAGAGAGGGTGGGAAAGGGGAGAGTAGCGAGATGTAGAGAGAAAACAGACATACACAGGGAGAGAGAAAAAAAGATAAGAACACAATTGAGAGAGACAGAGAGACAGAGACAGAGAGAGACAGATGAACGAACAACAACCATGATCATGAAAACTGAACATGGTAAATCATAATCCCGATAATACCCAAATAATTTCAAATGCACAATAAAACAATTTACCATAAATTTCTAAAGGATGTTGCCAATTTAAAATACTTATTGTGAGCTTTCCTCCACAAATTAATAAAAAGAAAAGTATCATTCTGCAACTCTATTTTTGTGACTGACTATCAAACACAGGCAACATAAAGAAATATTTATCGACATTGCTCATTTTATCGAAAAAAAAATAATCAAACAGCAAGCGTACTTCTGTTTGCTATAATTATTTTTCTTTAAAGATACAGAATTCCCCGAGTATACAGATAGAACAGAATAAGTCAATGATATTCTTTAGAATATTAAATTTGATAATAAAACAATATTAAATATCGTTTGCATCATCAAGATTGCTAGGACAAAAACTGACTATGTTTTTACAATCACCGAATGTTGACATATGTGATCTAAGATGAGGGATGTCATGGACCTTTGTAGAAAAGGTCTGAATGGTCTTGAAATATACATGGGTCCTGCATTTGGTAGAAAGATCTTTTACATAAGACATTATGCAGGTGGTATTAGAGGATGACCTCGTCCCATCCTAATCATATACCCCCCCCCCCTTTTCGAGCACATGAAAAACGATGTTCAAAATACCACTGAACTACGGAAAAGCCTTAAAGCAACGTCCTCCCTTTTGCCCAACCGTCTACTACGTTCAATAGAAAAGTCAACAGGTCGATGGCCAACTATTCCTATACCGTTAAAAGTACTTAATCATTTTAACACTCTTTTAAGTTATGAAGACAACGAATTCATGGTAAAACAAAAGAACTATGAAATGAAAGCACTGAGTGAATTTCTTTTCCTCAAAATATATATTTCTTTAGATACCCAATCGATATTAGACGTGAGAATAAGAGAAATGGTACATTTCTTCATCTAACTTTTGCTACAGCCAGATGGCGGAAAACTTTTCGAGGGAGGCACGAGGGTAAATTACAGAGAGGACCTTGCTTAAAGGTTGTTTATAGGTGGGTGTAAAAGGAAAAGGGTGGACGAAAAAAAAAAAAGAACCCGAGTCTGGTCTAGACATCGTTGTCTTCACGAGGAGCCTGGCTCTGCTTGTAGCGGGTCCATCGGTCCTGCCCGATACTGGATTAATAGGAAAAAGACAGAAAGGAAATATTTGGCAAATATATGGATGAGAGGGTAAGAAAGCGGAATAATGGAGAGAAAAATCATCCAAGCTTTGAAAAAAAAACAGCATTTATTCATGATAGAAAAGGAAAAGAAGTACAATATCAATTCACCTGAATATCTGACAGGGTTCCTGAGACGCTTACGAAATCAAGTTATTAAGCTATTTCAATGGAACGTTTATAGCTGTCAATATTTTAGCATAACAAACTAGAAAGGGTCAGGTAAAACTCTTACTAATTGCTATCATATCGAAGTGTTTGAAATACTACTTCTTGCACACAAAAGACTCAAACATTAACATGACGATAACGGAATTTGACATACTTGACATATTTTTGTATTACAGATTTGCAAGAAAGGCATTTTTAAAATTTTCTGCCAGTGACCACTGAACAGATGACTTTATCAAAAGATATGTTATGTTTGTGATGACGACTTTTATTTTGCACAACGAACTAAAATCAATGATTATTGAAAGAAAAGTGAGCAGATTTTTCAATGTGGGATATAGGTCACTGGAAGGAATGGTAAGTCAATACTTAGTTGGTATAAAGTGTTTAAACGGTATCAATTACCAAACAATTGTTTTGCTCTGTATGTTAGAGGTTCCATGTCGTTATACTATATTCAAAATATGGGCTTCAAATATTACTTCTATTATAAAGAGATATTGCAAGTTTAATTACACTCTCTATTTAATAAGCGTGAAAGCGACTCGTAGGTAGACTACTCGACGCATTCCACGCGTTCGCCTAGATAACAGCTCGCGCGTAACCCAACTCAGAGTTCGGTTCCGCGCGCACACCTTCTTGTTATCCTTTGTTTCCTTCATACTCTGTAACTGTTGACCTGTAAAATGCCAGATAAAGTTCTTTGAGGATTATTTTATACTTTCTAGCTGTACACAAATTATTTTTTTCAGGTGAATTGTACACTTACTGTGTGGCCGTCTTGATGTCCACGCAAGTGCTGACCCGCTGGGTATTGGTCCAGGTGGTGTAGAGGACCTCCTCTCCCCCACATAGATGGCACTGACCCGACCAACTGCTTGTCGACTTGCCGTTGTCCGTGGTCACCACAAAACCGAAGGAGGGGAAGTCACAGTTCTGATTGGCGTATCCCACCATAACATTCGGAGCTGGAATACGACGAAAGAATTTTATAGACCACTACTTTCCTAACTCATTCAGGATAGCAATTTTTTAAAGGCTAACTTGATAAGCCCTTTTCTTCAAGTAGCAACACCAGGTTTTTTCTTTTATTGCTATTTTTTAAAATTTATAATAAAGAGTTATGCATCTGAAAAAAAGGGATATCCTATGTAGAAAAGACCTCCAAAATGCCAATTAAAAAGGGAAAACAATAACTTTGAACTTATCATCATGTTACCAATTTAAGAATCTTAATACTAATATGTTTTTCTAATTTACTTCAACTTCACGACAAACACCGCAGTAAGTCTTTTGAGAGTGAAACGGTGATGAGGCGTAAAAAAAAATTACATGAGAAAAAAAAATACAAGTGTAAAAATGGAAGGCAATCTTTTAAGGGCACTTGTTGGGAAAATGTTGGAACCCCTGCCGGAAATGTGAAAATCTGCGTCTCTCTCAGTTTAATTAAAAATCTGCGGACTTCTGTTTGAATAAAGTAACACATTAAGCCTCTACAGTGACAGTTCAACCAATCCTCTACGTTGACAGTTCAACCTTGGGTGTTCTATGATCTTGTTAACTTACCAGTATACCCAGTGAGAAGACCTATGTTGTTGGAGTAGTCTCCAAGAATCATACCGGTTGAGGTAATGCTGATGGTGATTCGGTCGTTGCATTCGTTGTACCATTCGCCTTCAAGATCACAGAATCCGACTGTTTAGAATTATACAATCAAATGGTTTAGTTGCAAAAAGTCTTCATAAACGATTCCTGATGAAACTGCCCAGTGGCGGCACCAAGGGGGGGGGGGGGCATGGGGGGGCATTTGCCCCCCCCAGTCAGAAGCTTTGCCCCCCCAGTTGCCCCCCCCCCAATAATTTTCGGAGTGAAAAAAAAATAAAAGGGTGGAAAATGAAAAAGAAAAGAAAAGGAAAGAAAAAAGTGAAAAAGGAATGGAGAAAAGAAGGAAAAAGAAAGAAAACGGAAACTTGGAAAGCAGTGGCGGCATCAAGGTGGGGGGGGGGGGGGGGGGGGCATGGGGCAAATTTTTTCGCTCAGCTCGTGTAAATATCCTCATATTTGGGTAGTTTCATAGCCGAATATAATTTCTGTACATTTTCACGACAAAAAGTGTTCGCAATAAATAACTACCACCTCATAATCGGGCAGCAAGATGCTCAAATGTCCTCATGCATATTGGGGTAGTTTTATAGCCGAATATGTAATTTCTGTACATTTTTACTACGAAAAATGTCAAAATTTTTGCTCGCTCGCTTCGCTCGCTCGCAGTATATAACTAACACCTCTTTATAATCAGGCAATTCAGCTAGATGCTCAAAATCTCCTCATATCTGGGTAGGTTTATAGCCGAATATTCTGTACATTTTCACTACAAAAAGTGTCAAAAAAATTTTTGTCCGCCCTTGCCCCCCCAACATTTTCTTTTGCCCCCCATTTGCCCCCCCACTTTAAAAATCCTGGTGCCGCCACTGTTCCTGATGAAACTGCCCAATAATAATAACCTCTTTTAGCCATGTAAATATTAATGTTCATCCTAAGGGCCCCGCAATTATCATTACTCCAGCATTACCAGGTACTCATTTAACACCTGTATAAACTCCTATCATTCCAGTATATAAATAAAAAAAACAAAAAAACAAAAAACAAATAAAAATAATAAAAAAAAAAAAACAGACAAAAGAAGTAGTAAACAGAGTTGTTCAAGAATGCAAACGCAGCATATGGGGGCTGCAGTACAAATTCAGTGAAAATTTTGATGTGAAAATAATCATAACGTCATGCAGTTATCGAAAACATGTGATTTTACAAATTGAATCGAAACGCACACTGAGGAGAATACTGAAAATAACAGAAATATTATTGATATAAACAAAAGGAAAAAAAAAAAAAGGTCAGTAGAACAAAATCAACAGAAGTGGTAGAACAAAGGAAACTAGGGCGTTGAATCCAGAGTGATGATCGTTCAAGGCTGTAATTTTCAGTGTAGGCATGTTTGTCGTCTTGCATTATTCGATGTATTTTATTCCTTTTCAGACTGATGGGAAATTGGATGTCCCAGTTTTTCGTGAGGGATTTAGTTTCCTCTCCTGTCTTATGATATACCTGGCACCATACACATCAACATCTAAATAATGAGCATGTGTGTGCGAATACATTTTCCTTCTTGCCAAGAGGTATATGATAGAGCCAGAGACAGGGGAAGGAAGGAGGGGGAGGGGGGGGGGGGGGGAGAAAAAACGTGTCGATACGGGTGAAGAGAAAGATAGACTAAAAGTCGGTGGAACATCTTAGGGGATGTGTTAGCTTGTACTGATACTGAGGCGTCACCTAACAGTGCTCAAACAACCAGATAATAAAGTTATCTCTGTGAATTGAGAGATCATTTTTCATTGTTTAGTTTGATTACGATTATGTAAGGATGATTATTTGTTATTTTATATGCTGTACAAAAATCTGCATTTCAGCCACTTGGCTGCAAAAGTTTTTTTTTTTTTGTTTTGTTTTTGTTTTTGTTTTTGTGTTTTTTTTAAATGTACCATTACCATTACCATTACCATTAAGCAATACACACCTTCTTCGCAGTTTATTCCAGAGAAACCTTGTCGGCATTGACACGTGTACATGGCCATTCCGTCGATACAGGTCGCTCCATTCTGACAAGGAAGACTAGAACACTCATTGATGTCTGTAGAGGGAGACATACAACTTTGGATTAAAGCTCACGCATAGTGTTTGTAACAAAAAGAAAATTGGCAGGAAACGTGTTAAATATAGTCTCACATTGTTCTCCATGTATGAGAAGATGTATTCAAATATTTGTTAACAAAATGTATGCATTTTTCCCTTCTCTCGTTCACTCATATGTAAATTATTCCTATCAATATTCCTCTACGCCTCAGATCGATCGCTCATTATAGATGCTGCATTTATCATGTACGAGATCACTGGATATTCCACCCATGATTTCCGGTGAATTTTAGTGTAAATATCATCAAGAACGCTAGACCACGGCTAACGCTGCCATACGCTGCCATACGCTAGGACCCTTCCACCCTGACCTGACCCTGACGGCTCCCCGCACAACACTCTCAGATCAGCGCTTCGCTTGGAGACCGCGTCCGTGTAGCGTACACTGTAGCATACACATAATCCTCATAGATTTTACAGTGCAATTTGCTGTTTTTGGACTTAAACGTCTCTGGGCCAGGTTGACCTCTCATTTGTTTAATATCTTACTAGAGGAGAAAAACTTCACAGCAGCCTAATGTTGCAAGTCTCTTCCTATTTGTCTTCTGAAATCAAAGAAATCTGAAGAAAAGTTTTGGAGGGTTTATATACTAAAACTATATGACCTTTAAAGGTCACTTGGAATTACTGGAGATCAAGCGCTTACATTGTGAAAGAAACTATCTCAGTTAGGTAGAACGTTAATTTTCATGCGATGTAAAAATCATTTATCTATCGTTTCCAAAGTTGTTGAAATTTCTGGTTAAACCACAACTTATTCGATGTTTAAACGCTGATATGTAGTGTAAGACCATGGTGCATGTTACATATTTCTAAAACTAACTGATAATCATAAACTACCTTTGCAAAGACTTTCTAAAAAAAAAACCTAAAGCAATTTCGATAGCCTTGTCCTTCTGGTGAATTATGCATGCATTACAATTAATCATTAGTGATAGAAACATGATTTTTATGGGATTTACAATAAGGTATTAAAATTTGATTTCTCGAAAGTCTTTGCGATCGTGTTATTCATTAATATCCTTAAAAAGAAAATTGGTTTGGTCAGCAAACATACTAACATCAAATAATAAATTGCAGGCAAAAACGAACAGCACCCCAATAAAGCTACTTCATACTTCCCAAAGTATAACTTTCAAAGTGTCTGCGATTAAAGTTACTTATATTAGCCTAGCACATGATTGCATCACGTCCATTGGTGTACATACCATTTTCGCAAAGATCTCCGAAAAAGCCCGGGGGACATTCACATACGAAGTCATTTCCAGCGTTGACACAAGTTGCTCCGTTCAGACATGGTGAACTCCCACAAGGGTTCAGAGCTGTGAACAGAAGACAAAAGAACACATAAGTCATGTAAGTTGGTCCTATGATGACAAATATGATCAGAAAAATCAGCCATTGTTTATAATAGGAAGTTGCAAAGTCTACACATTACTTCTTCTTTTTTTAATGATATTTTTAAAATTATTTTCTCTCAAATCAAATACATATAAGTGTACAAATCATTCATAACAAAACGGGATGCATTACATATTGATAATTTGGCATGAACATAAATTGCAATAATAAAAGTAAAAAGGACATTTTCATAAACTATTTCATTACTGAACATAGTCACGATCGGAGACGGATCGGAGACGGTATGATAAATACTGGTTGAAGACATACAGAGCATATTTATCGAAAAAAAGTAATTAAGACACAATCGCTGTCGATGTAAATGACATTTAGAGGCTTTAGCAGCGAGATAATTAAAAATCATCTCGACGGGTTTCGATCATCGGATTGATTGAAAAAGCGCTCTTCCGAGGGGAAATTAGTGGATTTTCAGAGTGATATAAGCATAATAACTCATAGCTTAGACAAATTAAAATTGGGTATTTTCTTTTTTTGGCCAACTAAGAAAAAAAAAAAGATCGTAAATGGACAAAATATCACCCAGTTGAGCATGTCCAACGTTTGGCAGAATAATAAACTGCCCTCATTAACTGGGCACTGTTTTAAATCTAAGTGCATAATTACATCAAACTTCAGATCACTGTCTTAAATGTCCCCCCTCCCCCATGTTTTTTTTCAGTACTGCAGTATATTGTAGATACAAAAGAACAAAGACTCATATCAATTGCTGAATTTATGGTTATATACTTTTTTCTTCTCCTTCTTCCCTTTTATTTATTTATTTTTTTATTCATTTATTTATGTATTATTTTTTTATTCATTTATTTATGTATTATTTTTTAAAATTTATTTATTCATTTTTTTAATTTTTTTTTTTTTTTTTTTTTTGGGGGGGGGGGGGGAGGGAGTATACTTACAGATATCGCAAATGTCTCCAGTCCACTGAGCCGCACACTGGCATACCCATTGGTCGATACCATCAATACAAGTAGCACCATTTAGACAGGGGGTGCTTGCACACTCGTTAATATCTGAAAAAAAAAGAAAACAACAACAAAACAATCAAACAATCATAGTAAAGGAAGAACTTGACATATGTCATCAGTACAAATTGCACCATTAGACATGTCATGCTAAGACATTCATTCATATCATTAAAATCATGGTAAATAAAGAATTAAACAATATTTTTATGTCATCGATACAGGTTGAATCATTAAAATAATGAATGCTTTCACATTAGTTAAAAACTGCAAAATCACAAAAGGCATAAATCTTAAATTAAGCCTACGGACCTGTATAAAATAAAGAAGAAAACATAATTTTGTAACAATTTTATAATATTCATCGATAGTTGGTTTTCAGAAGAAAAAAAATCACTGCTTTTATGGGCCATTTTATGAGCAAAACCGACTTCAAATCGCAACATTTTCGGCCCGTTCAAGGGGAGCATTGGAATCTTGAATGAACAATGCGGCTCGTTGCAGCTCCCGAACATCTGCTGATGTAACATCTCAGTCATATCACAAAACCGAAGCTGAACCGATCAATTTTTGGGCCGTTTCTGGGTAAAGTAATTTTGCGTTTGGTCCCATATGGGTCTCGTCTGTGTGACTGGGGTAACAATAGATATCGTTTCTAAGAGGGGACGTACTTGTTCCGCAGTTGACCCCAGTCCATCCGGGCACACATTCACACATGAATCCCATGTTGTCTGCCGTACAAGTGCCTCCATTCAGACACGGATTGCTGCTGCAGAAATCAAGCTCTGTATAGGTGAGAGATAAGAATGAATGTGCACCCTTTAAAATTTTTTTTTATCTATCTGTTTATTTGTATATTCATTTATTCATTCATTTATCTAAGTATTATATAAAATATATGGTAGCTACACTCATTAAGATTACGGCTTTACAAGTTCGCCCTGCAGTGATTCAAGAAAGCTCGTTAGCAATCGCTTTATAAGAATGTAAAGTTGAACTGAAAATAACTTTTCAGATATTTTTTTTTCCTGGCGCTATTGTGGATTGCAAGTATCGTTTGAAATAACCTCGTACCCCTTGATTATTTATTAAGCAGAAACTAATCAAATAAAAAATGCGACTATATTTTCTTGATAAAGGGTAGCACAAGTGTGATTCGGTTTTGATCTGATTTATCAATTTATGTTTGATTCTCTTTTCTTTTGCTTTCAAAATCTTACAGGCAAAGGGTCACACTGATTATGCATGATAAAAAGTATAGGGAAGTTGGCTATAAATAAATTTTGCCTGATAACGCAAATACTCATATTACATCAAAATGGAGGATTGACAAAAGTGGGCAGATTTTGATAACAGGAATACCCTACAGAATACTTATTAACAAACAAACATGGCTTATGCATTGGTTTTAAATAGTATTCAGGATTCACAGATGCACGTTGTGGTTGGTTTCTAAATTGACGTGATATAAGGAACTAAAAGAGATACACATTTCAGTACCTAATGAGCGACTTGGGATAAAAATCTGAATGAGCTGACTCACAGAAGGTAAAAACGTGTTTCTTGATTATAGTATGAAATGCTAGCTGAGTGCCTCAGATGCAACGTATATGTGAAAGAAAATGAAAATGGGATGGAATTAATGTCGTTTGAAGGTTACATACCGATATCACAAAGATCGCCGGTAAAACCTGAAGGGCACATACATTCGAAGTCATTGACGAGGTCGACACAAGTACCTCCATTTTGACACGGATCAAGCAGACAGTCCAAGGCATCTGTGGATAAAAATTACACGTAGATAGTAGTAGTAAATAGTATTAACAGTAGTAATATTAGTAGTAATGGTAGAGAAAGCAATATTAGTATTAGTATCAGTATTATTAGTATTAGTAGTAGTAGCAGTAGTAGTATAGTACTATAGTAGAGGTAGTAGTAGTAGTAGTAAAAGTAGAGGTAGTAGTAGTAGTAGTAGTAGTAGTAGTAGTAGCAGTAGTATAGTAGTAGTAGTAGTAGTAGTAGTAGTAGTAGTAGTAATTATCATTATTATAGCAGCTGTAGCTGCAACAGCAATATTCGGTATTACGTATTAGTATTAATAAAAATGATAGTAGTAGAAGAGTATAGTAGTAGTGGTAGTAATAGTAATAGTAGTAGTGGTAGTAGTAGTAGTAGTAGTAGTAGTAGTAGTAGTAGCAGTAGTAGTAATAGCAGCAGCAGCAGTAGTAGTAGTAGTAGGAGTAGGAGTATTAGTATTAGTAGTAGTAGTAGAAGAAGTAGTAGTAGTAGTAGTATTAATAATAATAATAATCATTATTATTATTATAGCACCTGTAGCTGGAACAGCAATATTCAGTATTACCTATAAGTATTAATAAACATGATAGTAGTAGTAGTAGTAATAATAATAATAGCAGTAGTAGTTGTAGTAGTAGTTGTAGTAGTAGTAGTAGGAGTAGTAGTAGCAGTAATAGTAGTAGTAGTAGTAGGAGGAGTAGTAGTAATAGTAGTAGCAGTAGTAATAGTATTATAGTAGTAATAGTAGTAGGAGTATAGTAGTAATAGTAGTAGTAGTAGCAGTAGTAGTAGTAGTATAGTAGTAATAGTAGTAGGAGTATAGTAGTAATAGTAGTAGTAGTAGTAATAGTAGTAGTAGTAGTAGTAGTAGTAGTAGTAGTAGAAGTAGTTTATTATGAGTAGTTTGCTCGTGTTTTTTGTCGAAATTGACATTACCTTTGTCATCTTAAAAAGTTCCATTTTTTTCATTATACTAGTAAAAGCGTGAGTTTACCTACACTGGATTAAGTACTATTAAAACATTTTCCTCCAACATCATGAATTATAATCACTACATCAAATAGTTTCAGTTTATTGTTTCATATTTCACATTTACAATGTGTTTTTACAGTATACATGTAAATGGGTACAAACAATATAATTGGTACAAACGACTCTGGTACGAACAAACAAGAGATATATTGCCAGAGAAAATAAAAGAAGGTGAGTACCTCATATCTATGCGTCTGCATGCAATATTAATTGAACAGACTGGGCTAGAATAATAATGAAATATTGAGGAGCCTAAGGAGGAAGCTACGCTTGTGAGTTATAGGCTCCAAAGAGTAATACGATTTGTAATAGTCTTTGAAAATAGTAGGAACGAGCAATACATGTTACAGCAATATGAGAATATAAATAAATATAAATAAAATTATTGTGTTACAGTAATCAAAATCGCATTCGAAAAAATAGTATTGGATGGCTTTGTCACTTTCATTACAGCAATATAATATAACAATTCACATTTTTAGGGTAAATAGACATTTCCTGTACGCCGTGGCAATTTCTGAGGCATATATACCGAAGTGCTGACATGATTTTTTTTATTCTCAATTTTTACCGATGGCTTAACGCAACGCACTACATAAGAAACGACATATAAAACAGTAACCACGTATGCACTAATGTAACAGGATTATGATGTCAGCATTTCGGCATAAATGAATAAATAATTACAGGGACACTGTACAGTTCCTCTTAGAAATATTTTACTACTGCTCCCGAATGATAAAAACAGATACTGACTAACTGCAAAGTGACCAACTTACCTGTCAAAATTCTGAATGAGAACCCAGGGCTCTCAATGTTTCTGTCAGTAAAGACATTTATCCAAGCTCGTGAACCTTCGACGCGTACAATGTTGTTCGGAAAATTGACATTGTTGATCGGCCGAGTGGCGTTATCAAGGATCACCGTCGTCGGAAGGGCTCGGTCTCTGTCGACCTCCGCACCAGGACCGATGACGACCTCATCCTTGGCCATTTCGATGCTGAAACTCAGGAACTCGATGTCGATGTATGGTACGTTGGGGATTGCGATGAGGTAGAAGCAGTCTTCTTGGTGAGGGAGCATGGTATATGTACGGACTTCATCAGTCTGGTAGATGTGGCCGTCGCCAGGGCATATCCCTGCAGAAAGAATGAAACAAACCTTTTTTTTTCTGTTGGCTTGATAATGATAATAGGTGAATTTACAAAGCCTTTTTAAGAGTATATTGCGGACTGAATACTGTCACTGTCCTTGCTCCAAATAGCCGATCTCCATGATAAGGCGCTCATTTAGACAAACGATCGAGGAGCTTCTGATATCCGGATGCTAAAGCACATAATCATCAAGAAGTTTGTGAACTGCAATATGAATTTCTAACATTCATGTGCATATAGTTGACAGCGTTCCTTTGAAATTAAATTTAGAATTAACATAAATATGCATGTATGCATGGGCCGCGGAGCCGGGGGGCTGCAGCCCCCCCCCCCCCACTTTTTTGAGTAGACACGTAAAAAAATCTTGGAAAAAAGGCTCGAAAATTTTCATAAATGAGTGAAATCAGATCACCCCCCCCCCCCCCCCCCCACTTTCAAAAACGCTCCGCGGCCCCCGGTATGTACTGATATCAATAACATGAATAATATGCTGGATTTGCATAGCACCTAATGAATCTACGATGTATTTGAGTGCTTTGCACTCTAAAAAAAAAAACACAACAAACAAACAAACAAACAAAAAGCATGGATAAACATGAAACAAGCATGTTTGTTAGATAAAATATTGGGTAAAATTTTACCCAATATTGAGCAAAACTTTACTCAACTCAAGTGCACAGATAAATGAAATAATGGATAATCAAATCCCTGAGAACTTACCATCTCCGTGAATTGCAGGCGTGTTACAATCATAGCCGTAATAAAGTAGCGTCCCCGTTTGTGGACATTGGCAGATGTACCGATCATACGAAGGTACACATGCACCCCTCACACATGGATCGGGCTCACATCCTGTAAGAATAAAAGAATTCAAAGCATGAACATTAAATTCAAGAGAAATAAAGCACAAAAGTCAAAGAAGCAGATCTGTGAAAGTTTGAAGCGATAAGAAAGCTCCGAATTTTTGGAAGTTGTAATCACTACATCACAGGAATTTATGATTGGCCGAACGGGTAATGTCCCTGTCATGTTTCTTAAATCTCCCATTTTTTCACACAAAATGACTAAAACGTAATGTTTTATAAATATGTTACTCAGTAGGATCTTTTTCGTTTTCCAGGACCTATGATATCAACAACATATTTTGAGTGCTGCCCCGAAGGAAAAGGCGCTTAGGATAAAACAGGAAATTAATAATACTTTTGTGTAGAACAAACAGGAGAATTGACAGTGAATACGTCACAATCGACCCACCAAATTGCCAATTTGAGATTCGCATAGATTTAGTGATCCCATTCTTCAAAGATTCACAGCTTTCTTTCTTTGTCCGATTTCTTTCAAACTTTTACCATAATGTTTATTATACTTATGTTGTTGTTGTTGTTGTCGTTTTTTTAGGCGGGGGACGGGTCACACAAATCAACTTGTTACAAAGGTTGGATTGCCATTTAAAGTAAAGCAAGTCCCATAAATTATTAAGCAATCTGATTTCGTTAAATTTTGTAACATATAACCGAAAGATTGTCAACATTTTACGCAGTTGTGAACTTGGTGAATACTGCGATTTTTCATTCTAAAGTCATAATTACATGTTTTGTTGAAAGACATGCTGCAGTCAGGGAAAAATATCTCAGTTGCTATTTAAAGTAAAGAGGAAATTGGATTCTTTTAGCCTTCTTGCCTGTAACGTTAATCAAAATGTTTTGCTTCATTTCCTCATTATGTGCAATATACGAGAAAACGTATTAAGACCTTTATCCGACATTGTCTATTGTCTGACCTGCTGCGCTGAAGAGCATTAACTTTTCATTCGCCATGAGAACAGATTGGATTGGCACAATCGCAGGCCTGCCACGAGTGGCAAACGGCAAAAACAATAGGCCCGGAGCAGGGGCGTCGATCCTGGGGGCAGGGGGGGGGGGGCGATTGCCCCCCCCCCCCGAAATTTTTTTTTTGGGGGGCAAACATATCATTTTGCCCCCCCCCCCCCCCAAAAAAAAAAAAAAAAAAAAAAATCCTGAGGTGTAAAATAAAATAAGGAAAAACTGATGCAAAACTCGGAAAATGACACCTTCCAAACAATGAAATACAAAAGGTTTTACACGGTCAGACTTCGATTTCGCTGCGCGGTCCGCACGCAAATTCTATTTATTTACTGCGTCATGTAACCGTGGAGAAGCTGTTTTTAAGAGGCGTTCCAAAAAATCATGACGCCATTAAAAAACGTTCTGAACATATATAATTCAATTCAAAGTTTAAATTTTCATATTTATTTAGTTTTTTTCTCTATTTTTTTTCATATCTTATTAGTGTTTATTTTTTTGTTATTATTTTGTGTTATATCTTCTCTACTCAATTTGCTGTTATGGAAAATATATTTTCCAATCATTTTGTCGTTTTCCATGTGATCTTTAATTCCATTTTCTGTTCATGATATCGATATGCATACTTTACTTAAGTTCAAATTACCATCATATCTTTATCAATGCTATGATGATCAGAGGCAGCGCTCCGGGGAAGGGGGGGGGGGGGGGGGCACAGTGCCCTCTCACTTTTTCAAATACCCCCAAAGTGCCCCTTTTCATAGTTGATAAGTCCCTTTTTCTTCGTATAGTGCCCCTTTTTCTTTCTAATAAGTGTCCTTTTTACCTTCTGATGAGTGCCCCTTTTAACCTCAGAAATTAGTGCCCCTTTTGTTTTCTGATAAATGCGATGTCGGTAGATAGTGGTATATATAAAGTATATATGTGGGTATGTATGAAGTCCACAAAGGAGCCTTATACGTATAGCTCCAAATAATCAGAGAGGCTTCATAATAATACATTCCCCTACTGATATCAGCACAATAGTGAGGCAGTAGAGCAGGGGGTAGAAGGGGCCCAATGCCCTAAATTATACAAGAATGAACAGTGCTCCTAAATTATAGAAGGAATGAGGACAATTTTTTTCTAAATTTTTTTTAAAGCTCACTCGCTACGCTCGCTCGCATTTACTATTATCTTCTTATCATATTAGGAAAATCGCTGTATATAATTCAACACCCGTTGCCTTCAGCGTTAGAAATAAATCTTACATTTTTTGCTCGCTCAAGAAAAAAAAAGAATAAAGAAGCAAAAATTGTAATCAAAGTGGGGAGGGGGACATTAACCTGTGTTTGTATAGCAGATTTTGTCTGGATGGGGGGGGGGGGGACTGGTTAGTACCCCCCTTTATCCTTTGTATTCGTCACTGAAGATAAATGTTTTGTGGAGAGATGCTGTCTTTTGATTTATTTCATTTCAAATGTTTGTTCCGACGTCACTCCATCCAGTCCTTTCATTAATTCTAATATTTACAAAAATACAAAATCTCTGACATGTAGGACTCTAAGATAATTTTGAATACGTCGTGGTCGTAGTACACCAATATTTGAACAAGGGGAGCCAGTGTCATATTATGTTTGTATTGGTAGGTCAAAATATGGAGTTCTTACATTCTCAGAAGTCAAACAGTAAGTATTATATATATATATATATATATATATATATATACATACATATATATATGTATGTATATATATATATATATATATATGTATGTATATATATATATATATATATATATGTATGTATATATATATATATATATATATATATGTATGTATATATATATATATATATACATATATATATATATATATATATATATACATACATATATATATATATATATATACATATATATATATATATATATATATATACATATATATATATATATATACATATATATATATATACACATATATATATATATACATATATATATATATATATATATACATATATATATATATATATATATATATATATAGTGAGAGAGTGTGGATGTGTGTGTACCATTATATGTTTCATTCTCACTGTTTGCTTTAGCAAATAAACTTGAAGAAGGCCACGAGCCGAAAGCTTGTAAATACACCGAGTTAAAAGTGACCTGCTTCATTATGTTCCATCATTCTCTGTTCACACACTTTTTTTTTTTTTTTTTTTTTTAAATAACACACATGCACACGCTGGTATCAATATGTCTATAGCACTTCATTTATGTGATGTACGATAAAAGAGCAATGTAGATAAAATGCCTTGCTCAAGGGCATAAGTGCCGTGCCGGGGATCGAACGCCCGATCCTCGCATCTCCAGTCAAGCGCCTTAAACCACTGGACCACGGCACTGGACCACGGCACACACACACACACACACACACACACACACCATCTTTATTTTGATTCCACTCAATAATTATACATAAATCATAATTCCACATTTCAATGAAAGTAAATGCATATGACAACTAAAACAGATTTTCTTGTAACATTTTCTATAAATGAATAATTGAAATTCGAAAAATTAAAAGAAAACATTGAATGAAATCTTTTCATAAAACACCCCCCCCCCCCCCATGAACACGAGAATTAATACACATGTATATACATGTATACACGTATAATTAATAAAAATAATTCTTCATTGCAAAATGGAACTGACTAATACAGGCTGACTTCATACAAAAAAAAAGATACAATTCATAGGTTATCAATCATACTCACGAAATAAAAATATCCTAGATCAATAGGCCTACATAATTATAGGCCTACAATGAGTCAGAAAAAACAAAAGAATGAAATCAATCCATAAAAACAAATTATACCCCTCCCAAAACAAACCATTACCAAAGCCCCCCCCACACACACACACCCTCCCTCTCTCTCACACACACACCCATACACACACCACACGCCCACCCCCCCCCCCCACATGCACGCACACACACACACACACACACACACACACAACACAATTACAATAAGGTTACCCGTTCACACTCATATTTACCTTTAGTTCTTCCCATTTTTTTAGGTGTACTGACAACCTACCCGTTTTCGTAGCTTATTCCTTTTCTTCCCCTATAAAATCCGTAATAATTTTCTGTATCTTGATACTGGAAGGTAAATGACCTTCTGCCCTTGATTTAAAAATTGTATATTTTACCCAAATTATAATGCTATTCACACACTTAATTCTATTTGAGTTGCCCGATAATCCTAAAAATATATCTCGCCACTTCATATCCCTTAATTCAACTAAATCACAGTGTTCAATAGTAAATTGCCATAACTCTTTGACCTTCCCACAATTGGAAAATAAGTGTATAAAGTAGGTTTCTTTGTCCTTTTTGCAAAATGAACAGAAATCGTCCTCAACAAAACCAAACTTCACTAGCTGTACTTTTGTGTATATGACTCCGTGTAATTGCATGAACTGAAATTCTCTCTGTTTTCTGATAAGTGTTGTGCATCTTGCTGTTATGAAAAGATCACTTATTTCTTTATACGTTAAGTCAAATTTGCTATTACAATCCTTTACTTGCAAGTTATATGATTCACGTAAATCTTTGACAAAACAGTCATAAATTTTCTTTGATTTTGTAGCCTGAAACATTGTTATCTGACCAGAAATATTTAGGTTCATATCAAAATCAAACAAATCAACTTGCTGAAATTTAACAGAGGGGGTGGCGTTCTTCCAACTAGTAGGTATAACATGTGCAATTTCAATAATCTGAAGCAATTGATTCGCGTTTAACCCAATATTTTGGAAATGGGCCACAGGTTTCAAATGACCATTATCAAAAATATGGTTTACATGGTATATGCCTTTATCAAATAAATCTTTATCAAAAGTCATTTTACCTTTCATACATATATTTCTGTTATTAAATATTATAGGATTCACTTCATTTTCAGAGTATCTGAATTTTCCCATATCCTGCCAAGCCTTCAACATTTCTAAATAAAATGGAGGTATTTTCAGTGTTAATTTGGACGTATCGTAGTTACATAAAAACAAAAATCTCCCCCTACGGTTCGAAAGCAGTGATCAAAGTACAGTTTCCATCCAGCATTCTTTTCTCCATATAATAAATGTTTTAACCACATTATACGTTGTGTCTTCGCAAAAAGTCTAAAATTCATCATTCTCAACCCCCCCCCCCCTTAAGCGTAGTCCTGATACATTACTTTCCTTTTTATACGGTCTTTTCCTGCCCATAAAAATTCAAAAGTTATTTTTTCCACCTCATTAAGCAACCACTGAGGGACTACTATAAGAGATGAGACATAGTTCAACCTTGACAGTGCATATGTTTTTAACAAGTGTATCTTACCCAATGTTAAATCCCTCTCTTTCCACCACCCTAATAGCCTCTTTATTTTACTAAGTATCTCTTTGTAATTCAAATCTTCTTTTATTCTAACATCTACAGAAAAATGAATACCCAATATTTTAACTTGCTGAACTAGGTTTCCAAACAAAGGTATATGAGGTCTATCACTATCCTTGCCCTTCCACAAAAAGTTTGTTTTTCCTTTATTGATTTTAAGACCGCTGACTTTCCTGAATTCTTCAAAAAGATATTGTAGCCTATTAATTGAATTCGTATCTTTCACAAAAAGGGAAATATCATCTGCATACAAAATTTGTTTTATTTCATTTCTTTCAAATTGAACTCCCTTTACTGCATTATCTTTCCTTATTTTCAGAGCTAAAGTTTCGATAGCTAATAGAAACAAGTATGGCGACAATGGATCTCCCTGTCTTACTCCTCGCTTCAAGTTAAAGTATCCCGTGGAATATCCCCCATTCATTATACAACTGGTAATATCTGTGTAAAGCACCTTGACCCATGAACGAAACGTATGACCAAATCCAAATAATTCTAGGATATTAAATAAAAAATCATGAGAAACCGAGTCAAATGCCTTTCCAAAGTCCACTGTGACTAAAAATCCAATATTCTGATCAAACGAATGAAATAACATATCATCAACTAGTCTTACAGCTTCTCCTATATTCCTATCTTTGATATAACCTACTTGGTCATGATGGATTATCTCACTTAAAACCTCTTTTATTCTTTTTGCTAATACTTTCGATAATATCTTGTAATCAACATTTAGAAGCGTAATCGGTCTATAATTTTGAACATACATTTTATTCTTTCCCTCTTTTTCCAATAATGTAATTACACCTTGCTTTTGCGATGTTGACAAATTACCCCTATCATATGCTTCATTCAATACCTCTACTAAGGTTTCCCCCAAAACTGACCAAAAAGTATAATAAAATGAAACCGTCATTCCCTGGAGATTTATTGAATTTCATTTCTTTTAAAACACTGAAACATTCATTTCTAGTGAGTTTTCCTTCACAGAACTCTCGATTTTCTTTGCTTAATTTTGGAATATCGTTAAGAAATAGATCATTTTGATCACTGACTGCCTCATCATTTGAATACAACTTTTCATAATAGGATTTCATAATCTTTAATATTTCCTTACGGTCTTTTATTAACTCTTCATCTTGATTATATAATTCATTTATAACACTTTTCCTTTTATTGGACTTTAATAACTGTTCAAAATATTGTGTTTTCTTTTCTCCTTCCTCAAAATATTCAGCCCTAGATCGGATTTTTAAACCATGTCGAGCATAGTCATAAAGTTTGTTTAACCTGGATTTCTTTTCCTCAATTTCAACAACTACAGTTCTAGACGCTACATCCAAAAGCTGATTTTCAAGATGTTTGATTTCTTCGTCTAATTTATGAATTTCCTGTTTCTAAGTTTCGCCTTTTTCTTTGTGTAACTAATAATATATTCCCTCATTTTCATTTTAAGAAAGTCCCATAATACTAATTTGTCAGGTATTTTAGGTGTCCACTCTTCTTTTAATTCTCTTATTTTATCTTTAAAACTATTTACAAATTCCTGATCTGCACACAAACCACTATTAAATTTCCAATAGGATTTACCAAAGTTTGGTGTCTCTAAAAAAATTCCTAAGTTGCAACAGAACAGCAGAGTGATCGGGAGTAATTGATGTCAAAATCTCACAGTTTTTAACAAAATTTTGTAAACTGGAAGAGCCAAACCAATAGTCTAAACGACTCTGTATAATTGGCCACTTTTGTCTGAATGTGAATTGTTTATTATGTGATTTCTTTTTCGCCATATGTCTACTAAACTAAATCTGTCAAGAAAATCTATAAATTTCTCATTAAACTTGGTTTTTGAAACGTTCTTTGGTCCCATATAATCTAAATCCCCATCCATTATTGTATTGAAATCTCCTCCTAACAGAAATAACTGTCCCGTGTTTTGAAATTTTGAAATGCAGTTATCCAATTCTTTTAAAAATTCAAGTTGCATCTTTTCTTTATCTCTTGTTGGAAAATAACAATTACACAACACCAATTTAGTCTCTTGCAGTTCTACTTTGATTACAATGTACCGTTCG
Organism: Heliocidaris tuberculata; assembly: GCA_025618425.1. Classification (NCBI taxonomy): domain Eukaryota; kingdom Metazoa; phylum Echinodermata; class Echinoidea; order Camarodonta; family Echinometridae; genus Heliocidaris; species Heliocidaris tuberculata. The sequence goes on from CM046848.1 coordinate 2,755,119, forward strand.
TTCTTATCTATTTGCAAGAACATCAATTTTCAAATTTAGGTTTGGAGATATTAAAATCAAAACACCCTTGCTGTGATTTGATCCATGACTAAAAAATATTGGACCATTCCATTCTGATTTCCATCGTTTCTCTACCTCTATTGTACTGTAAGTCTCTTGTAGAAAAGTGATGTCACTACCTTTACTTTTACACCATTCAAAAATATTTTTCCTCTTAGTCTTTTCTCTTATTCCTCTTACATTTACAGAAAGCATGCTAAAAGGTGACCTATCCATATAACCTGGAACAACCCGAAATTACAACAACCTTAAATTTGACATTTACATATACATGCATAAAAGACACATGGACTTCTTCAGTCATGCAAAAATATCTGGAATATAAATAGAAGTTATCAGGTGCTAAATTTGAATGTGAACAGGAACCAGAATACATCAACCAATCACCTTTACACACAAAACCACACCACCCCAGACACTCGCACTCACTGAAAAACATGCAGTTAATCCTATGTTCCCTAACACTAAACCAAACCTCAACGCCCAAAACTGACATGAAAAGTAACCACCGGACTCTGGTCTCTTTAATGTAAAATGAATTAGCATTAATGTACATTATCTTCTTGATTCCTTTCGACAATTTTGGAAACCCAAATATCTTCTTGTAATACTTAAGTCAAATAAGCCAGTAAAGCTCTTTCTATCACAATAAAACACAACCTTTTTCTTTAATGGCTAATCCACGAGTAATGACATTAGGAAAGAAAACCATTAAAAGAAAAGGAAGGGGGAACATTTGAATATGACGAAAGTAGGCAAATAGCTCTAACTTACAGGCTTCAGTTTGTAAATTATACAGGCCACACATAATATATTTCCTGATTAAATTGCCAGTCACACACACACACGCACACGCCCACACACACACCCACACACCCACACACACACACACACACACACACACATACATACATATATATATATATATATATATATATATATATATATATATATATATATATATATACATATAATTGTAAGGAAATAACATATACAACAGCTTTGGCAACTCTTGTGTAAATAATTTTGATTTAACTTTGATTTAAGCTAGGCAACCATTATTTCTCTCATTTTCATTTCTCATAATTATATATATATATATATTTATAAGCGGGATGGCCAGACTGGCCAGAACCTTCACATTTCGTGGCGTAACCATGCTTATACGCAAAAGGAATGTCATATTTCACGCACGTACCGTACCCCTCCCTCCACCTTGAAGGGCAACCTTGAAGCGCATAAAACTTACCATTAATGGTAACTCTGCTATCAGTGGTAACTACCATGGTAACTTCACTCAACAGCCAATCGAAATAAAAGTTTCAATGGCAATTACCATTGACGGCAAAGTTAACGTTAATGGTAAGTTTTATGCAATGGGGCCCTGGTAAGATTGGTAATAATTTGAATTGTGTGAAAGCAGAAAAATAAGATAAAAAAGATGATGAAAGTTTGAAAAAATCGGACAAAGAATAAGAAAGTTATGAATGTTTGAAAAATGAGATCACTAAATCTATGCGAATCTCAAATTGGCAATTTGGTGAACAGGTGAATCAATTGTGACGTATTCCCGGTCGACCCTCCCGTTTACCGCACACTAAAATATCATTAATTTCCAACTCCTAAGTACCTATTCTCTCGGGGCATTAATCAACATGTATTTTATGTAAATCATATTGTTATACAGGTCCTTCGAAATGAGTGATACATTTCGAAAAATTGACATTTAAAAAAAAAAAAATTCATTTTGTGTGCTGGAACAAATGGGAGAGTTGACCGCCGCTACATCAGAGTGACACTATGGATTCGGCCAATTTGAACTTCCAATATGTTTAGTGATTACAACTTTGAAATATTTATAACTTTCTTATTGCTTGTCCGATTCAAACTTTCGCTAACTGCTTCTCTAGTTTTCTGCTGTATTTCAGAAAAACATGCCATTAAAGTGAGATTTCCCTTTAACAAGGTTTCAGAGATTGTAATCGTTTAAGAATGATTATTCATCTGACTAATTTTTGTAAAAGTCTTTCTTTCACTGAGGAGCAAAATAATCACACCTTTTAATCATGCATGGAATATTAGTGAAATAATGTTCTTATCGCCTCATTATCAGTTTAATCTTTATCACAAGGAATCGAGGATGATTGGTTAGACTTCATTTTTCATAATAAAAAATCAATTATGATTAGGTTCTCAATATAGCAAATATCGCGTACATTTCCTGTCTGTTATCGATACACAGACTAATAATTGTAAATAAACTGCTACTACTACTACTACTATTACTACTACTAGATGTACTACTACTACTACTACTACTACTACTACTACTATTACTGATGCTACTTCTGATACTACTAATACTACTGATGCTCCTGCTGCTGCTGCTGCTTTTACTACTACTTCTACTACTACTACTACTACTACTACTACTACAACTACTACTACTACAACTACTACTACTACTACTACTACTCCTATTAACTTCTATTACTGCTACTACTACTACTAGTACTACTACTACTACTACTACTAGTACTACTACTACTACTGCTACTATTACTTAATGCTCTACTAACAACACCACAACTACTGCTACTGATAATATTACTACTACTACTACTACAAAAACTACTACTACTACTGCTTTTACTACTACTACTACTACTACTACTACTCCAACTACTGCTACTACCACTACTACTGCTACTACCACTACTACTACTACTGCCACTACTATTACTACTACTACTACTACTACTACTACTACTGCTTTTACTATTACTATTACTACTACTACTACTACTGTTTCTACTACTACTACTACTACTGCTACTATTACTTAATGCTCTACTAACAACACCACAACTACTGCTACTGATAATATTACTACTACTACTACTACTACAAAAACTACTACTACTGCGCTACTACTGCTACTGCTGCTGCTGCTTTTACTGCTGCTACTACTACTACTACTACAACTACTACTACAACTATTACTGCTACTACTACTTTTACTACTACTACTACTACTACTACTACAACTTCTACTACTGCTGCTACTACTACTTTTACTACTACTACTACTACTACTACTACTATTTTTATTATTACTACTACTACTTTTACTTAATTCTATGCTACCAACATCACAACCAATGCTACTGTGTCTCAAAATGTTAACTAGATCGATGACGCACTTTGAATGCTCTATTTTTATCACTTTCATTACTACTACTACTATTACTACTACTACTACTACTACTACTACTACTACTACTACTACCACTCTTACTATTACTACAGTAGTAACTGCAGTAGTAACTACTGCAGCTACTACTGTTACTATTATGCCTCCTATCACTACCACTGCTGCTAATTTGCTATTTTTACTTTTCTGCGATAGCTACTCTTTAGGTCAAATTTCCATTACCCATTTCTTCTTATGGAAATATCATTACAAGATCTATCACTGCTGTGTAGGCCTCCCACATTAACTATGTTAAATGTATTTTTTTTTTTTAGGCTTTTGTTTTTCATGAAACATCAGTTCAGGCCAGTGTAATTCAGATATTGATATAATATGCATAGTCTGGATTACAATAGAATTATACAGGAAAATACAAAAGAAAATATCCGACCTAAGTTGAAATCAACAAAATTAGATTACAGAACTACCACATGCCCATTTCATGATATTCAATAAATTATGTTGTAACAATGACCAACCCCACCCCCTGACTCTCTCTCTCTCTCTCTCTCTCTCTCTCTCTCATCTGCTAGAAATAGGGAATTATGTTTGGAATATATCCAATGTTCAAATTCAAACTTACCATCAAGTTGGGCTGAAACCCCGCCCAACAGGCAGGCAGCAAGAGCCAAGGTAACCGTGATAAACTGCATCTATAAAGTCGTCCTCGACAGCGGAGAAGCATATATCCCGAGAATAGACAATCGCACTCCTATCTTTCTACTACGAGACGAGGCCTAGTCCTTGTGCAGTGTCTCCAGTTAGCTCCGTATAGCGTACTGATGTCCCGGAGCCGCACCCTCTTCTCGTTTCTCCGTACCGTACCCGTTCAGCCCAACGGGCTCTGATTGGTTGAATCTCGTTAGCGACTAAGTATTCAACCAATCACAGCTCACCTCATGGATACTAACGAAAGCTCCAATATCGGCGGTGCACTTTATATTCCTCCCCGGTGATTTTTTTTTTCTTCTGAGTCTGAGTCAGGGCAAATCGGCGTTGAGCTATTGTTAAACTCCTATCTATTCTTCTATGATGGGGTTGAGCTATTCGCTGTGGTGGAGAAAGAAGGCGAATATTATCCATACAGGTCAAATATTTCGTGGTTCATGCGATTTGCTTCGAAAGAGGAGAAAAAAGGTGAACTTTCGGAATCAACAGCTACTAGAATGCGGAGGCAGCAAAGAAGAGACAAACGATTATTCATTGTTATGCACCCTGAATAGTTTAGTGAGGTTCGGAGGAAAACAAAATTTACTGTTTAGTCAAAAGCCCTACTTGTTTACAAAAAACTTTTTAGTATTACATTTAGTAGAGTGTAGTACACTCTATAAAGACGGAAACATAGATACAATATCTTAATGCATAGCCTGTCAGATTCTGAAAAGGAATAGAATTCCGAAGTCATTCCACGACAGAAAAATAGCACTATCAATGTCCAGAATGAATATTCGTTGATTTATCGTCGTTTGGCATTTTATACAAAACGACAGTTGGTATGGGGTAGAGAGAACAAAAGTCGGACCAAAATATCGCTAAGAATGGAAACATATATTTATTTTTAGTAAGCAATATCGTCGTTGATCCCTCAGTTTTCCCTATTTTGACTGAAGTCCCGAGCTCTGCTTTCTCGTTTTTCATGGCAGAGCAACATCTTCAACAAACTCTGCTACTATTGCCTTATTGCTATAGACATTGTAGTATTCAGAGGAGTTGCTACAGAATAGGAGCACAAGGGGGCATGTGACCCAATCATTATGACAAAAATACTAAGCAGAAAAGAGGGTGTGTGTGTGTGTGTGTGTGTGTGAGAGAGAGAGAGAGAGAGAGAGTATGTGTCGGAGAGACAGAGAGAAAAAGAAAAAGAGAGGGAGAGAGAGAGGGGGGAAGAGAGAGAGAAAGGGGGGGGGGGGTGAGGAGGCAACGTGAAAAGACAGATGATACGATCCCCACCAACCTTCTCTCCTTCTCGATGGACATGGTCTCCCCCCCCCCCCACCAACACTTTATCATGAGCTAATAAGAACTGTGCCCCAAATTGACACCAGTGCCTCCTCCATTGCTTGCCCATTTCGATTCTGCTAATGTTTCCTACTACTACAATGACTGCTACTATTACTACTACTACCACTGCTACTACTTCTATTACTACTACCACTGCTAATACTTCTATTACTACTACTACTACTACTATAGCTATTATCTGTCTGTCTATCTTTCTATACGACATGTGTTTTTTATTTGCGATAATCGTATTTTTAAATAGTTGTATGACGTCGTCTGAAACTTCTGACACACATTTTTTAAATACAAGTTGACCTTATCCGTTTATTTGATGATTAATGAGAAATCATATTTGTATTAGCCTTCACCTCATTCAGTGGTTCTATTCAATTTCAAAATGACCCACTATTGTGGAAATGCACATCATTCATTTGGTTTTCGCCCTTCTTTGCACTGTGTAGGCCAAGAGAAGAAGGATATTTCCCCAAGAGATAAGAGTTCATTCGCATCAAGAGCAGTATCAGCATAGTGACATCAGTAGAAGGAGAAAAAGTAGGAGTAGTAGTACTAGTAGTACTACTAGCAGTAGAAGTACTACTACTACTACTACTACTACTACTACCACTAGTAGTAGTAGTAGTAGGAGTAGTAGGAGTAGTAGTAGTAGTAATAGTAGAAGTAGAAGTAGTAGTAGTAGTAGTAGTAGTAGTAGTAGTAGTAGTAGTTGTAGTAGTAGTAGTGTCACTTGTTTGTTGCCAAATTTGTAAGGTATTTTACTACCAAGGAATTATTGTACAAAATATCAAGTGAATGTGATTATTATGAAAATACACTACAATAATTAAATACAAAATACTGCGAAATAGGTCAAGAATAAAACTTGTATGGAATTACACTTATATCAACTTGATGCTTTATTATTTTCTTGTCTTTTCCAAATTATAAACTCAAAATGTTTTACAGTTGAAAGGACAAAATAGTATCCAATTTCACACAAGTTAACTGTTCACTATGATATCAAATTAATTGTAATTTTGTATGCAATAATAAAACCTTCATAAGTCAAAGAAAGTTTTTTTTTAAATATATCTTTACTGGGTAAATAAACCATTCTCTAAGGTATATCGTCAAAAGTTTTGTGTCCTACTTTTGATGAGGAATGCTGGCAAGTTGTAGAACCCAACTCTACCGATTCGTGCAAAACGCATGAACGAAAATCCAAGTTCATTGGGGGTCACGACCTTGCTTGGAGAGCAGTCGCGATGAAGAACACAGAGGACTAGGCCTGGTGTTTTTTTTTTTTATGTCATCGAAGACGATCCGGATGTCGAATTCGAAAGCGACATCTGAGACGAACGTAGTTGAATACAGCTCAGAGTGAAAAGTGACGATAAAGGCACAAGGCCGGCGTCCTTGCCAAGAGTTGACGAGCTTAGCCCAGCTAAGCGATGGACGAAAAATGCGACTGTATATAGAAAGATTATACCAAAACGGATTCTAACAAATACTCCCTGACACTATGAATTAATTGTCCTTACTACTTTTAAACACATTATACACTTCAAAATTTCACATGTAACCTGTTTGCCCGACAATTAATACCTTCATGCACAAGAAATTGAGCTTCATTGATTTTCAAGTTGATTTTAGCATACAAAAGAAAGACATTTTTTTTAAATGTCAACATGCAATTAAAAGAAACAAAATTATTATTTTTTTTTTTACTGGAATTATTCTATATATAAAATACACGTAATGTAAATCTGTGCCTTCTTATTACATATCATACAATACGAAAGAAAACAGAAACTCATAATTCTACACAATCATATACGCAAGTCCTTACTTCTACAAAATATTTTAATTAGTAAATAATTCAACTTACGGATATCTGTCTGGTCTGGTTCTTGGTGTTGTGCTGTTGGTGTGCGGTGAGCAGCCAGGGAAAAGTTCCTAAATGTTGCTAGCCAGAAATGCTTGCCGATGGGAAGAATCTATATAGGCCTCAAATCACACCCAGTCACATCACAACACGACAGCCTCTCATACACGAGGAAGATGAGCTCAACCTCTCCTCACAACAGTTACATGAGATCTGCACTGATTTTTCCTTCAAACAGCTCTCACTACGACTCATGACCTGACACACCTAGAATTTCATCCAATTACCTCCTATCTTTCCCAAAAAACCTAGCAACAGAAAAACACCTTAATAGTCTAATTAATTCGAAGCAGAGCTCCTTACAATGCAGCAACCCTAACCGCGCGAGCTCCTTACAATACAGTAAAAACCTAAACTTTCTTGCACCTGGCTAAAGCATTTATAACAAAGGCATACAAAAGAGCAAGGCATAATAAAAGAAATGCTATTAGACTCTAACTGGTAAGAGGAAATCAGGGTCAGGGTGACATTTCGCCCCCTCCTTGAGAAATTTTTTTGGGAAAACAAAAATTTTAAAAATCAAAAAAAAAATCCTGCCCTGTATTTCTTGGCCATCATTTCAGTTCTATCTGAAACAAACAAAACATAGAAATTATTGTGTGAAACAATGCTGTACATACGCCTGTGCACGGCATTCCCTCTCATCCAGTTACCTGGTAAAGACACAGGAAGATGTACTGATTAAAATAACCGCACTTCCTGTCTGGGGGAAAAAATACTTGTTAGAATATCAATTGTGTAAACCAATTCAGGTAAGGCGACTTAGGTAATCTGCACCTACATTATCTTTGCCTTTAATGGCTTCTATCCGAAACCTGTACGGTTGAAGTGCCAATGCCCAACGAAGAATTCTGGCGTTAGCGACCTTTGACCGTCGTATTGCCAAAAGTGGACAGTGGTCAACCTCAAGGACAAATTCTCTGCCATAGAGGTAGGTCTCGAATTTGAGCACTGCCCAAACTACCGCTAAGCATTCCTTCTCAATCGTTGAGTAGGCTCTCTCTCGCGTTAAGAGTTTCTTACTAGCATACGCTGTAGGGAACTTGTGTCCATCATGTTCCTGTAGGAGCACAGCTCCAATGCCTGTGTCTGATGCATCGGTACGTAGAATAAACGTCCGATTTACATCTGGAAGACGGAGGATGGGTTGACGTGACAACTTCAACTTCAAAGTATTGAATGCTCTATCTTCTGCATCTCCCCATCTGATGTGGTTGGGTTCTCCCTTCTTCGTCAGATTTGTCAATGGTACAGCGATTGCGGCGTAGTTCGGTACAAACCTGCGGTAGTATCCCGCCAGTCCCAAAAATGACCGAAGCTGTTTCCTTGTCTCTGGCTTCTTGGCATTCTGAATCTCTACAATCTTGTCTGGATTGGGTTGTACGATTCCTCGGCTCACACGATGCCCCAAGAAGTCCAGCTCGGCATATCCCACAAAACACTTGGATGGTTTTGCCTTCAGATTTGCTTCTCTCAACCGTAGCAGCACAGCTTGAACTGTTCTTAGGTGGTCATCCCACGTTGTAGTATGCACGAGAATATCGTCAATGAAATTGTCCACGTTCGGCAACCCGCGCAATACCGTTCTCATTACTCTGCTAAAGCTAGCTGGAGCATTTACAAGTCCAAACGGCATAGTTTTGAACTGGTACAATCCATCATGAGTCACAAATCCAGTAAGTGGTTTGGCATGATCGGATAATGGCACTTGCCAATATCCTTTAGTTAAGTCTATCTTCGTGAAGAATCTATCCCCTGCCAGCTTGGCAAAAATCTCCTCTTGATCCGGGATGGGCTCGGCGTCAATGATAGTTGCTGAATTGAGTTTCCTGAAATCACAACAAAAGCGATTTGTGCCATCTTTTTTCTTGACAAGTACTATCGGTGACGCATAAGACGATGAAGATTGCTCAATGACACCTAAACGCATCATTTCCTGTATCTCGTCCTTGACCACTTGTCGGAGTGAGTGCGGTAAGGGATAAGGTTTACTACAAATTGGCTCGTTGTGAGTGAGTTGTATATCATGATGACCAGCATTTGTTATGCCTGGAACATCGGTAAGTACATCTTCAAACTCACACAGTAGTGAAAATGCTTGACGACGTTGCTCATCGTCCAACTTTGCGTCAATACTAACATCGTCAACACCTTGAGTTCGCTTGGTAGTTGGAATGTGAAGTAGATTCTCGTTGGACATCCTTCGAACTGACGAATCTTCGTCATCATTGGTGTCACCGTCATTGACGTCTTCATCCTCGACAACAGAGGTTGAGGCTACTTCAAATGGTGCACCAACATCCGGAAGGTCTTCCCTGCGAATATATCGCTTCAGCAAATTCGCGTGGAACGTTGTGATCCTATTCCCAAGATCAACGCGATAATCAAGTTTTCCAACTATACCAACAACTCGAAATGGCCCCTTCCAATGCATAAGGAGCTTATTTTTGTCTGTGGGAAGGAGCACCAACACCTCATCACCAACTTTGAAAGAACGCTGCCTAGCCTTGCGATTGTAGTTCTGTCTGTATTTCTCGTGAGACTTTAACAGCTCCTTCTGGGCAATGTCACAAGTTTTCTCCATCTTCTCCTTGAGATCCAACACAAACTGGTATGTGGATTTTGTCTCCGGTTCGGTGTCCTCCTTTGTCCACAACTCCTTCACTATCATGAGGGGTCCTCTCACGACTCTGCCGTAAAGTAACTCAAATGGCGCAAAGCCAGTGCTATCTTGCGGCGTTTCACGATACGCAAATAACAGAGGATCAATATACCGATCCCAATCGGTTGGGCGTTCTTCACACATTTTGTTGAGCATCTGTTTCAACGTCCCGTTAAATCTCTCTACGAGCCCGTTGCACTGAGGATGATACGGTGTCGTTGTCACGTGACGTATAGACAACAATCTGCTCACCTCACGCATTACATCTGATGTGAATTGTGATCCTCTATCGGTAAGCATCTCCTTCGGGAATCCAACACGCGAATAAATGCCGAGTAAAGCTTCTGCCACTGTAGCCGTGTCGATGTTTCGAAGTGGAACCGCCTCTGGGTAACGTGTAGCGTAGTCAACCATTGTCGAAATATATCGATGGCCTCGTGTCGTTACCGGCTTGATCGGTCCAACGATGTCGACAGCGACTCGATGAAACGGCTCGTCGATGATTGGAGTGGATCCTAGTGGAACCTTCGTCACTCTCCCCTTAGGTATGGCCCGTTGGCAAGCGTCGCAGGATCTGCAGTATCTCTGCACCTCAGCTTGAAGACCTGGCCAAAAGAAATTTGTAAGAATCTTATCAGCTGTCTTGTTAGAACCAAGATGGCCTCCCATAATTGATTCATGTGCCAACGTGAGAATTTGCTTTCTGTACTTTTCTGGCACAATCAACTGATCAAAAACTTCATCTGAAACTCTAGTCGAATGATATTCTCTGTACAATAAGCCATTCTTGAATTTAAACTTAGATTTGCTACCGTTACGACTTTCTTTCACCTCACCAGACGTTGCATGTCTTCGAACTATGTCGAGTGTAGGATCAGTCTCCTGTTCAAGTCGAAATTCATCTGGAGTGACGTCCGAAATCGGGCCTGGTACCTTCAATGACCTCATTGGTTTGGTTGTCTCTTTCCGTTGCTGCCTCGTCTCGACAGCATCCAACAGCTCAACAGGCTTCCATTGGATATCAGGATCATTTGGGTTACGAACATCTGGCACATTTCCAAGAATCAATGGATATACTGGATTACTGATACACAATACATCTAACTCTCCTACAAAAAATGGAGTGTCAACACTTACTCTCGCCACTTGAAACCTCCTTGTCGTTCTGTCAATAAGAATGCAGGTCCGCCATTCGTCTGTCATCTGTTCTGGTCGCACTAGTTCCGTCTTGATGACTGCGGTTGAGCACCCACTATCTCGAAGAACTTGAACTGGCACTCCGTTAACTCGTCCTTCCACCACGGGCATTGTGCGAACTGGCTTGGCTCCGCACACTGCACTCAATGTCGGGATGTCCATGTATTGGTTCTTCACCCTCGGTCGGATCACTTTGTCACAAGAAAAACAAGAGTCGATTAGCAAACAACCGTGTTCAAAAAGATCACTACCTTGACTACTGACCTGATCATCCAATCGACCTGTGACTTCAGATGGTACATCAGACCGCAGTTCCCTTGATTCCTGCATGGAGTCATACCGGTCATCTGGTTCAGTTGACGCTCCTGTCAAATGGTCCTGTCCTTCTGGCTCCTGCGTGTGGTCATCCACCATTAAGCCTGCTGCCAATCTGTTTCTCTGATTACAATCCTTGGCGAGATGTCCAGTCCTGCCACAAATATAACAACCACGTGTAGTCTGCATGGTAGGCCGTGTACTTCCTGATGCTTGTGCACCTGCTGACTTGCTGACTGTTGAGTGCTGTCTCCCTGCTAACTGAAATTTAGAAGAAGAGTAACCTGAAGGTAGTTTCTTTTCATTTACATTTACCTTCCCTACAGATGGCAAGTGCCAGCCTGAATGGGCCTCAAGATATCGTTCTGCTACATTTGCGAGATCAATCAAACTGTTTGGCTTACTCTCTCTAATGAAAACGGATAACTCCTTGGAGCAGCTTTTGTGAAATTGTTCAATGAGTATTATCTCTGTTAAATCATCATACTTTTCCTTATACCCACCAAGTGTTAACCATTTACCAAGATATCCTCGCATACGATGAATAAATTGATGTGCCGTCTCGCCCCCCTCTGGCTTAGCGGATCGTAGTTTCCTTCTAAAACCCTCACTTGTTAAGTCATAACGCTTTAGCAGCGCATCCTTCAATTTTTCATAATCGACTGCTTCATCATCACTAAGCCTTGCATATGTTTCAAGTGCTTTGCCGCTTAAAAGCGCGCTTAAGTTAGTGGCCCAAGTAGTGCGCGGCCATTTGTTTGCACTAGCATACCTTTCAAACCTATTCAAGTAGGTGTCCAAATTATCTTTCCCTTCATCGAAAGTGGGTAATTTTGGAGGTCTAATATGTACTTGAGATACTTCATTCTCATTCTCACCATTATGTCTCTCACGTTCCAAACGTAACTTAAGTTCTGTTAGTTCAAGATCATTCTTCAGTCTTTCACGTTCCTCAGCACGCTCTTCCCTGGCTCGGTTTTGTTCCTCTCTAATAAAATCCTTCAACTCACTACCACTCAAGCCTAGAGATTCCCCAATGCGATGCAATTTTTCAATCTCCATTGTGAGATTAAGGCCCAAAATAACTGAAAGGGATGGATAACTTACATAAACTTTACTGCTGTTTCACCACACCTGTTCAGCATAATGTCCAAGAACCCACAACCGTTCAAAGACCTGTATCGAAGAGCAACTATTTGACAACAATGAATATCGACAGATTGGATATTGGTTACACATAAATATTAATTACTACAATGCTATCACACTAATTGCAACAAACACTAGTAACATGTTAACAACTGTTAAAAATTTAACAAATGGTCCCTTCGTGGTCGCCAAAAATGTCACTTGTTTGTTGCCAAATTTGTAAGGTATTTTACTACCAAGGAATTATTGTACAAAATATCAAGTGAATGTGATTATTATGAAAATACACTACAATAATTAAATACAAAATACTGCGAAATAGGTCAAGAATAAAACTTGTATGGAATTACACTTATATCAACTTGATGCTTATTTTCTTGTCTTTTCCAAATTATAAACTCAAAATGTTTTACAGTTGAAAGGACAAAATAGTATCCAATTTCACACAAGTTAACTGTTCACTATGATATCAAATTAATTGTAATTTTGTATGCAATAATAAAACCTTCATAAGTCAAAGAAAGTTTTTTTTTTAATATATCTTTACTGGGTAAATAAACCATTCTCTAAGGTATATCGTCAAAAGTTTTGTGTCCTACTTTTGATGAGGAATGCTGGCAAGTTGTAGAACCCAACTCTACCGATTCGTGCAAAACGCATGAACGAAAATCCAAGTTCATTGGGGGTCACGACCTTGCTTGGAGAGCAGTCGCGATGAAGAACACAGAGGACTAGGCCTGGTGTTTTTTTTTTCTATGTCATCGAAGACGATCCGGATGTCGAATTCGAAAGCGACATCTGAGACGAACGTAGTTGAATACAGCTCAGAGTGAAAAGTGACGATAAAGGCACAAGGCCGGCGTCCTTGCCAAGAGTTGACGAGCTTAGCCCAGCTAAGCGATGGACGAAAAATGCGACTGTATATAGAAAGATTATACCAAAACGGATTCTAACAAATACTCCCTGACACTATGAATTAATTGTCCTTACTACTTTTAAACACATTATACACTTCAAAATTTCACATGTAACCTGTTTGCCCGACAATTAATACCTTCATGCACAAGAAATTGAGCTTCATTGATTTTCAAGTTGATTTTAGCATACAAAAGAAAGACATTTTTTTTAATGTCAACATGCAATTAAAAGAAACAAAATTATTATTTTTTTTTTTTACTGGAATTATTCTATATATAAAACACACGTAATGTAAATCTGTGCCTTCTTATTACATATCATACAATACGAAAGAAAACAGAAACTCATAATTCTACACAATCATATACGCAAGTCCTTACTTCTACAAAATATTTTAATTAGTAAATAATTCAACTCACGGATATCTGTCTGGTCTGGTT
>CM046848.1:2776555-2865352 GCA_025618425.1 Heliocidaris tuberculata
AATTAGTTTTCATTCATAAAAATCTATATAACCATAAGAGGGTCAAAAATATATGTTATTTAAAATCGAACTGAAAATAAAGACGTTTTAAACTGCCTTGAAAGGCATTAATACTTTTGACCTAAAAACCCACATTTTAAATCACGATTTCAACAAGAGGTCTGGAAATCCATTATCTCGCGGTAAATTGGCAATTACACTACTCTTAGTGAATCGGAGGACTGATTCTTTTTTCATTCTTAACATTACTTAACATAGCCAGTCAATAGGGAATTAGGCGCTCCGATTCCGCCTTTGATCTGCCACAAAAAGGGGATTCGGAGCAAAACTTTGCGGAATCCTGTTTCATCAAAATCCTGTTCTTTGATTATGTCTGTCAGATTTGAATATCAATTAGAAAAAATTAATGAAATCAATTATATCATATCTCTGCAGGGTAAAAACAGAATTTGCAATATCATGTAACTATTAAAAGAAATTGTTATTCGGCCTATTGGTCATGTAAATCCTCGTTTACATGTATTTCCTTATTATTGTGAAATATTACACAGAAAGGGCAAAAACGGGGGGAAAATATTTAACTTAAAAGCACACATCTGCATTGGTGTTGCTTAAATTAAATATGCAGTAACTAATTGGAAAGGGCTAGAGGAGAACGCGTCCTCCTTCTCCCCTACCCCATCGAATGGCGAAAAGGGAGAAGAAAGAGAATAAAGGAGAGAGATAGATAGAGAGAGAGGGAGGGGGAGGGGGCGAGGGGAGGGGGGGGGGGGAGGGGAGGGGAGGGAAAACGGAAGGCAATGTGAACATGGTGAATAGACGACAAAACGACCCCTCCCCCACATCTTCCCCTCACTTGATGGCTTTCTCTCATATCTGATCCACCCAGAGACAAGGCCGATGTCCCCAATGACACCATTGGCCCCTCAATGGCCGAAAGCCTGAAACCACACAATGCCTCCAAGTTATAATACTCATCATTATGATTCTCTTTTTTTTTCGTTGATTGCTCCGGAATTTACCCAGAGTTTGCCACATAATAAAACGGAAATCAGGTCTTTTTGTTGCATACACGCAAAGATATACACTAATTCTTATTCAATTAAATAAGGGTATACTGCAGAGCAGTGCAAAGTTCATTCTTAAAAAAAAAAAAAATTCTCCATTCCCTTTCGCTGATCGAATAATTGTTTTTAAATGTACAAGTAGGTGGGTACACACAAAACGTTATATGTGCATATAGGGCAGTTGGTCAAAATTTTGAAAAAAATGGCGGGGGCTCATAAAACGTTATTCGTGTATATGATTGCATCCAAAAGTATAAAGGGGCATTCCCTTGTGAAATATATATTATTATTGTATTGCCTATACATAGAGCTAAAACTCGAGTTTGTTGATGTTTTCATCCTTAGATTTTGTTGAACTTTAAGTTTCATTTCATATTTTGTAAATGAGACACTATTATTCCTCTGGCTTTTGTTAAGTTGAAGCCATTAAAATATTCTAAAAAAAATATGTACACCCACGTGAAATGGAACACACAAAACAACAACGAGGCGGTATTTTACACGAGCTTGAATAGGATTTCCACTCTGGTAAGTATGTGATATGGTTATGATAACTACTTCATGATATGATAAATTAAATTAAATGAACTTGTAAACCTCAAACGATGCTTCCCGCGTCATGCTCTCGCAATATTTATATATTCGGTTCAGGAAGAGTGGTGCTATTCTGTAATCTTGTGTGCAAAAAACAACAACCCCATATAGAATAGGCCAGGAGCCTGTCCCGAAATAGTCACCTCAATTTATCCATAAGATCTGACCCCTTAAAGTTACTTAGACCATCTAAGTCACTGACAAAAAGGTTTTCAGCCTGACCGTAGCCGTCGGGTTTAGCCCCCAGAGCCCCCCAATGAGACCCTAAAGTCGGGTCGATTTCACCCCATCTCCTCCATGCACCAAACTTTGTCAGTAGGAAGTAGTATAACTGGACATTAAAAAAACACACAAAACTGACAAAAATTTCCGTCGGAATGGGGTGTCAGACGGCCCCTGAAAATTGGGGTAAATATTTCCCCTTGATGCCAGGGGACCAAATTTTGTCAGAAGGAAGAGCTATGGATGTATATGTACATTCCAAAAATATAAAAACTGATAAAATTCTCCATCCGGTAGGGGGTGTCAGACCCCCTGAAATGAAAACCCCAAATAGTACTTTGACAACGCTTTGCCCCCCTCCCCAATGCTCTGTATGTAAAGGAAAACCATTTTCTTACCTTCTGACTATGATATGTCAAAAGTGTTATATTAAATTCAATTCAAACTTACATAATGTAATTTTGAGTATAATAATTTTCTTGAGGTGCAATTTGGTGTCAATTAGTCATTTCATTAATAGGTTATCAAATTGTGAAAAATGTATTGCTTTCTCAAAAGTAGCCAAAAAATATTGTCAAGATAAGGCATAATACGTAGAAGAGCTTTTCAGGTGACTGCCAGGCTGAAAATTAATGTACTATTCATGTGTTAATAGACCGGTTCTGTAATGTATACAAATTTATGCACATAATTCTCTGAGCACCTAGTGACGAGCTATTCCATTATAACCTGCTTTTTTATAAATGAGCCTCAATGCTTGGAATCCAGTTTGCATACATTATCTGTTGCTATGTCCGGCAAGCCTCCGGCAAGCTTTCTGGTTGTCAAGAACAACCTTTGTTTGAAAGGTATGTATAAAATTTGCATATTCATTACCGAAGCGGTCTATATTGACCAGCTGACAAGGCATAATGGAGCAGCTTGCTTGGTATCTGTGCAATAGACCGCTTTCAAGATACTTCATGATCGGCTCATTCTCAATCGTTCTACTCCCTTCTAACTTAAAGGGCAATCCAACCTTGGTAATAAGATGATTTGTGTGAAAGCAGAAAAATAAGAAAAACAGGATGGTGAAAGTTTGAAAGAAATCGGACAAAGAATAAGAAAGTTATGGATGTTTGAAAAATGAGATCACTACATCTATGCGAATCTCAAATTGGCAATTTGGTGAGTCGATTGTGACATTTTTGTGGACAACTCTCCCATTTGTCATACACAAAAATATCATTAATTTGCGGTTTTCTTCGAGGCGCTTTTTCCGTCGGGGCAGTACTCAAAATATATTGGAGACAGCATATTGTTATAGGTCCTCATGAAAGAAAAAAATCCTACTGAGTAATACATTTTGAAAAAAGTGACATTTTAGTCATTTTGTGTGTTGGAGCGAATGGGGGAGTTGTCCACAGCTACATCACAGTGACATTACCTATTTGGCCAATTTGAAATTCCCATATGTATAGTGATTACAACTTTCAAAAAATTATAACTTTCTTATTGCTTGTCCGATTTCGTTCAAACTTTCACAAATCTGCTTCTCTGATTTTTCCTCTTTCTTTCAAAGCAACTTGCTAATAAGGTTGGATTTCCCTTTAAACGCTCCACTTACGGCGGAACCAGGATGGGGGCAATGAACCAGCCCCCTTTTCTCTTATATAGGGGTCCTGTTCCTTGCCACAGAGTCGATAATTATAATTAGCTAACCCATCTTCTAAAATTACTCCATGACTGGTATACTCACTTTTGAAATCGTTATATTTCTTTTGAGTCGCACCCACTGGTAACGGAACCTGGGGGCAGGGCTATGGCCGCTCCGCCTTTTCACATGGGAGTTCCTACCCTCCCCTTTCTCAATGTTCACGTATGTAAATTTGTCATTATGTTATGACGGGAAAGTCTGGTATTATTACGTGCCCCTCTTTCATGTCTTTGTCCCTCCACCTACCAAATTAGATGTAATTCATGATTGGGCGAATGACTTTTAAATGGCTCCACTCCCATTGATCTGCCCTACCCGAAATTCCATTAAGTACCTGTAACCAACGTGTATAGCGACTACACAATAATGACTGAAGTCACCCGTGAAAGTCAAGGTTGTCATGGATGGGATAGTCACAATGTAAGGCTTTTCCGGTGCTCTGTGTGCATTGCGGAAGAAAATTAGTCATGCATTTGTTTGAAATCTTTAACAGTACCTGGTGTGGACATAATTTGAACCCATGAAATACTAGTATACATTTTGTATGCTAGCTGTATTAAAGTTTTTTTATTACTCTTCAATGCCAATATATATACTGTCAATTTTTTTGTCTACCTCCCCCCCCCCCCCCCCGAAATGAGCAACAATACTCAAAGGGTAAACCATAATCGTTGGTAATACGGGTGTGTAAAGGGGAGATGGGGCAGCACTCTCATGCCTCATTCACACCGTGAAACTGACTCCACACCGATTCCAAACCAATCGATTCTTGGCCATCAGGAAAATCAAACGCAACTTTATTTTCAGCCAATCAGAAGTGCGTATTAAGGACTTGCGTTTGATTTTTAAGAGTTGCGATTAAATGCAAGTTTTGTGCAACGGGCCCCTGGGCCCCGTTTCATAAAACTTGTTATCAATAACAAAAGAAATATGTGACCTGTGTTGTTATACCCAAGCAATTTTTACTCCGGATTTTGATTTTGCTCTTGTATAGACTGTGCTTTTGTTCTTTTTGTATGTCGCTGCTTGTTGTCATGTACATTGTTATGAAATATTTTATATTCATTTATCGTCCGTTGGGAGCCAGAGGGGTGCTAACTCTGTGTTAAGATATGAGGTAACGCCCTTCTGGCTCTCAACATATGTTATCTCCTAATTTATGCTCTTAAGTTATCTGTAAATGTTAGTTTATGATATGTTGATGTACTACTATATGCTTTATACAAATGTGAGACCGTAAAATGATTTGTATGCCTGTTCAGTTGTACATGACAATAAATAAATTCAATTCAATTCAATTCAATTCAATAACAAGTTACGATAGTTGTTATAAGCTACTGAAATTCTTGCATCTGATTGGCCGAAACTGAGCAAATTATTTTGTCATAGAAATGTGGCAGTTGTTACTGATAACAAGTTTTATGAAACGGGACCCTGCTGTCGGTCTCGTGTCGGTCTCGTGTCGGTCTCGTTGATGTGACTGGGATATCAATAGGTGGACGAAATGCAAGAGACCAAGACCATCGAATATTATAAGGAGAGGAAGTGCTGGTGTTCTTTTCACATTGCCTTTCCTTTCCCCTTTCTTCTTTAAGCTCTTCCTCCCCCCTTTCTCTCTCTTTTACCCCATTCAGTAGGGAAAGGGAGACGTGCCCCATACCCCATAGCTACTTTATTTACTGTATAATAATAATACCAGTTAATCAGCCCCCCCCTCTCTGCTCTCTCTCTCTCTCTTTCTCTCCTTTTCTCCTTCTCTTCTTTCTCCCTCTCCCCTTCTCTTCTTTCTCCCTCTCCCCTATACTTGAGTACCCTCTTCAATTTGCAATGCCGCTCTCCCCCCTTCGAAAATCTCAAAACTTGCTATTATCAACTCGATATATAGTTGAATCTCGATAAAGTTTTAGAAGATATCTTAAAAACAGAGCAGATGTAGCCCATTCATAGGATAATGGAACAGCCAAACAAAAGAGGGAGACAGATATACTATTCAACAGTTGTCTATTTTAGTAATAACACGGATTCTGTAACTTCAAACTTGAATAATCTCCTTGGTTATTACCAGTGGCGTATAGCTACAGGTTCGATGGGGCACGTGTCCCCAATCAAACGACCAAGAAAACAAAAAGAAAGAGAAAGAAATTGAGAGAAAAAAGGATAAAATGAAAGAGAGAAGGGAAAAGGACGAGAAAGAGGAGACAAAGGAATGCTTCCCTTATCCTCCTCTAATCAGTGTGCTCATAAATTCGTATTTTATTTTCTGACCGGTACCCCCCCCCCCCATGATGCCAGTGTCCCCTCAATGGCTAGGCTCACGCTACACCACTGATTTTTACATCCTTGACAAAAAAGGTCATATCTCCCATAATTAATGAAAGAGATATAGGGGCGACCAAATCTGGAAAAAATGACAAAATTTGCCCCTTCAAGTCACTCAGATGCCTTTTATTTTTTTTTTTAAATTCAATACTTTTGTCTAAAGAGGGTCAAATCTTCTACAACATCATAGGTCTCCACCAACGGACTCTAAGATTACAGTGAGGGGTACCTTAGTGAAAGATATATCAAAGTTTTAGTGACACCTCGAACCAAGTAGGGGAAGAAAAAATTACAATTAAAAAAGAGATGAAAGAAAAAAGATTTGCCCCTGTGTGTTATAGAAAAAAAGTAGATGACATATTTTTTTCAAATAAAGCAAGCAGAAAAAAGGGGGCCCATGAGTCAAGAAGGAACCAGTTGAAAATCAGATGATCTAAGTAGATCATCTGTTTTTAATAGCATTTTGTACAGATTCCCTAATAAAACTATAAAATGAAATTTAAAACATAAACCTTTCAAAATATATATTAGTATGCCAAATCTCATCATTACAGTAAATTTTCTCTTAACAGAATGGTAATGTCAAAAAATATATGGACGCCGGTAGGCCAAGATCTGTTTCAATATAATTATTGAACGCATTTTGATTAATTTATGAAATAGTAGCCCTTTAAAATGACTAGTATTTTGATAGAGAGACTGCATAGTTTCTGATGCGTTGTATAAATCCATCTTAATCATTATTATTATCATTCATATATATGTCAGTCCTAGAGCATTGAAAACTACACTGAATGCAAGAACGTCAACCCCAAGTAAGAAGTAAAACAAGAAAAATAAGAAAAAACACTTAGGGTTAGACTTGATCGTTATAAAAAAAAGTGAGAGGAAGCATTTGGACAAAACTGCCCTGTATCATTAGTATACCCATATGAGTATACCAATGGACTTTCTGCATCTTTTGCGAGAGAAGTGGCGCCGCAGTAGATCGACCACGCCCACTCCAATTTCATGACTGCATTTTTTAGTCTGTGGATTAGTCAGTTTTATTGTTCAACTTTTTATTTCAGTTCTTTCCTGCCATGTGGAAAATAATAAACTGTTAATTCATTAGGGTTTCACATCAAACATAAAGTTAGAAATAAATAGCCTCGTGGGCATAAAAGTCTTCTTTTGTAATCCCTTTTGCAACCCGAATTTATGAACTGCATCCAATTTTTCCCTACGGCCAACTTCGTCTGTAAAACGTACACGTACGTGCACAATTAGCTCATTAATAAATCATGCGCTGGCCCATTTAGTAGCCTTGAGGATAGTGCAGCGCGACTTCCGCGCGGGATGCGATGCACCGTGTATGGAAACTACCTGCCGATATATGGACGGGCGTGTAACTATTGGGTAAACATTGAGCAAGCAAAATGGCGTTGAAGGCGTTGGTTAACAAGCGTAAGTAAAATCAATTTTATATCACATTTTTAGCTTTTCTGTCAAAATTAATAGATAGTATATGTTTCTGTTATAAATTCTCGTCAGATAACCCTCGGTACCATATTCTGCAATGTAGAACAAATTGCAAAACAATGGCTTTTTCGACCACCAGTTAAGGTTCACCCGAAACGAATGCATTGCCATTGTAATTTGAGTGTAAAGTCTATTGATCGTATGAATGAATGAGGTTGAGGCTGAGCCCGTGCCGTGGAGCTGAAATGTTTTGATTCGAGTGGGTGCTGGCTTCATGGCTTTGGCCTTTGCCCTGGGCCGGGTCCTTGACTCTGCTGAATTGATACTTTCTAACTCAATCTAAACAAAGAAGGGAGTTGGTAAAGGAATAATTTAAAGTGTCCAATTCTTACATGATTCATCATGTTCATGTTGTTTCAAGTCTAACGTACATGTAACAATATAAAAAAAGTTAATGAACATGATGTCGATGAATGCATTGATCGAGCGGGTGACTCCCATCACCCCTGATCAAAATAAGAATTTATGAATTTGGAAAGATTTAGGTCTGCAGGCAAGATTGTACTGTAGAATTTTGCATCTGTTTGGACTTGGGAGAAAAAAGTTAACTGTAAATAACTGGATGTACACTGTAGTCTGTGTGGATTGTTTTGTCAGAAGCCGAAGGCAAATGTGAGTGCATTTATAATCAATAATTTGCAGCTTGGCCATCTGCCACATGCTGTTGATATTCTGAGCATTAAGTCATATTGATGTTGTTCCATGGGCTGATGGGCATGACGGGAGCTCCACATTGAAACTGCTTATTTTGAATTATACATGTAACGTGGGAAGGGAAAACAGTACTAGAGTCATTGGATTTTGTGAACAATCATGATCTGGATCACTCACACTTATGCGAGGTTATTGGAGATGACCTCGCACTCAGTACCTTCATACCGTGAGCAATTGCCTCCCATAGCAAGTGTGTGATATCTTGCACATATATGTGTGCGGCAGAGGAGCAAGATCACCGACCAAAAACAGCCTGAAAATTTCACTTGATCAAGATGACAAAGATCCTATCAAAGGATCTGGCATGAAATTCGATATTCTATCATTCTAAACTGTACTAGAAGGAAGTATTTTCTCAAAATTTTGCCGATTATATCGATGTTTTTACCTCTTCAACTTTGAGGTCGTGACAGGCCAAAATTGACACAGCTCCATATAGTGATGGTCCCGTGAGTGGATCTGGATCAACAGTTTTTATATTTAGTGTCTAGATTAGACTCTAAGTTGATATATATTTTAAACATTATAATTATGGCATTTAATTTACATTCTTTCTCTATCAGTTAGGAATGTTGTTGTACAATGTCCCATTTGGGACAATTGCCCTCATTTATAGGTTATTTAACTATCAGAGAGCTCTCTCAAAAATAAACCAGGTACACTGCGCAAAAGTTTTTGCACTAAATGTGCCCATTTTTGTTGCATCACTACATGCCACACCCACTCACACTTATGCGAGGTTATTGGAGATAACCTTGCACTCTGTACCTTCATACCGTGAGCAATTGCCTCCCATAGGCAAGTGTGTGATATCTTGCCCATATGTGTGCAGGAGGGGAGCAAGATCACCGACCAAAAACAGCCTGAAAATTTCACTTGATCAAGATGATAAAGATCTTATCGAAGGATCTGGCATGAAATGAGATATTCTATTATTCTAAAATGTAGAAGGAAGTATTTCCTCAAAATTTTGCGGATTATATTGGTGTTTTTACCTCTTCAACTTAGAGGTCGTGACAGGCCGAAATTGACACAGCCCCATATAGTGATGGTCCCGTGAGTGTGCCTCACCAGAAATATTTGAGTCTAAATACAAAATTATCAGACAGTAAATCTCAACATGTCAAATTGTTCAAATCACTGTTTTGCCATGCAATTTAGCCATTTTGAAATAGCTCAACAACATACATTAGTTTCCAACTATTCTTCTCTTTCCAGATCCTTTGGGATCTACTTTTATTTTTAAGATGTAGCAATTGACGGGAAAGACCACCCTGCTATTAATTTGGTTTTAAAAGAAGCAGAAAAATTGAAGAAACAGATCAATGAAAGTGTGAGCAAAATCTGATAAGAAAGTAATGAATTTTTGAAGTTGCAGTTATAATCAATCTAACACAAATTGGTAACTCTGACGTATCTTGCGAGCTCCTCTCCCATTTGCTCTGTACACAAAAATTCATAAATTTTCATTTTCTTTGTTTTTGATGAAAGAATAGATTTGTATCATGCAGGTTTTGTGTACATGTAATTTAAGCATATAGTGAAATGATTATATCTACATGTACATGCAGGGTACATGTATAATAAAATATTTTCTTTAGAGAAATTGGAAAATTATTTTTCAGTACAGGGCAAATGGGAGAGGAGCTCGCAAGAGACTTCATAGAGTTCCCAATTGTGTTTGATCGATTATAACTTTAAAAATTCATAACTTTCTTATAAATTTCTTATTGATTTTGCTCAAACTGATTCTAGGACAACTACCCCCTAGACAACTACCCCCCGGACAACTACCCCCCCGGAAAACCACCCCCTGGACGACTACCCCCCTAGGACATCTACCCCCCAGGACAACTACCCCCCAGGACAATTACCCCCCAGGACAAATACCCCCCAGGACAACTACCCCCAGGACAACTACCCCCCAGGACAATTACCCCCAGGACAATTTTTCCGGGGGTAGCTGTCCAGGGGGTGGTTGTTCGGGGGGGGGGGGGTAGTTGTCCGGGGGGTAATTGTCCTGGGGGGTAGTTGTCCTGGGGGTAATTGTCCTGGGGGGTAGTTGTCCTGGGGGGTAGTCGTCCAGGGGGTGGTTTTCCGGGGGGTGGTTGTCCGGGGGGTAATTGTCCAGGGGGTAGTTGTCCAGATACGCTCAAAGTTTCATTGATCAATATCTTTAATTTTTCTGCTTCTTTTAGAACCAAGTTGATATCAGGGTGGACTTCCCCTTTAAAGGGAACTGTCATTGCTGTCCTTTTAAATAAAGGCTCTTCAATAAGCCAGGTCGTAGATGGTACAAATTCCCCCAATTTGTACATGTACTCGCACAGGCATCTATTTTGGTGGTACGTTACTTGTTTAAAAGAGAATGAAACCCTGGGGAAAAAAAATCAATTTTAATGAAAAGAGAGGATAGAGAGAAGCAATTTAAAAAAAAGTTTCAATAAAATCAGTTACAAAATGAAGAAAGTTATGGAAGTTTGAAAAGTCTCAATTTACTTTCTATGGCAATCCTCAAATTGGCATTGTTGCTTCAAAGTGACACATTTAGTAGTAAAACTCTCCATATGTTTTGTACACAAAATTTCATATTTTCCCCATTATCTCTCAAGGTGCAGCTTGTCTCCTTCTTAGCCCAAGATATATCATGGGAAAATGTGTTTGACACAACATATGTTGAGTTCACAAAAAAAACAAGCAGCATCTTTAGAGATAATGGAGAAAATATGAAATTTTGTGTACAAAACATATTGAGAGTTGTACTACTAAACCTGCCATTTTGAAGCAACATTGCCAATTTGAGGATCCCGTAGAAAGTAAGTTGAGACTTTTCAAACATTCATAACTTTTTCATTTCATAACCGATTTTGATGAAACTTTTTAAAAATTGCTTCTCTCTATCCTCTCTTTTCATTAAAATGGATATTTCCCCAGGGTTTCATTCTCCTTTAACAACCAAAATCACATTTGGTGTGCGCACTCTTTGACAGCGTATAGAGGTCAGGTCATTCTTACTCATACAGATAACCTTTATCTGCACATGCATGTGTTGTAATTACAAACTGGTTTAAGGCCCTTTCACAATTGGTCTGCGACCAGTTTGCGACCGCCTGCAACAGATTTTTCGGGGTGTTGCACGACCGATCGCTTGGTGTCTTGCGACCACTCGCAGTCGTTGCAGGCGGTCGCACGAACCTGAGGCGGGCGTGACTGATCGCATCTGAACTTTGAACATGCTCAAAATCCAGACACGACCAGATGCGATCGATTCACTCGCATTAGGTCGTACGACCAGTCGTGCGATTCTCGTATGAGTGTTGCACAACGTTGCACGATTAGATGCGAGAGTTCGCACGACTCAATAGTTGCAGTGGGTGGGCTGGAGGTCGTGCAACACTCGCATGTGCGCTAGCGACCTATAGCGACCAGTCTTGCGAATGGGTGCGATTGTGCTAAGACCATGAGACTGTTGCACGACCGATCGCAGCACATCTTACAACGTTGTACTACCGTTGCACGACTGTATGAGACTGTATGCGACTATTCCGCGGGGGTATATATAGGGGGACTATGGAGATGATCCTCTGCAACAGGGCCCTCCTCTAACAACTTTCTCTTCTTTGTAACTTTCTTCTTTGGCATCTTGAATATTAAGAAGGCCAACTTGAAACTGACTACCGGTCAATTGTCGAGGGGGTTTTTATACCCCACGCCACTCGCACGAATACTCTCACGACCACTTGCACCGGTCTCATTCAATCGCACGAGCGATCGCATGGTCTCACATCCACTCGCACGACCATGCAATCGATCGTGCGACTATTGTGATTGGCGTCAAGCCACTCGCAATCACTCGTGCAACACTCGCATGTGAACGCAAGACCACTCGCACGAGCATATGCGAGCAAATGCGACTTACTCGTGCAACGGTCTCTTCTAGTCGTTTTTGTTTTACGACCGCTGTTGCATTTGTGAATGCCTTTCTGCGACCTGATGAGATCGATGGCGATTGAAGCCTGTTGCAGCCTGTCGTGCGACCAAATGGTCGCAAACGGTCGCAGACCAATTGTGAAAGGGGCTTTATAGAGCCCTGTCTTACAACATTCAGGTCTAGATTACATGTGCTCTGTAGCTGTTCCCTTTTAAAATACATGTAGTTGAACTTCATGTAAAACTACTTGTTTATTTTGTTCTTTGTAATATACAGCAGAAAAGTCACGGCAAGCTACATGTAGTTGTCTACAGTGTTCATTCCAAAGTCTTACTTTCATGATTTCATCTTCATAATATTGGCTCATATTCAATCATGCATATCACCATAAGAATGACTTGAATTGAAAACCTTGATTAAATGTGATGACTTGAATTCAGTCCAGAATAGTGTTATAATTGTTGGTATTTCAGATTCTTTCAGTAACACTGACACATTTTGATGTGCTATTAAATGTACATTAGCTGCACTTCAAAGGTCTGCACACAAGGGAAGTACTTCCAAAACATTTATATTTAAGAAATGTGGTGAAGACTGAAAAAGGTGATTCATGTAAATGTTGCTGGCAGGACGGGCATTAATTGTCTACATGTATGCTGAATTATTGTTTTTTGTCTTTTCCTCTACCAGGTATTATGAATGATGTCATAACACCGCTCAGAAAGCGGAAGTGCCAAAATGTAAGTAATACAAACTGTATTCTAGTATTCTACATGTATATGCTGTACAAGTACATAGACATCATTTACAAGCTGCAGTACTGCATATAAATTTCATAATTTGATATTGTTTTTAATTATTATAAATACCAAGAGCAGTGCACCTACATGTACAGGGTGTATTAAATTTTAGAGAAGTGCCATTAGCCCGAGCTGGCAGATACTGGCTTCATACAAATGATCAGCATTCATACAAATGATCAGCATTATATTATTAATATTTCATGGCCAGCTTACACGAAAAAGAGATTTTATTGTCTAGCATTATTGATTGAGCATTACAACATTAACTTGCATTGCTTTGGGGATATTATGTTATCATTTGTGATGCATGTGTGACACCTGGTTGCATTAAAAAAGTGATATCTGATGATGTGTAATGTATATTTCTGTACTGTATACATATGTCTGCCTGTTGAAATTTTAGAGTTTCCCTGTTCATTTGTCAGTTGCAGTTGATTGTTCAGATTTATATTGAACAAGTTATGTAATATTCTTATTGTATTAGTATTGATTTAATTGAAAATTGTTTTTTTTTACAGTTAGAAACAATTATGATGGTAGACAGATATTTATTTCCTTGTTTTTTCATTTCCATTCGGTCAAGTTCTGAATAATAAAACAATATCTATTTTTAAAAACTGAATGATTTTTTTTCAGGTCTTGGTCTTGGATCAGCTGAGTATGCGGATGATATCAGCATGTGTACGCATGCATGATCTAGCTGACGAGGGTATTACAAGTAAGTTATTTCTTCTATAGAGGCCTAAAGAATGCGACTGCATCTCCAATATGCCACTGGCTATTTTGGGCTAATTCATATTTACAACTTTCTATGATAAATGAACAATTTTCATAATCATACGAGTCACAACCTATCTCCAATACCCTGCTCACTTTACCTCTCTATGATGATGCACGTGGTTGACGTGTTGATAACTTCCTGCTGCCTTTGATGTACCGGTAGCTATCAATTCCACCTTTTCACCACCATTTAGAAAAGTTACATGCTTGCTGTCATCATTAATTCACAAGTACATGTAGTGCTGCAGCTCGGTACCAGAACTGGTCTCAAACTCGCCAGACTGAAAGTATTGAGTCGAGCCAGAAACGAAACCAGACAAAAACTCCAATCAGGTGAACTCGGTTACAGAGGTCCGGCAGGAAAGAGTTGTAAAAAATCTCAATTTTTTGGTCATATTTTATCACTCATAAAATAAATTTTTGAAAAATATTTGTGCGTGTACATGTTTGCCAAGAATGTGTCGTAATACATGTATGTCTTCTCAAAGCCCTCTAAGGAAAAGAACAGACATTACTGGTATGAAAATTTTGATAATTTTTGTACTGTTTTCCTTAATGAGTTACCGAAATGGTCCAGAACTCGATATAAATGGACTTAAAAAAGTTAATCCAGACTAGACCAGGACTTTGGGTTGCGAGTGGCAACACTACTCACAAGTATTTGCTTCATTATCATGGAACAGGTAGATTTTTATAGTATAAATATGGAGGTCAGTAGTCTCTATGAAAAGATATATACATGTACATGTAGTGTAGATATTTCCTCTATGAAAAGATACACAATTTTGATTCATTGAACAAAATTATTTTAAAAATTGGAGATACATTTATATTTATATACACATAAATGTACATGTGCAGTATACATATCTTGAAAAGTAGGAATCTGAAAGGACTCAAATGACATCTCTGGCTCAGAATTTGCACATGTTTAATACTTTCAGTGCATGAAATGTAATGACAAAGCAGTTAGAAACCCAGTGAAAATTAATGCCCTCTCAGTACCTGCATTATATATTTCTTTTTCTAGTGATATAAAAGCAGAGCTGCCAAGTAGTACGGATTTCCCGTATTTCGTACGGAAATCAAGTTAAAATACGAGAGTACAGTTTTTCATGTTGAAATACGGAAATGTACAAAATCAGTTATGTATATAGTCTATGGCCGGTGCGTGCGCCGTGTCAATCATGTATTAGTCTGTGGCATGGCTGGTGTGCACTCCGTGCGCTAACGGGTAGACGTACGTATCGGATATCCGTTCGTATGCCAAGTATGTTTACTGTGTGCTTTGCTTATGCTACAACATGATTGTCTACGTGTGGGACTGAAATGTA
Source organism: Heliocidaris tuberculata (assembly GCA_025618425.1). NCBI lineage: Eukaryota > Metazoa > Echinodermata > Echinoidea > Camarodonta > Echinometridae > Heliocidaris > Heliocidaris tuberculata. The sequence continues at coordinate 2,791,537 of CM046848.1, forward strand.
ATCAGTGATCGAACTCTGCTGATATACATGCATTTATTTGCCACGCGGAAAAATACTGATTTTTTTGCCAAAATACTGATTTTGGGGGTTAAGAATACTGAAATTGCAAAATAGAACTTGGCAGCTCTGTAAAAGATGTATGTTCATATTTTGCTATTGCTTTATAGTTGTGGAAGACATCAATAAGAAAAGAGAGCCTCTGAAAGGATTGGAGGGTGTTTACATCATACAACCTAATGAAAAGGTAAGTTTTTATAATTAACTTTAATAGTATGATAATTTTAGTAATAAAATCGTGGTAACCCTACTATTCTGAATTTATGTAGCCCTTTACACTTAACGGGCTGGGGACAGAATCTGCTTCTCCTTGTACCTTTGCGGCGATATGTATATGATGTTTTCTAGTCGCAAGCTATCATGACGTATGTACATGTACACGTAGGGTCTTGTCCTACACATCATTTGATAACCAAATTCATAATATTTCTGTATGCTAAGTTTCAGAATTTGTCATCACTTTATATCTGAGATGAGGGAGAAGGGGGGGGGGGGTGGGGGAGTTCCACTTCTTCCTTGGCTGAGAGACCACCACAATAAACTGCCCTCCATCACAGTCAAACAAATTTGATTCAGTTGAAGTTGTTTTCTCTTGACATTCCTTTCTATTTACCAGAACTTGTGATAAGCTGTAAAGACATTCTACTACATGACATTTAATTGCTTGTGCTTATCATCAATTTAAAGTGCAGTATTTTAAATGATTCTTATTCATTTTTAATTTCAATTTTTGTTCCCTGTCAATTGAGTGATATCTATTGTATTCTTTTATGTAATCTTTTCAATAGTGCAATTTTTGAACTTTGTATGTATTAGTTTTTGGACTTTTTTTTACAATTTTATTTTATGGATAAACTGAAATGAAATTAAATTTTGTCATTTCTCTATCTCTCAGAATGTGATGCAGCTGATTGCAGACTTCAAGGACATCAACTCTCTCCAGTACAAGGTTGCGCACATCTTCTTCACAGAGAGTAAGTTTACCTTTTCTGGTACATGCATGTGAGCATATCCACAGTTATAGGGATATTGCTTGGAATTGGCAAATAGGTTGAAATTATGTGCATGCATAACTTTTGAAAAAGTTTGTTACCCACAGTTACCGTGTACAAATTTCCCATAGAACTTTGGTGTAGAGTCGAAAAAAGTTGTAACCCCATATTCTGTCTTGTTTTCATGGAAAATTTGTACAGGGATTTTTTTTCTTGATGATTATATTTTTCAGGGAAAGTGTAAATTATAAGTGAATTTTATATTTGCTTTATATAATATAACAATCACAAATTCACAGATTAAAGTTATAAAGTCATAATCCATGTTGTTTTTTATTCCCTTTACCATGGATATGTCCATGAAGAAATGCCCTCTATAAATGCAACTACATGTATGCAGTCTGTACTGTCATTAGTTTTCCACAACATAGCTCCCCCCCTTTTTTTTAAATGCATATATGCATATGAAGTGTGCTAGAATTTCCTTGATTAGTTTTCTTTGCCCTATCCTGTATCATACATTGTATTTGACTAACAGTTATTGATTTGAATTTCAAAAAATGTGAGAACCAGATTAGTGAAAGTATGAGAAAAATCTGACAAGAAATAGGAAAGTTATGAATTTTTGAAGTTTTAATCAATCAAACACAAATTGGCAACTCCGTGACGTATCTTGCAAGCTCCTTTCCCATTTGGTCTGTACATGAAATATCATAAATTTTCATTTTTTTGTTGTTGATGAAGACATACATTTGTTTCATACAGGTTTTATGTAAAACCATATGTGCAAGGATTATATCTAGGTTGCATGTATGATTGAATAAAATTTTCCATAGAAAAAGTGGAAATTTGTGAATTTTTTTCAGTAGAGGGCATTTGGAGAGGAGCTCGCAAGTTACATGTTTGTCACAGAGTTGCCAATTTGTGTTTGATTATTACAAATTCAAAAATTCATAACTTTCTTAATTCTTATCGGATTTTGCTGACTTTCATGGATCTGTTTCTTTGAATTTTCTTCTTCTTTAAAAACCAATTTGATATCAGGGTTGACTTGCCCTTTAAAACTTTGCATGTGCATACAGGCTTTAATCTCTTTTTCTTGTGCCTCTTTGAATCCTTTTTATTCAGCTTGTGAGGATGCACTATTTGGAAGATTATGTAAGAGCCCTGCCCAACGTTTCATCAAAACTCTGAAGGAAATCAATGTTGCATTCCTGCCCTACGAATCACAGGTAATGTCCAGATGTAGCATTGAATGCCATATGGCAAGGTAGCAAAAAATAGACTTCATATGTGCAGTAATCGATGTTCTTTCTACTCATACATCTGGGGCCCGTTGCACAAAACTTGCGTTTGAACGCAACTCAGGAAAATCAAACGCAACTTTATTTTCAGCCAATCAGAAGAGCGCATTGAGGACTTGCGTTTGATTTTTAGGAATTGCGATTAAACGCAAGTTTTGTGCAACGGGCCCCTGGTGTATTGTTTAAGGATCTGAATCAGATGTTCTTGAGGCATAATAGTAATAACAATATGGCCTTATTTACCCAGAATAGCCTCATCCTTAATAATAATACTGCTCTCCCTGAGAGCCCTGTGATTACATGTCTTATTCACCCCAGCATTGCCATGTAGCCATTTTATACACCTGGGTCGAGAGGGGCAAATGTGGGTGAAGCACATTTTGTGAAAGGATATTTAACTCCTACCATGCCGTGGGCGGCAAATACTGCTGAAAAATTTGAGCTTTGAACATTTCGTTTAAGCTCAGAATGGCTGGAAAATTCTTCCTCATACAGAAACCTGTACCTTCAATATAATATTTATTCCTATGCAATAAATCTTTGCCCAGTTTGCTCAAGAAAAAAACTCATTGAAAGTTAATATTTAACTATTGAAATTTTTTTTTTTGACAATTGCTCAAAAATCTGGTGGCATGGAAGGGGTTAAAGCATTGGGCCAGGATCAAACCCAGGGCATCTTGTGTGAGAGTTAAGAGCCTTCACCAATGTACAGTGAAAACTCACAATAACAAGGACCTTGGAACCATGATAATCACCTTGTTATATCAGGAATCTACTTACATCAGGGTAAAAAACAAAAGAACATAAAGACCTGGGACCAGCAAAATTACCTTGTTATATCAGGAATCTTGTTATATCGGAGCTCTCTTTAACCCTTTCAGGACAGGAATTATTTAAGGGCCAAATTGATCACATTTTCATCTTCAAATTGGCAACAATAAAATTTTTCTTTCAGTGCTTACAAGGCGTAATGTCTTAGAAATTATTCTACATGGTTACAGATTTTGGCAAAAAGTTGAAAAAATTGCCAATTTTTATAAAAAAACAATGATTTTGAACCTCTCAATGTGTTGCCAATTTAAGGATTTTAAGGCTTAATCTCTTTCGCTAAAATTCCTGTTATCAAACGCAATATGGTCATGCAACAAAAATGGACACAGTGTGTGCAGAATTTTTTTTTTTCTTTCTACTCATGCATCTGGTATATTTTATGGAGCTCTGAATCAAACGTTATTGAGTCACACCACAAAATGTGGAGTGATGTCGCGAAAGGGTTAATTAGTTTCCACTGTACCACTCTGCTCCCATACAGATGTGGATAATGGTCCTCAATAAACATCCCAGTTTGACTTTGCTACCCATTTTTTGTTCCCCAGGTGTTCTCACTTGATTGCCCAGATAGCTTCAATGTGTTCTACAACCCATCTCGGACACAAACCCGACCCATGTACGTTGAACGCATGGCTGAACAGATCGCGACTCTCTGCTCCACGCTCGGTGAATACCCAGCTATTCGCTACAGGAGGTATGTCAGGTTTCTACATGAAGTAAACAAAATCTTGCCGGAGGTTTTTTTTCTTTCTTCTAGTAAAAGATTTTTATTAACAAAATGTTCCATTCGGAGAGACAGTGAAAGCAATATGCAGAAGTGGGGAAAGATTTACATATAGCTGTGGAAAGCTCCAGTAGGGTTCTGGAAATCTCTGGAAGAACTCTAGAAAAAAAAATGTATGGGAATTACTGTGAGAAAGTGTCAATTTGCAACAATAAGTCCTAAGAGAGGTAAAAAAGCAAATTTTTACACTTGAGTAGCAATACAAGTTGTCTTTTTTTGGATGACATGTTGGTTATGGATGCATTCCCCCCCCCCCCCCAAGATAAGTTATTTCTTTTTAGGTCTATCGCAAACACACTTTCAAGCAGATTAAAAAAAAAAAATATTGTACTTCCTCTCCTTTCCAGTTAATCGGCATGCACATGTCCAGATTTATTTCTCTCATACCTATTTTGGTTAATTTTTGTCATTGTCTATCTTCTCCTGGGCAGTGAGTTCGACCGTAACATGGAGTTTGCCCACATGATCCAGAACAAGTTGGACGCCTACAAGGCCGATGACCCCAGCATGGGAGAGGGCCCTGAGAAGCGCCGATCTCAGCTCCTGGTCATCGATCGTGGCTTTGATCCAGTCTCCCCTCTCCTCCATGAGCTCACCTACCAGGCCATGGCCTATGACCTACTGCCCATCGAGAATGACGTCTACAGGTAATTTTTGTGTCCAACATCAGACCAGTTGTATAAATGTCCTCAATGTAAAGCCAATATGTGACCAGGCACCACAAAACCACCAAAAAGTCGCACTGTGTGATTTTCAGTTAGAGCTCAATCAATATGTTTTTGGTTGGCTTGGTAAAATTTTAGTTTCGGGTATTTCCTGAAAGAGTATACATTTTTCTAAGTAATCTAAAAATTTGGAGGCACCAAATAATCTAAAAGTGGTATTTTTTACAGTTTTTTATTAGACTTATGTGTGTCTTCTCTGGATTTTGTGGTATTACTTTTCTTTTTTACGACCCTGAATACTTGTCACATTTTGATGTCCCATAACTTTTAAACAAAGTGAGTTCTTGCATTGATACTTGTGTGCTATGATGAACAGGATATGACTAATTAGTATGCCAAGATTTAGGACAATCTGATAATCCCTTCATAGATACTTTCATTGAGCTCTAATCCTCCTTTTGTCACCTTAGAACAACACCTTGCAAGTCAGAGTGCTTCAATAGACTGCAAACTTTAAACCCTAACCCTTATTTCTCAGAAGTAACATTATGAGGGACTGTGCATTCTTCTCTTTGTACAGTGAGCTAGGAACATTCAATGCTAATGAGTTATATATCATTTTAAAGCTGAGAATCTCCTCTTTCAGAATCACACCTTAACTCAGAATTCATATCTGGTGACTTTTTTGTGGTTTTGTGGTGCCTGGTCACATATGGACTGTATTTAAAGGCCAGCAATTCCTTTGCTATTTTAGATTTTGCTATTCATATGACCATTAGAAACCCCATTCAGAAGATTTTATGTTTCAATTGATTTCTCATATTTAATTTTCTTGAAAATCTTGTAATTAGAATCGCAATCGTTAGGTCATATACTGTGCGGTGGACTTTGCCCTACAAAATTCTTCCCTCCCCCCCCCCCCCCCAATTAGATGATTTAAATTGTATCGTTTGCACCATTTATATTTGACCACCTACATCCAATATCCAAGAGAGAAAGGAGTTGGTCTTGTTCTGGTTCTGATATGGAGTCATGTCTACTGATGTAAATGGTAAATGATCATATATCTGATTGATACACATTTTGTAAAAACATAATAACGCATGCATCGTTCCTTGTTTGTTTCTTTTCTTGACAGATATGAGCAACAAGGCGGTAGTGCTCCAGACTGTGAGGTCTTGATGGATGATAAAGATGAGATGTGGGTGGCCCTTCGTCATCAGCACATTGCTGTGGTGTCACAGTGAGTGTCTTTGGAGATTTCAGGCAGTAGACCGGTTCACATATGCACTTACATTCATGGATACTTCTACCCTCAAGTGCCTATGATGTACTATTGCATTCACATTTTACAAGACATTAATATATTTTGATAGAATGCAAGTTATATACGTTACTTTTTGATATGTCAGGCAAGCATCAGGGGCCATGAGTTGATATAGTATAGAGTATTCATTTTGGAAGAGAAATGCTTTAAATTTGAATATATTTGTTAAGAATTGGTTTATTGGCTACATGTAACTTCATTCAAAGGACATAGAACTATGGTTTAGCACTTTTAGAGTCCACTGTCATATTGAATGTAATATCAAGTCACTTGGTTCCACTGATTAAGTTTGCTATTGGAGTATTGTTCATTAAAATATATTGGAAAGATCAGCACTTGTGATCGTATTGTAAAGAGGACTAAAATTTCGTGTCTCTTCAAAGTCCATCACGATGGGGAAATTTTTTGGTCATTTTCTACATGCAGTTACTTATGGTTTGAAATGGTATTCATATCTGCATCCATAATGCTAAACCTTAGAACATTCAAAATTTGAAAACCGTCTTCATACACTTCTCATCACTCTAGGACGGTCACTCAACAATTCAAGGAATTCGCTCAAGGAAAGAAGATGGGATCTGGTGGTGAAAAGGTAATTCTCTTTCAAAAGTATTGCTTGTGCCAACCTCTTGCATTGACAGTGAAATAAATGTCAAAGATCTTACTTTATTCAACTGCTTTTTTTTTTCTTGAATGTTCCTTCTCTGTCAATTTCCCTTTCCATCCTCTTGAGAAATAGAGAGTTGCTGATGATCTAAACCACTTGCAATTCTTCCTATCAATCGCAAAGTTACAATGACTCTACCGCTTGTACTTGAAGTTCCAAATTGAGTTCCAACTGATTTGGATCCATTGCAACTCTGTGGGCCGCTATTCCACTCAAAACATGTATTAAGTTAGCATTCTAATTACCGTTTTGCTTGGCTGAGTAAACCGGCTTAACTCGTATTCAGATCCCATCTAAGTGCTTTACTTTAGCAAGCCGACTTTAAGACAAAAATACTTGGTTATAGCCATTATGACATCCCACAGCCAGTCCAAAATAATGCAAAATAAATGCATTGTATTAAATGCACGCTTATACAATTTCCTTGTGCACAGCTCTCACTGCTGTGTGTATGTGTGAAAGCCACATACCTGCCAGTCAAGTCGTTGGCTTAGTCTGCTAGTGAGCTTTTTTAGACTTAGGGTAAAATACATAGTCAAATGATTCCATTGAATACCAAAGTTGCTTGAGAAATTTATGTCAGCCTAAAACTAAGTGAAATACTCCTGTTTCGTACTTACCCTAAAAGGGCCAAGGGGGGGGGGGGTGGCTGAATCCACCCCCCCTAGACATTTCTCGCGATATGTCCACAACGCGCAAAGCAGTCGCCGCGGCATTTCACGACTTTTTTCTTTCGAATCTCACGCATCTTTTGAGACCATATTCGTGATGTCCGGGCATGCGGTTCCGAAGTTACTCAACATTTCGTACTAGCACGTCGGACCAAAAATTGCTCAAAAATGTGATTTCATGTATAATTTCAATACAAAATGTGTTTTCAGCCAAAATTTAGAAATCTATGAATATTTTTACATTTACTGATTGAAATTAATTTATTTTATGCTGTTTATGATCCTAAAAGTGTCCCCGACAAATTTCATCCAAAAAACAATAAAAAACGAAAGGTGAAAAATACAATAAAATACATAAGAAATCAAATTTGATACTGAATTTTTTTCAAGTATATTTGCTAAGAATACTGGAAAGAGTGTCTAGACCAAAAATTAGAATTTTTTGAGCTTTATCAAATGATTTAGAGCAAAATTTTGATTTCATGCATAAATTAGCATAATTAATTAATGTGAAATAATTTCGGAGCATTTAACTATACAGTTTTGTAGATTATGTTGTGGACGATGTGCGTGCCGATTTTCAGCGCAATCGCGCGGTCGACGGTCGAGATCTCAGGGGGGGGTGGATTCCACCCCCCCCCCCCCCCCCCCCTCGGCTGTGGCATAGCCAAAATATCCCGCCCCTTTTAGGGTTAAGTTTTGAATTGAATACAGGCCCTGGTTTTTATGATCATTATGTGTGTTATTGCACTGTCGCCTTAGTGTATGGCTAACCTCAAAATTCTAGTTCATAGCATATAACAAGTGCATGACTTGATGTTGTACTTGAATTTTGTATTCTTTTTTTTTCTTTTCCAGACGAGTGTTCGTGATCTGACCCTCATGATCAAGAAGATGCCACAATATCAGAAAGAGTTAAGAAAGGTATGTGTGTACACGGCAACAAGCAGGGAATGTCTTTCTAATATGCCACAAGTTTTACAAGAAAATTTTAACTTCTGAACTTCTAAGAGTCAGCTTGGGATTTTTGTTTATTTTTATTCATTGTAAATTTGACTGAGATATCTTCCATAGGATTTTTGAGTCTACGTTTAATTGTAAATCTGGCTGATATATCTTCCATAGGACTTTTGAGTCTATGTTTCATTGTAAACTTTCCTGATATATACCTTGTAGGATTTTGATTCTCTGTATCATTGTAAATTTGGCTTATATATCTACCTGTACTTTGCATGTTCTTTTTTCTGTTTCATGAAGAATAACATAACCATTTACAGTACAACCTATAGGAAAACATTTACAGTCTGGGGCGGACTTTGCTGCCCACGGCATAGAGGGGTTGAAAGAATGTCTTTGTACAACATGTAGTAAGTTTCCAAATTTGCTTTCTCTTTGTGTTTTCAGTACACCACCCAGCTGAAGCTAGCTGAGGAGTGCATGAACCAGTACAAGAACAATGTCGACAAGCTGGTCCGTGTGGAGCAGGACCTGGCCATGGGCATGGACTACGAGGGGGAGAAGGTCAAGGACCACATGCGGAACATCGTCCCCATCCTGCTCGACACCAAGATCTCTGCTTACGATAAGCTTCGCGTGATCCTGCTCTACATTATTAGTAAGAATGGTATGTGTTTCACACCGCACCTCATCTCATTTGTATTTCATTGATGTAAACGCAAAGCGGTGTGATTCGTCTTGCCGACATTGGGTGTTGAAAGCTGGTGTTGGTGTTGGGGCAAAACTAGCACCCGCCACAGCACCGAACCTGAAATGAAGCTGGTGCTGGGATTGACTTCACTAGGTGTTGAGCTATCAGTTTTGTGATTGGTATTATTTTTATAAACCTGAATTTGGTGTTGGGGCTAGAATCAGCAGCCCAATTCATGCTCTCAACACCAACACCAACATTAACACCGAACTTGAAATCACCCATTGTCCACACTGTTCATTGGACACTCATGAGGTAGATTGTAAATAGTGATTATGATTCGTGGCTCCCTTGATAAGTGGTAAGTGGTTCACTTGTCATGTGACACAGTTTATATTTTGCAAGAGTGGCTTTTTTTTTGCAGTTTGGAAAAACATTATAGTGATTTAAATCAGCAGTTGTAAAATCAGATTTATTGAATAAATTGATTTGAATCAATATAACCGAAAATAATCAGTGATTAAATCAGCGATCAACTAGCCATGAATTTTTTTTTCTTTCTGGCTAGCCATTGTGTCTTGAGATTGTCAGTGAATGATATCCTGAATAAATAGTCTATATCAAGACACATCTCACCTTAATCAGTATCAATGCAAACAGGCGGAACATGTCTCCTCATTGCTGTCCATACCGTTCATTAGACACTCATAAGGTAGATGGTAGATGGTGATTGTGATTCGTGGTTCACAAGTCATGTGACATGGTAGATATTTAGTAAAGAGAATGTCAGTGATATGAAATTTGGATAATATCTGGATAAAAGTTGTGAGAACGCATCTCAATTTTCATTCGTGTTAACACAAACTGGTGAAAGTCATCTCACTGACACTGTCCACACCATTCGTTAGACACCTGTAAGGTAAATGTTGTCCATTTATATAGTGCAGCTACTATACACAAATACTCTACTGCGCATTACAAAGTATCATAAGGTACATTGTAGATGATAGATAGAAATATGATTTATACACAATATCAATGGGCCGTATCTATAAAATTAGCATTAGGCTCAAGCAAATTCTTACATGAGATCAATGGTTCTTTTCAACATGGGCACTACTATGTGGCGAACTTGAATAATTGTATGACAAGGCGTCAATGCAGTCAAAATGACTTTTCGTCCCTGTACACTTTTGGAATGGAGTGATATGATTTTGCTGCTGTTGAATATGACAAACTAGTTGACGATTGATGAAATTGATATGTTGTTCAATCCTGTTAGTGCAAGACTCAAAGAGAAATGGATGGTGGAAAGTAGATGGCATTGAGTGACTTGACATCCAAAAGAAGAAATGAGAAACAACATGATTTTGTCATCAGAGATGCTGATTTCGAATATTTTTTTGCAATTGTTAGGCAAGGGATTCAGTATATGAGGTTAAAGTTTAAGAAGAATCTTTGTACACACAAGTGCATGAAAATTGTTTTGTGAAATCATGCTGCCGTTGTGCGTATCCAAAAATCAACCTCAACAAAACTGGTATTATTGCAGAAGAGTATGTTTAACTTCTGTGTGACAGATTTTGTGGAAAACTTCTAAAAGATCGAAAGGAAGTCATTGATTACCATGCAAAGATCTTCCAAAATTTGTGATTCCACACTCGGTCCATTACTAAGTATGTGATGAAACCCTTCACTTGTTAAATAGTGTCTTCAGCAATGATCTCATAGATATGGTGATGTTGGAATAGGGTGCTTGCATGCCTCAGTCTCTACAGAGATTCCAATTTTTCGTAGAAACTGGAATTCATGGTGTACGTCTTGAATGATTTCATTAATTCTATCTCCTCACCTCCCCCCCCCCCCCCCCCCATCCATTTACATTGTACCCTTCTGCTTATCAGATGGTAAAGTGGGTATCACAGAGGAGAATCTGAACAAGCTGATCCAACATGCTGCCATTCCTGATACAGACAGACCTATCGTCAACAACATGGCCCAGCTGGGAGTGCAGATCATCCACAATGTGAGTTCAAATGTATTGGAAGAACAGTGACATTTGTGAACATGGACTATTTAGCAAATTTTTTCTTAAGGGGAAGGATGCAGAAATATTAGTTCTCGTGTACTGCCTAATGTACAAAAAGACTACATATACCTTTGTGAATTCAAAAGCAAGCTGTATATTTTTGAGGATCTTGACTCTAAATCACCGAATGAGAAGAATTATTTCTGTACGTAGATGTAGAAATAGATATTTGCTTGATTGGAAACAGAGAATCCTGGAACTTGTTTTCAATGACTGAAGATTTTAGTCAATTTAAATGAAATACAGTTAGTACATCAGGGATTTTATGATCAGTTGTAAAGATTTCTTTCTCTCTCCTGCTTTCTTACAAGCAGCAGAGGAGTCGTAAGAGCAAGCCTGTGCAGCGTAAGGAGCGCATCACAGAACAAACGTACAGAATGTCTCGTTGGACACCAGTCATCAAAGACATCATGGAGGCAAGTTTTATTACCATCATCATTTGTAACTCTTCTACTTAAATGCATGAATAAGTCTCCCGATTTTTTTTTTTTTTTATATTTATATGTTTTATTGAATCAATAGAAATTTCAACATTTACAAGTAATTAACATAATCACAATGATTAGGAAAACAAAATAATATATATATAAATAAAAACATAAATAAAGGTGGCAGAAAAAATTATACAAAAAAGTAATGCTCTAGGAAATATAACAAAATTGCAGTTCAGTATCTAAAATAGTGATAATTCGGTATATAAAAAAAAAATTTTAAAAAAAATTTAAAAAACAGAAAAAAATAAAAAATAACTGAGGCGTCACCGCAAGGGGCCACCCAAAGCACCCCACCAACACCAGCCCAAACCAGCCAGTAGAGCAACCGAGAGTCTCACCAGGCCAAGAGTACAGCGATCGGGAGAACCTCCATACAAGCTGTAGTATAATGTCTTGTCTATATATGCTCAACACAATAAGTCTCCCGATTTTTGGTGTTGGTATGGAATTAAGATCTCTTTTTTTCCTATGTACATTTTGACAAATTACTAAAGAGTGAACCTCTCATGTCTTTTCAAGCTTTCAATTCCCCCCCCCCCCCCTTCACCCTTAGTAATTAATTAAGATTGATATTAGATTGATCCTCTCGGGAGTAATTCAAAAAATGTAAATGTTGAGTCAGAGGAGGATTAGATTTTTATTTCTTCTCTTAATTTTTCACGTAATGTTGATACATTTGTGATTGAGGAGGCTTGATGGCTCAGTGGTAAAGCAGCTCTGTCATTACTGGAAGGTCCTGGGTTCCAAACCAAGTTGTTGCACTAGTTCCCTGTGGTACAGCGTTAAAGAGAAAGTCGGGTTCTTGGGAAGTTGAAAAATAATTTGTGAGCTTTCTCATTCCTTTTATGTCAGTTTGGAAGAACATCATGATAGAAATGTCCCCTGAAAAGGTTTGCTCTTTAAATTCCCTCAGATTAAAAGTATAACGAGAAAATATCTGAAGTGTTTGGGCTGGACATTCATGCTGCATGTGTTTGCAGTCCCATATACCCATTTCTGTGTTCAGTGCATGAGCTTTTCAGCAAGATTAGGACAATTTCTTATCATTTTGATGATTCCAAAACCTTTAAGTATATTCCAATTCTCATGTAGACATAATCAACCTTTCCCAATTGCTTTGAGACAGTTTCTTTCACAGTGTACACGCATGACCACAACTCAATTTTATCTTTAATCCTCATTTACCAAGATATGACAAAAAGCTGTAAGTCTGCTGTTGCTTATCCACAAGCATAAACTTGCTTACCAGTAAAATAAACCATTACCAATATCACTGACTGATAGTAAAGAACAATTTTTTTTATGCATGTCAATATTTTTGTTTACCAGGATGCCATTGCCAACAAGCTGAGTGACAGAGATTATCCGTTCCTGTCAGGCAGAAACAACACTGGTAGTGTTGGTAGCTCTGGACCTAAGAGGTAGGAATCCTTGTGAATAGGGAGTTTCTTGAAACTAAAATAGCTTCAATAACCACCAAGCAGATTTTGAATTTTGATAAAGGCTCATTCCCACACTACACCGTAAACCATGGTAGTTTTTTTGTTAAAATGTATGATGATATGTAAGCATAATGCGCTTCAGACAACTGTATCTTCTAACGCACGCATAAATGAAAGTGAGTGCTTGTAGGACCTTTGTTGCAGGCGGCTATTTTCTTTTTTTACCTCCACTTGCCTTTCATTTACATATCTTTTTGAAATGCCATGGTGACCACCCCATTTTCCACATCATGTGAAGACAAGCCAGAAACGTTCATAAGCAGAAATGAATAAGAGAGCTACTAATAAGCCAGTTCGTAATTAGTTCATGGTACGAATGACCCTGAAATGACCCCATTATGAACGCGCACGTGCATTTGTTTTGGTGGGCACGCTACTTGTTTAACATGTAAAATCATACTGATGCGCGTATCGTGGTGTGAACAGAATGAGATTATATAAAGGTCAGTTGTACATGTACTTGGTACAAATGACCTTTTGCTGCACATGCGCAGATTGTAATTACGAATTGGCTTATTGTATAAATTTGTTGACGTTTTAAAAAGTATCCTTCAGCTACTCCATCCATTGTGCTTCTGTATTTATGATGGCCCCGATTTGCTTCCATGGTGCAGCAGTGATGTCCCTCTCCCTATTTTCCTTTTGGAGTCGGTCTCTTTCCATATAACCGTTAGCCAACCCCCCCCCACTTGAGAGATTCTGTTTTTTTTCTTTGTCCCTTTAAATACATGGAAAACAAACTTTTCTTTCACCGAACATTTACAAACTAATTTTTCTTATCCTTCACCATGTAATTCCGTCTCTCCATATCTTGTTCATCGGCAGCGCTCGCTATGGCAACTGGCACAAGGACCGTGGTCCTCTGGACTACAAGACTGGACCACGCCTCATCATCTTTGTGATAGGTGGAGTATCCTACTCGGAGATGAGGTGCGCCTATGAGGTGTCCAAGGACCCACAATTCAACAAGTGGGAGGTCTATATTGGTAGGTACTCTTGAAAGGGAAGGATGAGAGGTGCTGGTGATTTGGAGGGCGATGATGGTAATGATGATGATGATGGTGATGATGATGATGACGACGATGATGATGGTGATGATGATAATTGTGTAACAGTCTCCTAGCTGGACTCCCTTCTGCAACTTTGAACAGACTTCAAGCAGTACAAAATGCAGCTGCACACTTGCTTACCGGGTTGAAGAAGTACGACCACATCACTCCTGTACTGACTGAATTGCATTTGCTCCCAGTCAAGTACAGAATTGAATTCAAAATCTAGCCCCTGAATATATGTCTTCCCTCATTGAACAGCGCTGCCTTCGTCCTGGCTTGCGCTCATCTGGTCTCACCCTCCAGGTACCCATAACACATCTCAAGGGATATGGAGATCGTGCTTTTTCATCAATTGCTCCTCGCCTCTGGAACTCACTCCCATCCTCTCTTCGTAAAATTGACAGCCTAGAACACTTCAAATCTTGACTATTTCAGCAGGTGTGTGAATAATGACTTTATTGGAGGAGCCTGCACCTTTGAAAGTTTTTAGCAGAAATATGGCCCCATACAAATGCTGTGAATCATCATCATCATCATAATGTTGAAGATGGTGGTGATGATGGTTATGATGATGATGGTTATGGTGATGATGATGATGATGGTGATGTTGATGATGATGGTGATGATGGTGGTTGTGATGGAAATAATATGAAGTTTATTTCTTTTAGCGGTATTGAAGTTGACTGAGTTAATGGGGACTCTGTTGGTGCTATTCTTAATGTGGATGGTGTTGATGGCGTTAGTGGTGATGTTATATTTAAGATGGATGGTGTGGATGATGATGGTGTCATCAATGGGGTTGATGGTGTTAGTGGTGATGGATCATTGGTGTTCGTTGATTGTCATAGTGTCAGTGATGGCAGTATGTTCATAGAGATAATGTTGTTGATGATGAAGGCATTAATAATTATTGTACTAGGAATAAGGATTATCTTAATAGAAATAGTTACACTAATGCTGATCATGCTGATATTAAGAATTTTTTAAAAAATCCATTTTCATTTCAATTTGTCATCTCTGTCACCAGGTTCAACTCATATCCTGACGCCAGAAGGGTTCCTCAGTGATCTGCGTGAACTGAGCGGCAACTGAGTCACCTAACCTCCAACTAAAGCCAGCGGTGATGGATCATCTAACACTTGAGACTCCATCCCTCGTGCATTAACATCTCTAAAAGAAACGGGAAAGTTTCTCTGATGCTTTCTTTCCTTCTTTTGCCGATAAAGAAATCGATTCTAAATAATCATTCCAGCGTGAGTAGCTAGAGTCGTAGCTCAATGTATTATTATAAATCTCTTCTGGAGTTCATGATATGTTACAGATAAATCATGACCAGTATTCTGTGTTTTGATGGAGCCTGTGAATTGATTCAGTCATCGTACTAAGGAATATAGAATATATATATCTACTAGGCATGGTTTATTTATTCTTAGACACATATGTACATGTAAATATCCCACTTTTGTACCTGTACTTGAATTATTCTTGTTGGGTCACTTCAGGCTCCATTTCTTCATCCAATGTAATTTAATCCTGGAAAATTCAGTAAGACAGCCATTTATAAACTTTAAAAAAAAAAATAATAATCATCAATGGGTATATAATCCATGTTGTATCCACCATTTGTAAGTGAGCATGCCAAATTTTAACCTCACTGAAGATTCTGTACATCTTTATTAATTATTGGTAGTTCAGTTGACTGCTAAAAAGTCTCTCATTGTTATAGGCTTAATACAGGGATCACCCAGTTTTGATTTCACACTGACGAACTCAACAATCTGTTCTTAGGTCGATCCATAGATCGTGCACATTCATGGAAGGGGCATGGTTTTAGCCAGTGGTTCTATAATGAAGAAAAATGTGATGATTCAGCAATGGAATAAATTTCAAATCATGCATTTCTCTCGAGTGGACAATCATGAAAGTTCTTGAGATAAATTTTAACCAATAGAATTTATTCAAGCAATTGGGGAAAAAATTGCACTTTTCTGTCACTCTCTTCAGTTATAGAATATCAATGAAGATAGATTTACTAACAGCTACAAATACAATGGAACATAGACATGCTCCTTCCATAGATATCAGTGGAACATGAACATTCATTAAAGTAATCCTAAACGGTTCTTTCATACTGCTTCACGTCTTAGAACGGAATCTTAAGGTATCTAGAAGAAAAGTGAAATCACCCTTCAATTTTTACTCTTGTCTAGGAAGTGATTATTATGTATATATTTGTACTTGGGAGTCTTGAGGATGGAACCCAGACTATATTTATGCTATAAATTGAACTTCTTTTGCCCACCTGCTTTTTATTTCTTTATGAGAATGAAGGATCGTGAATTCCAGACAAGGTGCATAACTCTTTCCCATGCCATGCTCCCATTATCTGGAGTGAAATCAAAGGGGAATGACCTTAGGTAAAATAGGATTAGTTGTTTTGTTGAAAGTTGTTGTATTAACCCTCCTGTTACTGAAAGTCTGAAATGTGACTGAATTTATGCATCGCGTGTCTGCATGAAGTACTGACAGGGTTAATAGTTCCAAAGTGTTAAGAAATCCAGGGCAAAAACGATGCTATTATATGCTTGAAGAATTCTTTAGAAAAAAACAGAGAACATCAACAATGTAGGTTGTGTCTCCCTTTAAATGAAAGAGAATATGGCCGGTGAAATTGTTGGAACAAGCATTTCAGAACTTCAACAAAACACTTTAGTGAGATGCATGTGTAGGTCTTGAAAGATTTACCGATATATGTTTTATTTGTTGGGTAGTGTTTTTTGGGTAGTGTTTTTTGGGGCTAAGCAAACATAATTTTAGATAGATGGGATAATCTTCATATGCAAGGGAATGTAATGAAGATTCCATTCTAGACCCGATTGAAATGTCGGTTTGGCTATTCAGGGGGTTTTACATGTATTTCACCAATGTTTTTGTTCCCTCAAATTTTGACTCGATGAGTTTGCTCATGTATGTAGGTGCCGCCACATCGTGATGTCGGTTTGCAGTCGGTTTCTCTCTAAAGGCATTCGGAACCAATTTCCAGTCTGGAAATTACTGTGTTTTCATGTATAGTATTTATTCCTACTTAACCATCAGATATGTAGACAACTAGCTTGCTGTATATGTATTCAACTCAAAATTTAACTAGTAGGCTTTTTTTCCTCCTTCTTCTTTTTCCTTCAAATACTACTCTCTTTTTACTGCTGTAAATTCAATTGGCTTGTTAGACATGTAGTGTAGTATGACATTGCTTGTTTATATATACTCAAACTGTATATAGCTCAACATTACATTATCCATATCTCTATCTATTTGATGATCTTGTATCTACATGTGTATTATCCTGGTAGCAAATGTATAAGATGACTACTTCTTTCTAGAGCTGAAGTAGTGAACATGGTGTGCAGATTTGAGTGGACAAAGGATAACAAATAGCAGTTTTACATATGGAAGTCGTCGTGTGTTCTTTCAACTTTGGTATGTTGAGAGTAATGGGCCATAATGTGTAAAAGGGTATGAGTTAACACTCTGTACTGGTCTCTGTTGTAATTATTAAAGGAGAATGAAAACCTGGGGAAAAATCAATCTTAACCCTTTCGAGACAATTGACCACATTTTGTGGTTTGGCCCAATAACTTTTGATTTAGAGCCTTAAAAAACATACCAGATGCATGAGTAGAAAGAGCAAAAAATTCTGCACATACTGTGTCCATTTTTGTTGCATGATCATATTGAGTTTGATGCCAGGAATTTTAAAAAGGAGAATAAGATTAAACATCCTCAAATTGGCAACACATTGAGAGATTCAAAATTATTGTTTTTTGTCCAAATTGGCAACTTTTTCAACTTTTCAACAAAGTTCTTAACCGTGTATATTATTTTCAAGACATTACATCTTATTAAAACCACGTAGCACTAAAAAAAAAATATTATTGTTGCCAATTTGCAGAACAAAATGTGATCAATTGAGCTCTTAAATAATTCCTGTCCTGAAAGGGTTAATGAAAAGAGAGGATAGAGAGAAGCAATTTAAAAAAAGTTCCATCAAAATCTGTTACGAAATGAGAAAGTTATGAAAGTTTGAAAAGTCTTAATTTACTTTCTATGGTGATTCTCAAATAGGCATTGTTGCTTCAAAGTGACAGGTTAAGTAGCACAACTCTCCATATGTTTTGTACACAAAATGTAATATTTTTCCCATTATCTCTCAAGGTGCAGCTTGTCTCTTTAGCTCAAGATATATCATGGGGAAATGTATTTGACTCAACATATGTTGAGTTCAAATAAAGACAAGCAGCATCTTTAGAGATAATGGAGAAAATATGAAATTTTGTGTACAAAACATATTGAGAGTTGTACTACTAAACCTGCCATTTTGAAGCAACATCGTCAATTTGAGAATAGCCATAGAAAGTAAATAGAGACTTTTCAAACTTTCATAACTTTCTCATTCGTTACCGATTTTGATGGAACTTTTTAAAAATTGCTTCTTTCTATCCTCTCTTTTCATTAAAATGGATATTTCCCCAGGGTTTCACTCTCCTTTAAGTATAGCTAGTGAGTAATTACCTCTATGTCTGCAAAGAACCTTTGTATGGAAATGTGTTTATGTATGTGATTCTGGAAAGGTGCAACAAACATCTATTTTGATCTTTAACCCTTTCGAGACAACTGGCCACATTTTGTGGTTTGGCTCAATAACTTTTGATTCAGAGCTCTAAAAAATATGCCAGATGCACGAGTAGAAAGAGCAAAAATTTCTGCACATACTGTGTCCATTTTCGTTGCATGACCATATTGCGTTTGATGCCAGGAATTTGAAAAAGGAGAATAAGCTTTGAAATCCTTAAATTGGCAACACATTGAGAGATTTAAAATCATTGTTTTTATCTAAATTGGCCATGTTTTAAAATTTGTGACAAAGTTCTTAACAAAAAGACATTACATTTTATTAGAACCATGTTAGCACTAAAAGAAAAATATTAATGTTGCCAATTTGAAGAACAAAATGAGATCAATTTAGCCCTAAAACAATTCCTGTATATATAAATACACATTGATACAAAAATGGTTTTAGAAATATCAGGAAAAAGGTCCACTGTAAGCAATTTCATTATCAAGCCTCAAGATGCCCTCTTTCATATTAAGAATGCTAAATAAAAGGGCAGACGTACATGTGCATTTAGGACACGTTTGTTTTATGCACAATCAAAATGACAGCAATGTCATTTCCTGTGAGGTTGTGAAAATAGGATTGTTCGTGTTCAAATTGTGACTAAATTATTAGCCCATGTACTCTTTGAATGTAGAGAAAAGCATTCTAGTATTTATTACAGGAACACAAAACCAATTTTCGATATTTTCGAGTAAAATCTTTAGGGTCGCAACTTGCAACTGTAGGGCTCCCCATCATATATATATTGGTTGTGTAATGCATTTAGCCGTATTTTCAACTACTTATAGGAAAGAACCATGTGCTGTTCTTTCAAGCATGTTTATTGATCTATTTGTATGTTTATTTTGTATTGGATTGTACAGCTATTGTGATTGGTAAATTTAGGGTTTGTGTGAAGAATCAGCTACTGCTTTATGATATAAGTAAACATTCACCCTAAATAGTTGAGAATAGCTCTGAAATATAATTTGAGATTGTCCAGTCTACCCTTTGTAAATTGAAAAATAGAAATTTTGATGTTATTATGGCAGGGTTTGTTCATAAGATGACTTACTGTAGGTCTGTAAAAGAGGAAAATAGTGAAACACATTATAATAAGTCAGTTCTATCATTTTAGGGATATAATAACGTGTGAAACTTGTGCTACAAAAGAGAATTGTAAATACAATATCTGTTTCCTCTATGCATATCTATCATTAGAATTACCATGTAAATTACTAGAACTGTTATTTCTTGCTACAGGTCGTTCCAATGTGTGGTAGACATTTTAGTTCGCTGTGATTCTAATCTTATTACAAACTGTCATTATGTGCAATAAATAAGCCTCAATGTTAACACCCACTATAAAAGACAGTAAAATATTACAAGTGGAAATGTTATTTGATGTGATTTATAGATCCGTGACAAAATTAGCTCTTGTAATTTACAATGTAAGCTGGCATTTACTTATTTCATGTATACAAATTTGTAAGGTCATCATATTAAGAGTGATAAATAAAAAAAAAAAGATAGATATTAAAAGGAATGATCTATGTATATCTCTCCTCTTTTTGTATTTCTTTATTTTATACCCTTTTTATCTTTTGCATTATCTTTTGAAAAGCTGTTTCTCTGTCAACAGTTTAAATGTTGTTGTTGGTTGTTGATTTGTGTTTTTTTTTAGTTTGAATGTTTTTTTGTTGTTGCTACTGGTCGTTGTAATAAGTGTGGTCCAAAAGATATTACAAAAAACAAGAATATATGGATGATGACAGTGGTTTGGAATTTCTTTGAAATTTCTCCTTCAGCTGTCATGACTTCTATGTTTTAAAGGCCAAGTCCACACTAATATCAAGTTGATTTTAATGAATGGAGTAAAATTAAACATAACAGTGAAAAATTTATTGAAATTGGATGTAAAATAAGAAAGTTACGGCATTTTGAAATTTTGCATTATTTCTTGAAACACTAACAGTGATATGCATAACATGGGCGGTATGCAAATGAGTGAACCGATAATGTCACACACTCACTTTTCCTTATGTATTTTATTATTTTTAATATATATTTCAATTTTTGCTTCAATAATGTAAAACATGGTTCGACTCCTTATGGAACATGTAAAATCATCATTATTGTAACTTATTTTGATACAAGGGAGAGATTCTTCATTATCACATCCATAAAAATTGAAATATTTGAAATTTCATTTAATAAAATACATAAGGAAAAGTGAGTGTGTGACATCATCGATTCACTCATTTGCATACCGCCCATGTTATGCATATCAAAATGCCTTAAATTTCTAATTTTACATCCGATTTCAGTGAAATTTTCACTGTTATGCTTGTTTAATTTTACTCTATTTATTCAGATCAACTTGATATTAGTGTGGACTTGGCCTTTAAGATTTTTTTTGGTGCTACAGTATGAACAGAATTCTTCGTTATAATGGACATGAAGTTTCCTGTATTAAGCTTATTTTTCTGAAATCTTGCAGGGATCTTTTCTTATTACACTCTGACCAATGAGTAAGAAAATTCCTCTACTTTTACAAACCTGTCATAATGTAAGTTACTGTACAATGTAGTGCCTTTAAAGTGTACCAACCACCTGAAAAAATAATTTGTATATTGCTAGAAAGTATAAAGTTAACCTCAAAGAACTTTATCTGAAATTCTATAGGTCAGCAGTTTAGGAGTATAAAGGAAATAAAGGATAACATTAAGGTGCTCTTGCAGAACCGAACCTCCGAGTTGGGTTCCGCGCGAGCCCTTATGCGTTGAGTAGTCTACTCACAAGTCGCTTTTATGCTTATAGAGAGTATAATGAAACTTGTAATATCTCTTTATAGAAGTGATATTCGAAGCCCATATTTGGAATATAGTAGAATGACATAGAACCTCTAACATACAGAGCAAAATATTTGTTGGTGATTGGTACCCTTTAAACTCAACTCTTCGTCTTTTTTCTAGTATTCTCTCTCCATGCATCTTTTCATGGCATTCCCTTTTTCGATATATACAATATTTCTTCCCTTACGTAATATTTCTCTCATCACCCTACTGTGCATGGGTTTACGATCCTCTCAGATTCTCTCTTTCCCCTTATTTTCCTCCTTTCCATCCCCTCCTCCTCCTCCCTTCTCTCTCACACTCTCCCTCCCTCTCTCTCTCTCCCTCCCTCTCTCTCTCTCCCTCCCTCTCTCTCTCCCTCCCTCTCTCTCTCTCCCTCCCTCTCTCTCTCTCCCTCCCTCTCTCTCTCCCTCCCTCTCTCTCTCTCCCTCCCTCTCTCTCTCTCCCTCCCTCTCTCTCTCTCCCTCCCTCTCTCTCTCTCCCTCCCTCTCTCTCTCTCTCCCTCCCTCTCTCTCTCTCTCTCTCCCCTCCCTCTCTCTCTCTCCCTCCCTCTCTCTCTCTCCCTCCCTCTCTCTCTCTCTCCCTCCTCTCTCTCTCTCTCCCTCCCTCTCTCTCTCTCCCTCCCTCTCTCTCTCTCATCTCCATCTGGTTGCCTTTCTTCCCCTATTTCTATTTCTCATATTCTATGGCTGGAATTCACAAAGGTGGTTCCAATTCAGACCATGGTTTATGCAGATTTCGTGATTTTCGCGACCGGCGCGCGTTCATTATTGGATCTTTTTAAGTGTATGCGCTAAATCAAGTGTATTTATACCATGAAATCTGCATAAGCCATGGTCTGAATTGAAACCACCTTTGAGAATTCCGGCCTATGGGTCTCTCTCTCTTTCTCTTTGTCCCTCTGTCTCTATCTCTCTCTCTCTCTCTCTGCCCTTTTCTTCTTTCCTTTTTCTCTTCCCCCCCCCCCCCTCTATCTCTCTGCCACTCTTATATTTTTGTAATGCTTCCATGTGCATTTACATGTTCTATAACCCTTTCATGACAGGAATTAATTAAGGGGTAAATGGTTCTAACAAAATGTAATGTCTTTGAAAACGATAAACATCATTAGAAACTTAGTAGAGGTGTTGTGGTCTAGTGGATAAGTCACCGGACTGCAGATCACAAGGTACGGGGTTCGAATCCCACCACGGCACTAAGGTCCTTTGGCAAGACTCTAATCTACATTTGCCACTCTCCACCCAGGTGTAAATGGGTACCTGGTATGCTTGAGCGCTAGTTACTTTGGCGGCTCGGCTATAACCAGGGTAATAATGTCTAAGCGCCATGAGTGTCACTGCGTGACGGATATGAGCGCTATATAAGTAGCCATTATCATTATTATCATTATTAGTCGAAAGTTGAAAAAATTGCCAATTTTGATAAAAAACGGTGATTTTGAAACTCTCAATGTGTTGCCAATTAATGGATTTTGAAGCCTATTCTCGTTTTTGAAATTCCTGGCATCAAACGCAATATAGTCATGCAACAAAAATGGACATAGTGTGTGCAGAAATTTTGGCTCTTTCTATTCATGCATCTGGTATATTTTTTAGAGCTCTGAATCAAAAGTTATTGAGCCAAACCACAAAATGTGGTTAATTGTCTCAAAAGGGGTAACAGAGTACATGTATGACTTGCATTTCTTATTGTCTCTTCTCTGTTCTTTTATCTTCCTTTACATG
The DNA here is from genome assembly GCA_025618425.1 of Heliocidaris tuberculata. Taxonomy (NCBI): domain Eukaryota; kingdom Metazoa; phylum Echinodermata; class Echinoidea; order Camarodonta; family Echinometridae; genus Heliocidaris; species Heliocidaris tuberculata. Next base: position 2,814,853 of record CM046848.1, read on the forward strand.
CTTCTCTCTCTGCCACATGAATGCTTGCTTGAAAATCAAATACACAACAAAGAACTTCAAATTCTTTCAAACTTCATTTCAACAAATATACATATAAAATAAATTTTGTAATATATCACTGAAAAAAAATCAATACATCTCTTGAATCAAATGTTACATATAATTACACTAGTGTAGATACATGTACATGTATTTGGATCAATGAAGAAAATATGCAAAATGTGTTTTCTTTAATTTTTCTACCATTTACAATCTACTTCATGACATATTTTGCACAGTCCTATTATAGAATTCTGTAAGACGTGTGTACAAACATATAATTGTAATCTTTGATTTATACACAATTTCTCAATACATGTACATGTGATAATGGCAATCAATAATTCTTTTTTTTGTCTTTCTCTAGTTTTTCTAAACAAACATACCCAGCACCTACAAACACCTGGGCCAAACTTGTAAAAAGTTGTGACTGATCTTGGTGCATCTCAATTCATCATGAGCTTGTTATCAAATCACAACTCTCTACATTAGATATATGCAATTGTGACTTTGAGATTGATTGGAGGACTTATAATTTATTAGCAACTCTTATTTGCATTTCTTTGTGCGACAGCCTACAAGCTGATCTGTACAATATTTGATTGAAATTAAAAGTTACATTTATCATATGATAAGTAACAATTCAGCCAGTTAGGATCCTCTTTTTAAATAGGTTTCTCCTTCAAAAAACCTTGATGCTGAGAATGCGCGATGGCTCAGTGGTAGAGCATTGGTTTTGCAAAGAAGACGTCACAGGTTCAAAACCAAGTCAATGAGCTACTGCACTTTGGTAAGGCATTAATCTTCATTACCACATCCCTTGGATAGGACTTAAAGCCATAGGTTCCCCGGTTGCTCACTGACAAGCATACGCATGATTTCATAGCAGCCAGGTAAAAATAAAGCCAACCATCAAATGATAATTGGCAAACTTCCGGGTATTTTGAGCTTGATTTTAATCCTTAAGTTACGCATTGAGCCCAGGGCTGCTGACCTTGGGGAGACATTTCATCAGCTGCCTGCAATAGAGGCGTTAACTATACTGCCACTGAAACTAAATGGTCATAACGTCCTAAAAGCAGGCATATCATCCGTTTGGAGCAAGGAGGGCAGTGACTATGTGTTAAAAGATATGAGTTAACGCCCTTCCGACTCTCAGCACACGATATGTAATACACTAAAACCCGATCGACATATTAAAAATTAAAATGTGCATGACAAAAGATACATATATATTGCACTACCACCACTCCTCAACCCGTTGACAACTGAATTACATCATTCCTATAGACTTAACCCTTTCAGGACAGGAATTATTTAAGGGCTAAATTGATCACAGTTTGTTCTTCAAATTGGCAACAATATTAGTTTTCTTTCAGTGCTATATGGTTCAAATAAGGTGTAATGTCTTTTAAAAAAATGTACATGGTTAGAAATTTTGTCGAAAAGTTGAAAAAATTGCCCATTTGGATAAAAAACAATGATTATGAACTTCTCAATGTGTTGCCAATTTAAGAATTTTAAAGCTCATTCTCATTTTTAAAATTCCTGGCATCAACGCAATATGGTAATGCAACAAAAAATGGACACAGTGTGTGTAGAAATATCGGCTCTTTCTACTCGTGCAGCTGGTATATTTTTTAGAGCTCTGAATTAAAAGTTATTGAGCCAAACCACAAAATTGTCTTGAAAGGGTTAATACAAGTGCTATCCAGCTCTCGTACGCAATGGGTTAATACAGCTAAGCGAGTTGCTATATGATGTGATGTGAAATGATAAACTACTCACATCATAAATGTGAACAAGATATAAATAAAATATTTGAAAACTTACATGTACATAATAAGGCATCTAATTTACATGTTATTCTACTCCTTTCAAAGTAAATAAAAGCATCACATTTACAAAAGATGGTGGCTAGAATCCTGGTAAATCCTAGCAATTAAATATAAATAAGTACATATTAGGGTATTTCTTGGATAAATAGGATTGTGGTGGGCATAACTTAAATACATAATCCATCTGTTTCTTAGCATGAAGATACTTTGTATACGTTATCTGAATAATCCAGAATCATTTCTTCCTAACATGACATTCTCATCATCAAAATATGACAGGTTTGAGGCAAAATAAAGGTGGTTCAATATTTACATTCATATCTATATTTGTGTAATTATAAATGTGAATAAATCTTCAGGATGTTAATGCACAATCTGTGTTAATGAATTCAAAGCAATTACATCAACTTCCGATTTCTTTATGTGGGCACATCTTATAGCAACACGACAAGCCTTGCTAATATGCACCAGTACATATACATGTAAAAAAGAAATGGAATTTTAGCTCAACAGCAATATTCTGAAACCATATCAAAATGTTGGTATTTTACGCACTATCATCTGAATATAGACAATTATTATCCATGTAAGACATATGAGCCATGGTTTTACAAAATTGTGTATTTCCCTCGCCTTTCGTGCAAGCCAGGCCAAGAGGGTATTATTTCTTATGTCACCCTCTTCCATGAAAGCCTATGCACTGTAAAAAAATAACTGTAAAACTACAGGTTTTTTAGCCCTTGAAATTACAAGTTATTGCCGTAATTTCAATTCTACAGTCTTTTCCTGTAAAACAACAGCAAGTTTGTTGATTTACAGGAAATCAGCATACATTTACATAATTTCATTGTAAATTTACATAATTTTATTGTAAATATATGCTGATTTCCTGTGAAAAAAAACTGTGGAAAAGAGGGCATTCCCGGCATCCTGACTGCCAGGAAATTCCCGTGAAAAAACGGCAACATTTTTTACAGTGTGGGCTTCATGTGTTATAAAACTGGGCAATACAGCCTTGTATATTCCCTGGTCTACACTGTACATCCGTGCAATTTTGCAGCGTGCGGTTACAGCGCGTAGTTAGTTGACATATCGCCCTCACCAGATCCATATTGCCCTCATCTTCAACTCGGGCAATACGAATCTAGTATCCCCCTCAAGACCAGTCAGTATTATATAAATATTTCAAATTTTGGGAGGCAAGAATTCTACCACTGAGCATATACAGGAATACAAAATTAATATTTCTTACCTATAGAGTAAGAAATTTGTATTTCTTACATAGAGTTGATACGTGAATATATGGAACTGAAACACTGTCAAAACCAAAAACTTTGAAACATAAAACTTTAGCATACTTCTTGCGATAGCCAGATTCAGGGCAAGAAACTTGTATGAATGATAAAAATTCGATGCTGTAATTCAATCATTTCCCATCATGAAACTTTCGAGAATCTGGACCATTTGCAAAATATGGAAAAGTTTTATAATAAGAATAATAATATTCTGTTGTTGTATAGAGCATATCACATTATGATATAACATCTCTATGCGCTTCCACAGGACTTTGGATATCATTACCCCCCTTTAGTTCCGGCAACTGTAGCGTTCAGTGCATTCAAGAAACAAATTCTACCATCTACCCACTTGCCACACCGGGGTCAAGTGAGGCAAATGTAGATTAATGTCTTGCCAAAGGACATTAGTGCATGCGAAAGTTTCTGGTTTTGCAGTATATATATCACTGTTATTTAACAACTTGCCAAATTGGCAACTATCTTTACTCAGACGCGACACAATGACATGTCGGAATCTGTGCAACATCCAACCAAAACCTCATCTACAGCTGCAGTACTACATCATTTATTTGTGAGTTCATCGTTGAGGATCCTTTGCTTGAATATATGAAATAGACCTCACCTTTAATAGTCCCTTTTTGGTGTGATCTATTCTGCACCTATTGTCTCTCTGCCTTGTCCATGCTAGTAGTCAGCCTGTGTTACTTGTTCCTCGTCTTCAGGATGATTGGAACTGCATCAAAGTAAATGGGGGGAAAAATAGTTATATTATTTATATCAAATCTCATATTTTCAGAAGCATGGTGATTAAAAAATTGCTGTGGGGTGGGGACAACACTTTTCGTGCAAGTTACTTCTCTGCTGTATATGAGAGGTGTGATGGGAGGGAACTTCATAATGTCTGATACATGCATTCCTGCATTTAAAAGGACTAATCAAATGGCACCCAAATTTGAAAAAAAAAAGAAGAAATATGTGAAAAATATCATGCTTCATGTCTATTAATTTACTGGCAACCATACATGAATGTATACATTTTGAAATGAATAACTTGTTGATATTCTGGGTAAATAGGTTAATGCTAAGATTCAATAAATAATTTATTTAAAAAAAACAAAAAACAAAAAACAAAAAACAAAAAATGTGGACTTCAAAGAAGTGGAGTTTAGCTGTAGATAGGGTACCTTTTTAAAAATTTGTATAACTCAACACTGTCAATACTATCAATACATTCATAAAATGCAAAGAACAACAGGTTGAATACCATGAGAGGCAAAATCCAAAGTTCTGATACATGTGAGAGTTCATGAAATGCTGCTCGTAATTTTTTTTTTATTAAACCACAATGAAATCTTCTCCCAAGAAGAAATATACACTTACTGAAAACGATGAGAAGGATGATAATGACCACGACTAACAGGAGGATCCGCATCTATGTAAATGAGGTGTAAATATGTAAATGAGATGCAAATAAAGGAATACAGAGTAATCTTTACAGTGTAAGTAGAGGTTATCCTTCTTTTAAACATTCCTTTGTATAAACTGTATTAAATTATTCATCATTTGTATAAAGCCTAGTCAGTTTGGCAAATGCACTTCAAATTTCTGATGGAACATTCAAGTAAAAGTAAGCATGATTCATTTGGAAGAGTAATAATAACACAACATATATGATCTCTCAGCTAAAGAATGTTCATGTAAATATAGACTATGGCCCTCTGGAAATCACATATTCGTACAAAACAACAACAATCTAGAATGATTGAAGGAAGGAGTTTCGTACCTTACACTGCTGCCACCAGAAATGTGACCTAAGTCCTTTTGCACTAACTTTGAAGATGGATGCACTGTACATAAGGTCCTCTACAAAACAGAGAATAAAAAAAAGAGAGATTTTTTTCATTATTTCAAAACATATCCTCTTACATGTACTCATTTCATATGAGTTGCATTCAGCAAATACAGTCATCACCTTGTTTCTAAAGAAAGAAAAAATGTAATATGGAGGTCTGAGTTAATAAATTGTTGAATTTTGATTTTGTGTTGTATAATGATGTTCATCAGGATAAATAAACAGCCAGGAATATAAAGGTTTTGCAATATATGATGTTATTTTCAAGTTATCTATGACCCAGAAATACTGCCATTCATGGGTGCAAATCCAGGGGGAACAGGGGGACATGCCCCCACCCCCACCTGTTTGAAGATAGGCGAATGTGCCCCCACCTTTTTGAATAACCTTTTTTTTTCTTTTCTCTTTTTTGCTTGTCAGAGAATGTTGGAGGAAAACTAGACCCTAAAAATGCGATAACCTTTTTTCTTTTCTTTTTTTTCTGGGGGGGGGGGGGGGGGGTTTTGTCAGAAAAATTTTTCAGACATTTCAGACAGGTACAAAAGTTAAATCATGTGGTGACCCCCCCCCCCCCCCCCCCCCGAATTTCAAAATGGATTTGCGCCACTGCTGCCATTCATGACACCGTACTGGGGTACGCTTTAGTCTAAAACTGTAGTCTATGGGGAGAAAAGGTCTGGCATTTCTGGTCACTTGCATATTTTCACTATTTGTGAAGCACATGATGATGCGTTGAACATGCATTTTCAGGGCTTCATTGTTACAATATATTACATATAGTGATAGCATTTAGGGCCATGCAGCTCAGATTCTATCAAGCCTCCACAAAGTTACAGATTACCTTTAACACCACTGGAAAGGAAATTTATGCCTACTCTAGATGGAAAATGAAACTTGAACCTTGAACTGATATGTAACAGAGCCTCAACTATGGGTACTGCCTGAAGACAGGCAACTCTGTTCTATTGTCCTGATAACCCTTTCAGGACAGCAATTATTTAAGGGCTAAATAGATCACATTTTTTTCTTCAAAATGGCAACAATAATATTATTTTTCTGTTAGTGCTACATGGTTCTAATAAGGTGTAATGTCTTTGAAAACAATATACATGGTTACAGATTTAGTCGAAAAGTTGAAAACATTGCCAATTTTGATGAAATAAAAATGATTTGACATCTCAATGTCTTGCAAATTTAAGGATTTTAAATCTTATTCTCATTTTTAAAATTCCTGGCATCAAACGCAATATAGTCATGCAACAAAAATGGACATAGTGTGTGCAGAAATTTTTGCTCTTTCTATTCATGCATCTGGTATATTCTTTAGAGCCCTGAATCAAAAGTTATTGAGTCAAACCACAAAATGTGGTCAATTATCTCGAAAGGATTAAAGCGCGTATGTTGTACCTGTCTTATCTTCCAGATCTTCCAGCTTTTCTCCCCTGTCTATAACCTTCTCCATGTTCCCTCTCATCACTCCTATCACTTCATCTACCTGGCCTTGTACTCTGAAAGATAATATCAATCACAATCACATTATTACCCCTTCAGATAAACTCATCAGAGATTGCGCCATCTCTCTATTAAAGGAAAGAACATAGTGACGTTGTTTCGGTGAGATCCAAGGAGGTCCATGGTGATCCAAAACAGTGGACCGCTGGACCGGGGCACCGACATTTGCTCCTGCGACATTTGCTCTACAGTCCATATCTCGAAGGGTCAAAGGTTAAGGTCAAGGTCATGATTTGTTTTTTAGTTCAGGACAATGTGAAGATTAGGATTAGGGTTAGGGTTAGGGTTAGGTTTAGGTTTAGGATTAACATGGCAAAGTTAGACCGGAGCAATTGTCGCAGGAGCAAATGTCATACATGCGCTGGACCACCTCTAGGGGGTGCTCCACGAGAGAAAGCGCAATCTAGAGCATGCCCATGTCAGAACAAACCATTCCACAGTATGAAACTGAAAAAAAGGAGTTTACATTTGAATTACAATTTCTACTTCCTTTACAAAACAAATTAACACGAGAGTAAAATTTACTTATCATAACATCAGAATACATTTCGAACTAAGGTACAAATTATATTCTGCTGAAGTTGGATTTCTTGTGATATCTTAAAAGAGTTGAGATATTCAACAGATGGGAATTATACAATTCTACATACAAATAGCACTAATCTGTGTTTAATGTACATTTAGCAGTGATTTCTTACAATTCACCTATAACTGTCAGTTTCCTCTATTAAATAAAAATGACACCTGTTTAGGGCACTCAAATATGTGACATATACCAAGTAATTGCCATGTTGGTGTAGCTGACAATATGGTAGAGTAGATAAACAAGAAAATTCTACACCAACACCCAATTTGTTGCAGATCCTCCACAATTTAATACAAATATTCTTTATCTCGATCAGTATTGTGGCTCATACTTTTGTATTTTGGCATCGCCATGGTTACTGGCCCCTGGTTTGGAGACAGGACTACGCTCATAGAAGAAATCTTCCTCATCTTCATCATCATGGTATTCACCCAACAGATTTACCTAGAAAGAAATTTGACAAAATGAAGAAATGATAAAGAACACAACATACATAGTAACTGAAGAAGCTTGTTTACACATCATATATGTTGAGAGACAGAAGGGAGTGTTAACTGCGTGTTAATGTATACGTGTATGAGTTAACGCCCTTCTAGCTCCGAACAGAAAACATGAAGTAGACAAACTACAATAAACACATACACAGCGGAACTTTGTATTTCTAATGTATGCTGCACAGAATGTGTGATGCTTGAGTCTATTGGTATTGATAAGGTACAAAGACACACAAAGTCATTTCCTCTTCCCTCACTTTACACTTAGGTCTATATTGCAATTGGATGAATAAGGTTATATTCACATACATGTACTATAATCTCTGGAACAATCTACCTCAATGCATAAAACAAGCAGACTCAACGGAAAGATTCAAATCCATGTTAAAAACTTATCTGTTCATCAAATAGTTGTATGCCTTAGCATATATGCAGCTCTCTCAACCTTTAACTAATATATTTTTGTACGGCTGAAACTGTTTCTTTCTCCTCTTTCCTTTTCTTAAGCGCTTAGAGACATTTTTTGTGATAAGCGCTATATAAATATTGTAAATTATTATTATTAATTATAATGCAAGAACTTATGATATGTTTGGTAGCTTCATAAAGAGCATAAATACAATTTCCAAGATTCAAAAGAAGTTTCCATCAATACTAAAATGTCATTGCATCTATCTCACTTCCAGATATTCTGCACAAATATACAAGCTGATGAAAAATGAACAAGATGGAAATGGCAAAAAGCTACTTTGTTATCAAAAGATAGTAAATTACCTACAAATTGTAAAAATTATAAAAGCATGAGTAACATTTTAGAACAAAGCAGATCTATGACTTACCCTTTCAACTTCATTGGAACCCACAAAGTCACCACTTCGAAGGTGTCTCTTAAATTTGGGAGGCATTATTCCACGTCTTATAACATTTTTTTTTCTAAAACAAGTTTGTGGAGTACACTTCTAGGCTTGACCTGTGGAAGAGAGAGGAAAAAAAAAAAGAAGAGCAATAGAAAGAAAAGCAACTTGACCAAAATATAATCAAAATAAACCACACATAGTTTTACATGTAGATCCTATTTGATATTGTGCACCGTAAATCTACCGGTCGACTAGATCTGAAACTTGAACTTAATTTGGAAACATGTTTTCAGACCCTTTTCTAGATGTAAATAACCCTTGCTATGTTATCATGATTTGGCAAATAATTTTATGAAAAAAAAAAATGTGTGTGGCTGGCATCGCCGATATTCTCCGTGTTCTAGCATGCTGATTCAAATCACTAAAAAAAAAAACACCACTGTGCAATCGCTATACACATACTGGGGAAACTATCAGCGGTCCCAGCGATGGGAAATCCCTTGTCAAATCGTGGACATCGGACCCCAGCCAGTGAGGTAAAACTAAAAGATTTTCTTAATTTTCATCTTTCCTTGTTAAGTTTGGAAAAAAGTGGAACCAAACTGGAGAAGATTCTGACTAAGTAGATTTGTACCTGGAGTTATCAAGGCACTAAAACTAGCATAAACAATATATTACAACATTATTTGGACTTTTTTGAAGTGTAATCCACCTGCACACTGGTGCAGCGATATCTGACACTGACATCGCCATTCTCACAGAGCTTTCGCCGTGGCTCGCCAGTGTGTCACACACACTAAATATCGACGACTGCAACTAGTGATCAGACACTTTTGCGCTTGCGACACATGAAAAATCCCGATCTAAAATTGAAAATTTCTTGAAATTCAGCTTATTTTTCAAAACCCTACTTCCTTAACAATACACTTAAAAAAGGCATAGGGGGTCAAAATTTTCAAAATTTTCAATTTTTCGTAGTGGGAATGCCAATTGTATCACTAAAAATCTGGTATTTTATGGATACTTTTTTCATGGCCACTGCTGTTTTTCTTTGAATTTGGTGATGTAACCTTTGGGTGTGATATGTGATATATTATGATTTTATGTATATTATGTATTTTAAAGTGATTCTGCAATGCAAACGAATGAAATGATAGACCGGCCGCACTTCGGAGCATCTAGACTAGATCTAGACCTAATGTTAGATCTAGACCAATCTCCAATAACCTCGCATAAGTGTGAGTGGATCTAGACTAACTACTCTAACTTTGTTAGTCTACAAAAAAATGTTGATAATGATAGGCCTGCAGAATGCAATGAAAGGTTTGGACCCCTGAAAAGCAGAGATTGTTCATGATGTTATTCGCTTTTTATGGCACTGCCATTTTCTAATAAATATTATTTATTCCATCACCTAGGCTCACTTATACATGTACAGGCTTGGGGTCGGGCTAACTCGGCACTAGGGTGAACTCGGCACTGCGTGGTGAATATGTTTCAAGAGTTGAAGTCCACGCTACGCACCGTATCCTTTTTTAGCCTTAAATTTCATGTTTTGTATAATTTTACTTCTTGAAATCGTCAACATCACTTCTTTGCTAATCATTTTACACAAATTGTTATCAAATAATTTGAATTTTAGTGTTTTGAAATGTGTAAATAAATTGCGAAATTCAACACAAGTGTTTGCCATCAACTTAACTCTCTGGGCTCACTCAGCTGCGATTTTCCGACAAGGCCGAGTACGCCCTAGTGCCGAGTTAGCCCGCATCCACAAGCTTATATGAAGATAACCTTGTACTCCAGACTAGCTTTTATGGGTGAATAGGCTTCAATAGCTTTTGTGTGTATCAACGGGCCTTTTTCCAGTCCAGTCTACAATGTAGATCATTCATACATGAGAGGAAAATAATCATTTAGAATTTCACTTTCAATTCTGAATCCCCAAATTTGTGGCAAAGTAAGAGTTGAAGAGTCCCTGAATCAGGTAATCTAGCAAATTTAAGAAAATTAAATCTTGCTTAGAGCAATTTTGTTGTCTGTTTTTGACTGCTGCAACAGTGAATGTTGGACACAGTCCCACATAAGCAAGGGCCTATGAGTCCCCCCCCCCCCCCCCTAGCCTGGAAGGCTCTATGAAGAGTAAAAAAAAAAAAAGCTGACGCTACTTACTCTTCATAGAGCCTGGTTTTTAATCTCGCTCTGCAATAGAGCAGCCATTTTAGAGTCTAAAGGACCTCTTGAAAAATCACCTTTACCGTGAGCCAGCTTCTCTCATCTCCTCTTCACCATAGCTTTAGAATATTAAAACCTATTTTTTTACCCTAGAATTAACAAATATCGAAAACAAAATGTGAAATATTAATTTTAATGGTTACCGGTAGTCCGAACAACGCCCCGAAAAAGCCTTCGCAGCTTCGCTGCACTCGTAGACCTGGAAGTGTCCCGTAATGTCATCAACCTACAGTCACTCCCGCAATTTTCAGATCCACCATACGTTAGACAAGACCGCTACGAGCGAGAGGGCCTCGCCATAGGGCCTCGCACGCATTCTGACAAGGCGCGTCTGCATGCATGCAGAAGACGCACAATCAAAATGTGTGCGATGCCCGCATGCTTATAGCGGTCTTGTCTAACGTATGGTGGATCTGAAAATTGCGTGATTGACGGTAGGTCGAGGACATTACGGGACACTTCCGGGTCTACGAGCGCAGTGAAGCTGCGGGGGCTTTTTCGGGGCGTCGTTCGGACTACCGGTAACCATTAAAATTAATATTTCACATTTTTTCCCCAATATTTGTTAATTCTAGGGTAAAAAATGGGGTTTTAATATTCTAAAGCTATGGTGAAGAGGAGATGAGAGAAGCTGGCTCACGGTAAAGGTAATTTTCAGGAGGTTCTTTAGACTCTAAAATGGCTGCTCTATTGTAGAGTGGGGTTAAAAAACCAGGCTCTGTGAAGAGTAGCGTCAGCTTTTTTTTTTTTTTTACTCTTCACAGAGCCTTCGAGGCTACCTATGAGTGGGTGGATCTGAAAATTGCGTGACTGACTGTAGGTCGATGACATTACGGGACACTTCCGGGTCTACGAGCGCAGCGAAGCTGCGAAGGCTTTTTCGAGACGTCGTTTGGACTACCGGTAACCATTAAAATTAATATTTCACATTTTGTTATTCGATATTTTTCAATTCTAGGGTAAAAAATGGGGTTACCCTCTAAAGCTATGGTGAAGAGGAGATGAGAGAAGTAGCCTGGATCGGCTCTTTGAAGAGTAAAAAAAAAAAGCTGACGCTACTCTTCACAGAGCCTGGTTTGAAGAGTAGCGTCAGCTTTTTTTTTTTTTACTCTTCAAAGACTGAAAGAGCCGATCCAGGCTAGAGACATGAGAGAGAAGCTGGCTCATGGTAAAGGTGATTTTCAGGAGGTTCTTTAAAGACTTCAGACTCTAAAATGGCTGCTCTATTGCAAGCGAGATTAAAAAACCAGGCTCTAGGAAGAGTAGAGTCAGTTTTTTTTTTTTTTTTTACTCTTCATAGAGCCTTCCAGGCTACCCCCCCCCCCCCCCCCCCCCCCTTCGCCTTGACACAAATGTAAACCGCACACGTTATCCAGTACACGGGGCAACACTTAACATTAATATTAATACGCTATATAGCATTAAGTTTAATTAAGATATCCTTGCCAATCATTTTCCCACTTAATTTTAGTATGGGGCGCTACTCACCGTTTCCTCTTGATCTTCAAGGACAGGAAGATATAAGGAACGTTTTGGTCATCATAATCTGGTAAAACAAGCTCTCTAACTCTAACCGATCTCACGGAAGAAACGTAAACACTTCAATTCAATCGTAGATGGCGCACTTGCAAAAAAGGAAATATGAGCCCAATCCATCGATCTATTTTTTTTGGTTTGTTTTTCAATAATCTTTATTCAATTTCTATATAACATAACATTCGTCTTGAATGTATACAACAAAGTAAACTCAATAAAATCATTGAAACAAGGCATATATATAACAAATATATCATGGAATGAAATGTAGTCATTAAAAAAAAAAAGAAGACGAAGAAAAAAAAAATGCTATACTACCTCGTCCCCCCTCCCCACCCCTATCCCTCCTTAGGATGCTAAAGGTATTCACTGATTTAAAAAGAAAAAAATCATAAGTTTTTATTCTTTTCTCTAACAAAGAAAATTGTACATAATTCGTAACATTTCATACAATATTACAAATAATCTTCACATAAATATGACTGCTAACTGAAGTTCAACATTTCAAAACAATAATACAAATAGACTTTCATCACTTTCATAAAATATGTTTGCAAATAGGACAAAAATTTCAAGAAGAATAAGATTCATATGTTAAAGTTACAAATTTCATTACAAAAAAAAAATGAAAATGAAATGTATTTTCACATAAACAGATCGCAAATAAAGTTTTACATTTCGTATAAAATTGATTTGATAGTCTTTAAAAAATATCTTTAGGTCCTATAAACAACTGGCAAATGAATTTTAACAAATTTTCAAGATATTTTTTTTTTCATTTCCTTCAGAGAGAAAGAAGAAGATGGGAGGGAGGCTTTTTTTTTGTTTTTAAGAATCTTTTATTACTTCCTTTTTCAAAATACATTTTCGCAATAATCAAGGTAAAATATACAAACAAATATATTCACATGCAGTATCATTGTGCCAAATTACATAATAATAAGTAACCATAATATTTTACATGCATGTATTAAATAGTAAATTATGCAATATATGGAAGTCTTTGTGATAAAAAAGGGGGAAAATATAAAAAGAAGATGAAAAGGAAGAAAATGAGAGAAAAAAAAAAGAAAAAGAAAAAGGAAAAAAAAAAAAAAAAGAAAAGGCCCCCCCCCCCCCCCCATTGTGTCCGTTGTTCCGCCTCAGATTTTAAAAAACTACAGTTCAGAATTTTCTTCATGATTTTGATGTTATTAAGCACGCTTAGCTCCCCATGTCCATCTCTTCGTCCGGGAAATCAAAATGTTCCCATTTTCTAAGGTGTAATGAGAGGGTACCTCTCTCCAAAGCCAATTTTTTTTCTTCTAATCGATTGTCTGACATCATTGCTCATTCAAGGCTCATTCCGATGATCGATTATAAAACTGGAGTTGTATATATATATACATTTTTCTTAAACTCTTTTTTTTTTCTTTTTTTTCCCTTCTCTTTCTTCCTTGATCATTGGCTTGTTGTTCTGCCCAGTTTTTTGGGGGATAATGTTCAGAAATTTTGAAGTAAGTAGTTTTGTATGTAATGTTTTGGAAGTCAACAATTGCCATACTGTGCCATTGCTCCCCTGGTCCATCCTTCGGATGCGGAAGCTTCAGTTGATCCATACTCTCTCAAAATGATGGAGGAGGAATGTAAAGCTTTTTTTATTTCCGGGACGAAGAGATGGACATGGGGAGCTAAGCGTGCTTAATAACATCAAAATCATGAAGAAAATTCTGAACTGTAGTTTTTTAAAATCTGAGGCGGAACAACGGACACAATGGGGGGGGGGGGGGGGGGGGTCTTTTCTTTTTTTCTTCTTTTTTTTTTCTTTTTCTTTTTCTTTTTTTCTTCTTTTTTTTTTCTTTTTCTTTTTCTTTTTTTTCCTCTCATTTTCTTCCTTTTCATCTTCTTTTTATATTTTCCCCCTTTTTTATCACAAAGACTTCCATATATTGCATAATTTACTATTTAATACATGCATGTAAAATATTATGGTTACTTATTATTATGTAATTTGGCACAATGATACTGCATGTGAATATATTTGTTTGTATATTTTACCTTGATTATTGCGAAAATGTATTTTGAAAAAGGAAGTAATAAAAGATTCTTAAAAAAAAAAAAAAAAAAAGTTGTCTTTGGCAGAGGCAGATACAATACTTTGTTTTTGTTTTAAGTATTTCCTTTTTTTCATTTCTTTTCAGTGTAATCAACATTCTATACAAAAATAGAAATAGTACAATCATGAATAACGTATAAACAGGAACTTTTACAAATGTATACATCCATGGAAGAAAAAAATAAATTTAAATATATACATGTACTTCTCAGCTTACTTGAATTATAGAGATATACAACTTAAATTATACCTTTTTTGTTTTTTGTTTTTGTTTTTGTTTTTGTTTTTGTTTTGCTGAAAGATAAAAGATAAAAAGGAAAAAGAAAATAAAAAGGAAAAAGGAAATATAAGAGAGGGAGAGAGAAAATGGAAAGAAACTGAGATAAACGCACCCGCACATTCCAACACAATACCTCACCCCTTCCAGCCTCCACCCCCTCTTCCCCACCCCAATCCCTGAGCGCCCCTCTCCGCACTCCTTGACTTGCAATAAGCGTGAGAATCTACAGACAACCAATGACATAACAAAAGCAATGTCCCTTGGGAGGGAAGGAAGTACAATCCATTTATAATTCTTAATTAACATATATTATCCATTGCACTTCGCTTCCAAAAGACTCCTCCCTCGGCCCCAAATAACCTAAACTAAACTAAACTACATGTAAACTAAACTACAAAACAGAACCTGAAAGGGTTCTCACGTTTTTAGATGCCTACCTCTTCAAAAAAGTAAAAAAAAAAATCTAGCTGGCAAAGGGAAGAAAGAAAGAAAGAAGGAAAGAAAGGAGTTGCTTTTTTCTTGGGGTGTCCTAAATGTTTGCCGGGGCACATGAACACATTTTATTTTGTTTGTTGCCCATTCGGGGATGCGCTACTTTGCACATCTTGTAAGCCATTATTTTTTTCTCTTCAATTTTGAAATTCATCTTTAATCTCTTTCTTTTCTTTTATGTAGACATGAACATTTCGTTTCGAATATATTGAAATTATCACCTAATATTTCAACCATGAAAACAGATATTTAATTGTTTTTTATTATCCAGACTTATCTTCCATGTACATTATCGTAATTTCAATTCCTAGCCCTCGACAACCTGAAGGGTCGAACTATCCTAAGTAAGTAGTCGGTTTTTGCGGGGCCGAGTCGTGTCGTATGGTAGTCGAGTTGGATCTCTGTCCCATTGTAATGACAATGACGTCATCTTCGCGGGAATCTCTAAAAGATCAAGAGTGGGTGAGTGCGAAAAGAGTGCAAAGTATTCATTTGTTCATGTAGTAATTTATATGGTTTTAATGAATAGATGGATATGATTACTATGTTTTAATTCACTGAATGATTATCCAAAGTTTGTTGTTTTCAATGTTTTTAGAGCGGGACTTTTTAAGAAAACGAGCCGTCAGGTGGTGTCAAAATTACACGAAAGTAGGGATGTGGGACTGTGTTGTAAGATGGGGCAACATGGATGCTAACTCCAGGGAGCTTCCCCGCCGCGCCAGGAGCGGCCGCGGAGCTCCTTGGAGTTACGTGGCCGTGGATGCCACTCATACATGTACAAGCTTATCTGAAGATAAGCTTTAATAGCTTTTGACTTTTGTGTGTATCGGGGGGGGGGGGGGGGGACCTTTTTCCAGTCTAGATCATTCATACATGTACATGAGAGGAAAATAATTATTTAAAATTTCACTTTCAATTCTGAATCCATTTGTGGCACAATAAAACTGAAGAGTCCCTGAATTAGGTAATCTGGCAAATTTAAGAAAATTAAATCTTGCTTAGAGCAATTTTGTTGTCTGTTTTTGACTACTGCAACAGTGTCAGTGAATGTTGGACACAGAAAAGTCTCACATAGGCAAGGGCCTATGAGTGCGTGGATGCCAACTCTAACTTAAAGTAGTTAGTTACGGACCGGAGGAGCTCCAACTTCGGCGGCGGCGGCGGATCTGCACTCGATCAAACATGTACAAGGATATCTAACATTAGACAGACAATTAATAGAGGCGCACTGCCGATATCGGAGACTCTCTCCCATTTGGGAGATTGTCTCTGTTAATAGAGACTTTTATAAATATTTTTGGTAGCCGATGTGGGAGATAGTCTCCCATTTGGGAGATCAATTTTCTTTGTTTACATTCGCGGCAAAGGGATTACCTCGGCGCAAAATAAAAATATGATAAGCAGATTCCTCATGAAAAATTACCTCTTTTGAACGTCTACTTCAAAGAATTCACTCACGTAACCATCACTATGTGGGGCTGAGCTGTATCAATTTTGGCGGTGGTCACGACCTCTTATTCTATGAGTGAGTCTTAAGTTGAAGAAGTAAAATAATTTCTTCTTATTTTGGTTAATTATAGCTGGGAAAAAGAAACAAATAAAACACAGGAACGGTGGGCTAAGGCTATATAGACTAGACCCTTAGGCAATGGGCCCTAGGGCCTAGCCGCTCGCTCTAGAAACCTAAAAAAGAGCTCTTGTAATGACTACGAAATCTACTTTGGTTTGTAATGTATGTTACAGAGCAAGACATTTTTACCTCCCCTCACAATGACTACCTTATTTATTTTTCTTAAGAACAGTGTTCTGCTTAGTGAGTGATCAACGGTGAATAAGCAGCCATGGCAGAGAGACCAGAAGACCTCAACTTGCCCCTTTCAGTCATCACAAGAATTATGAAAGATGCAGTAAGTATGGGAAGATTTCAAAATTTTAAGCTCTTATCTGGGAAGCCTGATGCGACACACTCACGGGACCATCACTATATGGGGCTGTGTCAATTTTGGCCTGTCACGACCTCTAAAAAGAGGTAAAAACAAAAAATTTTTGAGAAAATACTTCCTTCTACATTTTAGAATGATAGAATATCTTATTTCATGCCAGATCCTTTGATAGGATCTTTATCATCTTAATCAAGTGAAATTTTCAGGCTGTTTTTGGTCGGTGATCTTGCTCCACTCCTGCACACATATGGGCAAGATATCACACACTTGCCTATGGGAGGCAATTGCTCATGGTATGAAGGTACAGAGTGCGAGGTTATCTCCAATAACCTCGCATAAGTGTGAGTGGCTGCGACATAGCGTTTTGTTCTGTTGTAAGGTTTCTATTAAGATGAACACTTGGTCCTCCGACACATGCTTCAGCTACAATGGCTCCACTGGCTTTATTGTGTCAAAGATGTCCGATGTGCAGGGTTAGGGTTCAAATTTGGGGTAAATGTAGGTGTATCACATGGTTTACCAGAGCACTTGTGATTTATGAGCTGGCTGGACTTGATCCTTAAACTGCCAGAGAACAGTTCATTGAAACCTGGTGCAACTTTTTTTCTCTCTCTTTTTATGATAGGGCTATGCCCTTAGATCTAGTTGCTTTATATACTATGCAGTACCATCTTTCTCCGATATCAGATTTCCTTCGAATTATTCATACACAATATGCTCCATGAATATCTTTTGTTTTATGTTATAGAGGTGCTTTGTTACTTTTGTTTTTGATTAATGTAAAAGACATCTGAGCAGCAGCAAACCAATTTGATTGGCCTATCCAGAACTCTCCTTGTGGGGATTGCTGGCTTGCCCCAGCTGTCAACAATTTTTTGTTGATACCTGAAGTGACTATTGTTTGCAGTTGCATAATATATACAAAAAAAGCGACAACAAAAATGGAGAAAGATATAGGGCTCTACAGGGTGGCCCAGAAAGATTGAAGTACCTGAGATCTGCAATTTCAGAGACATCATTAACACAATATTATTAGTTTCTGTATATTGTTATACTGGGTAGAAAATTTTTTTTTCAAGTAAAATGACACCAAGATCATAAATTTTGATTCTACAGCGTTTTTTGTGGGGCAATGTCATTTTAAAAATTTGCTACTTTTCCAACCAACCGTAGTCATGTTTGAAGGAGGAAGAAATTTATGTATGACAGCTTTCCATTAGAGTCAGCTCTGTTGACAAACGCATGACTGCTCTCGCTTTGAAAACAAAGATAGTGTGATTGAAATGGAGATTGTATGGGAAGCCCTCATTCGCAAAAGCTTAAAGCTTGACTATGGTTGCAAAAGTAGCAAATTTTGAAAATGACATGGCCTCATAAAATAGCTGTAGAATCAAAAGACCTTACCCAAAATTGATGATCTTGGTGTCTTTTTGCTTGGAAAAGAATTTTCTACCCAATAAAATAAAAACTAATGATATTGTGTCAATAACGTTGGTAAAACTGCAGCTCTCAGGTGTTGCATTTTTTCTGGGCCATCCTATATAATGGTCTGGTTGTGATTGGGTTTTAGATTATGTTTTAGTTAGGGTTGTATATGTGTTGGGTCAGCAATAGGAGTTAGATATTTAGATTTTTTTTTTTAATTCGATTGTGAAGCAATTATTGCAAGACAATATAATATTTTATTAGAATCAAAAATGAAATTGTGTCATGATAATAAAAAGAGAGGTATCTGAATACTTATATCCCTCCATGTTCCTCATACTACTACTACTCCATTTTTTAATAGGCATTTCTGTTATTTATTTATTTATTGATTTTTCTCTAGATTCCAGAAGGTGTCAGTGTTTCCAAAGAGGCCAGGAATGCAGTTTCAAAAGCTGCCAGTGTCTTTGTACTATATGCTACCTCATGGTAAGATAATCAATTGGTAATTACGTTTTTTTCATTGGCAAATCCAATCAAAGTCTAGCAAGAACATATACCTTGCTTCCCTTAAGTGCACAAAAGATTTTTTAAAGAGTGCAAAAATTGTCCCCTACCATCTCCCCCAGCAAAATTTTGGACCAAAGAGGCATATGAAAGTCATCAAAAGTCAAAATTTTTTGTTGTTGTTGTTGATTGGTGCCTCCCCCCTCACCCATGCAAGAGAATCCTGGAATCAAATTGGAATAAAAGTTGTTGAATATGGTATCATATTGTTACACTATATATATTATTGATTTGAGATATAGGTGCCACCATGCCAGATACTTCTTTGAGGTTGACCAAAGCAGGAAAAGAGTTAATAAGGGATAATTTTTTTTTTTCTGAATATAATTTTATAACAGAAAGAAACATAACATTTTATGATCTTTTACAATTTTTTTACCCCCTCCCTTTCCATAATACACTGATTTCATGTTAGCAGGAAAACCGTGCAGCTTATTGGCCTCTATTTTCGTGCATCAAGTTTGACTGCTGTACATTTAGTTCCATTTTACCTCTCCTGAAAAGAAGTTTTATAATACAGTGGACCCTCCTTTGGGACCAAGGAGATTACCTTATTATAATTATATTGAAACCTTGTTATATCAGGGTTAAAAAACAATAGAATACAAAGAGGTGGAACTGGGAAAATCACCTTGTTATGAATAAAAGTTTGTTTATAACAGTGTTCTTTATAATGAGGTTTCACTGTACTCTATATCTTTTGATTGCAGTGCCAACACCCATGCACTGAAGAGCAAAAGGAAGACATTGAATGCTACGGATGTCTTTGCTGCCCTGGACGACATGGAATTCAGTGAATTCATTGAACCTTTGAGAGCAAATTTAGAGGGTGGGTACTATGGCGACTGAAAAATGAATGGAATGGAATTGTGGATTTCACTTAAAAAATGCATCTGTATGGGCAAGTCCAAGCTATTTTGTCTCGTATGTTACCAACCATATCGCCTGTTTGGAGCCAGAAGGGCATTAACTCTGTGTTAAAGTATAACAGTTAACGCCCTTTTGGCCTCAAACAGACGATGTGTAAGACTAGAGCTTGGTTCAGATAAAATTTGAAATAAGATTTTATTTTTATGTCAATTTATGTTCACAATAATTCCATAAAACTTTGTAATGCATGGGACATACCTTGGACTTGCCCATATGGTTTGTCAGCATGGATACCTAGCTCATGATCTAACCAATAGTGGTAGCTTATAGCTGTTGAAACCATTTGATTTTCAAGGGGGGAGATCACCCTGATGTCCAGTTGATTTCAATAAATGCAGGGGGAAAAAATAGAAACTTGTCCCTGAAAGTTTGGGGAAAAATTTATCAAGAATGAAAAGGTAAGGGTTTTATAAGTTTTCAAAAATTACGCAACAAATGAGCAACTCTATGATGTTCTTGGTAAGCTACTCCCTGGTCATTTTGTGCTGAAGATTTGATTGATTTTCATTTTTCTATAAGTAAAATGTTTTGTCAAATCTGCATGATATTGAAAAAAAAGGTTTCCTTGTACATGTAAGTCCTCCTTTATTAAATGAATACACCTGTCCATTGTAATTCTAGAATCTTTGGTTAACCCTTTCATGACAAGAATTATTTAAAGGCTAAATTGATCACATTTTGTTCTTCAAATTGGCAACAATAATATTTTTCTTCTAGCGCTTCATCATTCTAATCAGATGTTATGTCTTGGAAAACAATATACATGGTTTGGAACTTTGTTGAAAAGTTGAAGAATGGCCCATTTTGATTTTAAAAACAATGATTTTGAACCTCGCTATGCGTTGCCAATTTAAGGATAAGCTTATTCTCCCTTTTAAAATCCCTGGAATCAAATGCAATATAGTCATGCAACAAAAATGAACGCAATGTGTGCAGAAATTTTTGCTCTTTCTACTTATGCATCTGGTATATTTTTTTGAGATCTAAATCAAAACTTATTGAGCCAAACCACAAAATGTGGAGTGATGTCGCGAAAGGGTTAAAGTGAAAACAGTTTTCCACAGCAGGAGACCTTCAATAACTTTTGGTTTGTTTGTTATGTTTCATTTATTGTCTCCAGTTTTCCGAGCAAGCCTGAAGAACAAGAAGGAGGCTTCTGAACAGAGGAAGAAGAATAAAGAAGAACAAGACAACAGCAAAGAGGAGGAAGAAGAAGAAGAAGAGGATGAGGATGAGGATGACGAGGATGATGATGATGAGGATGTTGACGATGACGATGACATGGATGATGAGGGTGACGATGAAGATGATGATGATGACATTGAGGAGATAGAAGATGGAGGTGAAGGAGCAGCGGAAGGAGTGGTTACAGTGGAGGATGAAGAAGCGGAAAGTCCCGAGGTGGAAGAGATCGTTGACAAATGAGTGCTCACAATGATGAGAAACTGCACAAATCATTCTTCCATAGAACTTAAACTACATCGAGACTGTTCCGACTTTGCTTCTAATACCATGTTCAAATTACTCCGGAACAGCACCAGAGTGAAAGGGCTGCATGAAATCGTGTAATCCCCCGTTTATATTTAGATAACCCAGTGTAGTGGAATCCTCAGTTGACAAATTGGTTTGTCTGTGTGACAAGACATGTGATAAATCTCCTTTTGTCTTGTATTCATATTTTTGTATGCATACATCAAGGTAACACTACACTGATTTTTTTGACTGAATAGATTTTCTTCTTTTTGTTATTTAATTAAATGGTGAATGATGCAAAATTACACATAAAACAATTATCTCTCTAGGTTTTACACATCTTCAACAATTACACTGCTCTGCAGTTACTTTATAGACAACTAGAAGTCCTACTTCAACCTACACAAATAGATGGCGGTCAACGGTTCCATGACTCGTTGCCAATTTTAGATGTCCTTATACTTGGTGATCTCTTCATTCAAAATAAACTCTCTTGACTTTAACAGACTTTCTGTAATATTTTTTCACTCAATGCCATTTGCAATCACGGTGGGATTCCCCTTTCAGTGAACATATAAAGAAAAAGGGAACATGAAAAAAATGCAAATGAGGTGTATTTTTTCTAATTTTGGAATAATATGCAGTTCTCATGAGTTAAACATCATGTACTGGAGTCTACACAAAACAATATTTGTACATTGTATGTACATTGTATATTACTATGTAAATAGTTGGTCGTGATGAGGAATTTTGTAAAGAAAAAAAAGTGGAAAATATTGAAGTAAATTGATATCTCCTACACCATGAACCTTCAAAGTGCTACTTTTGTTATCAAGGAAAAGTTGAAGTAGACATGTAGATGGGCATATCCACAATTGAAAGTACATGTGCATCTGATATTACACATATATGAAGTTTGTTTATGTACTGTAGTTCCTCTTCAAAGTGTTTTGCCTCCAGTTCTCTCTTTTCTCTCTAAAGGTATCAAGACATAAATACTGCAAAAATGCGTAAATCCAGCATGTGCTTTCGAAACCATCCTATACCAAGTTCCCACAGCACACTGGTATTAAAACAGGGTGGAAAAGATAATGACAAAAAAAAAAAAAATTCCCTTCCTAGTACCAATGGTCTGTGCAAAATTTGTATAGGGAGAATTGTGTGATACTTACTTCTTTGAAAGTGTTATATTATGAATAATTAAAAAATTTTATGATCAGATTCAAGAAATAGTTGTTACTTCAAAGATTCAGGCTGAAGATATACATGTAGTTCGTATCACTTGCATTTTCCTGCCCTTTTTTTGTGGATATGCCAAAATGTAGATTTACTTTATATCTCAAATTTATTGATATAACATTGAAATTGAAACTGAAATGAGAATATACAGTTAACCTTGCATAGCTCGAGGTCGCACAAGTCGAATTTTCCCAAGTCAAATCATTTTCTTTTTATACCAGACTCTGCAAAATATGTGTTATTTACATGTCCTAAGTCAAAAGTCGAACTATTTTTTTTGTGGTCCCAACAGATTTGACTTATGCATTAACTGTACTTCTAAAAGCTTAAGTGAATTTATAGAGGTGAGGAAAGGAAAGTGAATGAAAAGAAAATGGGAGAGAGAGGGAGAGAGAGAGAGGGAGAGGAGAAAGAAAGACTTTGAGAGAGGAGTGGGGGATGGAGGGAGAGTATAGGAGAGAGAGGGGGAGGGGGAAAGAGAAATAGAGAGGGGGAAAGAGAGAGAGAGGGAGAAGAGTGCATTGTGGCATTTTGAAAGAGACAAGAACAGTAGAAAATAGGAACTATAACAAATCAAATAGATTAAGTGTCGTCAAAGTTTTCCATATTTTGAATAAGGTGATAAAAGCCCCCTTGTTGTCCCCGCCGAACGAAGTTCGCGAGGGGACTATGAAACGGGCTCCGTTCGTGTGTGCGTGTGTGTGTGTGTCCGTCCGTCCGTCCGTCCGTCCGTCCGTCCGTCCGTCCGTCCGTCCATCTGTCCGTGTGTGCTCAAATGTTAGAAAATGCTACTTCTCCGTCATTTCTTGGCCGATTTTGATTCCGATTGTTTTATCTGATAGGGCTGGGTGGGGGCTTCCAAACTTCTACACAGAATTTTGAAATTCATTAATTATGCAAATTTATGCAAATTTATTCAAAATTGACGAAAATGCTACTTCTCCTCTATTTCACATTGGATTTTGATTCCGATTGTTTTATCTGATAGGGCTGGGTGGGGGCTTCCAAACTTCTACACAGAATTTTGAAATTCATTAATTATGCAAATTTATGCAAATTTATTCAAAATTGACGAAAAATGCTACTTCTCCTCTATTTCACATCGGATTTTGATTCCGATTGTTTTATCTGATAGGGCTGGGTGGGGGCTTCCAAACTTCTACACAGAATTTTGAAATTCATTAATTATGCAAATTTATGCAAATTTATTCAAAATTGACGAAAAGTGCTACTTCTCTATTTCACATCGGATTTTGATTCCGATTGTTTTATCTGATAGGGCTGGGTGGGGGCTTCCAAACTTCTACACAGAATTTTGAAATTCATTATTCATGCAAATTTATGCCAATTTATTCAAAATGGCTGAAGGTTCATAATGTTTTCATGTTTTATATTTCAGTTGTATACATGCATTGTTGGTATTCTCTTCTTTTGCATGCAGTAACATTATTATTTTATTCACTAAAGTTTTTCACTGAAGTTTTAAAGTTCAGGCTAGTTAATTTCCACAGATCTGCACTTCCGGCGGGACATTTATTACGCATTGCGTAATTTACTCATTCACTTGTTATAGTGAAAACTTGTAAACTAATATAACATTTCTGGCAGAAAATTGTAAGCTCCATAAAAAGCAGAGGGGAAGGAGGAAAAATACGATGACGGGAGTACGGAGAGAGAGAGAGAGAGAAAGAATGCAAAATAAAAGCCCATTTACCAGTGACAAATATCAATATTTTCCTAATATCGAAATGTTACGATGGAAGTTGCTTAGCAACAATGACAAGTCTGCAAATGTTACATCTCAAAATTTTGACCGCAGTGTCACTATAAATAGGCATATTAATGGCGAGGAAAAAGAGGAAGTGAAGTGTGTGAATTGAAAATAGTTGTTTTCAAAACCAAGTTTCAACAGACAATAACAAAAAGAAACATTAATCGCAGTGATAATTTTATTATTCAGTACTTTTATTCCAAAGGTTGAGATTCATACTGTTTACACGAAGTATATCAATTATAGCACAAGGTTTTGTGAAAAGCAAATTTACAGTCGTTGCTTACAACTTTCGAAGATGAAAAAAAAAATCTTACATGTACATACATTACAGCTGTGCATCATTGTGCATTCAAAACAAGGCATGCTTACATTAGCAATACAGATCTCTATTTATACAAATAAAAATATGACATAGGATATTTTTTTACACTATATTTATTTGACTACATGTATCATTTGATTCAATCTTTATGTACTGCTATTTAACATAGTAATGTACAAAGCAATAAATTCAGCTCAAAAGAGTAGTACTCTAATTATAAATATGCCTCAGAATATTAAACCATTTGATATAAACTCTGAGATAAAATAGAATGTAATAGTCTATTTTTAGTACCGATATTAATTGCATCAGCGGACCCAGAAATATATAAAATTTTCTTCAATAATATTTTCATTCGTAAGATCTATAAATTGTCCTCTACAAGTATAAAGATGCACGTACAAAATTTACAAACGAGAGACCTCAAAGTTTTATCTCCATTTAGAAACTACAGTCCACATTTTAGGCATACACCGACACACGTAATAAACATCAATCTTCATGTAACAAGGTCATATCAAATGTTTGCAAAATAAGGGAGCACTAAAACGACGTTTTATCCAATACACAGCTAATTACCTGTAGCGAGGCCCGGGTCTAAACACGTATCTGAGAAGTTAATAAAAAAAAGAAAAGAAAAAAGAAAGAAGAGGAAGCAAGCATTAGGTTATTAAAATCGTATTACCAGTACAAGTCTCAGTGTTAAATCTAAATGGGGGGGGGGGGGGGGGGGGAGAGACACTCTTAACAATATTGACGGATCATATTTGCAAGAATCTCTAAGACAACTCATATTGGTACTGTAGTTGTACTCGTGCCCCTAGCTCAACCCCCCCCCCCCCCACACCTACCCCCTCTCTCTCTCTCTCCTTATAATGTCAAAAGCCTGGATACCGTTCCGATTATTAAAGGTGGAATAGACCAGTTCACATATAACACGATAAAAACTATTTTCGAAAAATCAACTCAAGGCAATTTCAATAGCCCTGTCTATCACCTTTAGAAATGTGCGAACATTACAATGGCGTATTACGTAATCCGAACCTGATTTCTATGGGCAGTACAATAGGCCTTTGAAATTGCCCTTGAGTTTATATTTTCGAAAGTAGCTTTTGTCGTGTTATATACATGTACATGTATATTAATAAATTGTTCATATCCCCCGCAACTGTTGCTGACCTTCAAACTTATCTTATGCTTGCCCGATATAGCAACAACCAATGTATGCGACCTGCATACTAGTTACTCGCAGTCCTATTGTAATTCAGAATAGGTGAATGAAATGTTGTTCTCCACTTGCCATACGTATAAGTATATTTGTGAAATGGTCTTTTGAGTGATCAAGTGACTTGATTATAACTAAGCATTGGAAGTATCCTTTGATTCACTTTTTTACATAGAACCCACGTGACCCATCTAACCTGTTTCCCATCAACCAATCAGGAGACGGCTTTCAACAGCAGATCACAACTAAAAGTTGTATTCTGATTGGTTGATATGAATTCGTATATAGTGAGGCTGAATTTTGTTTCATCCATTCAAAACATATTATAAAACTTCACAAACTGAAAAAATGAACGATACATTATTATCCTACACAATGGCAAGAATAAAATCACAGGCCTACCACATAAACGTTTGATAAATCGTTCTTTAATCCATGCAGGCAATAGTTTTCTAAATCAATACACTTCTCTAGTACATAACAATGTTAAACGAAGTAAGATATACTGATCAAAAATAGAAGGAAAAAAAAGAGATCAATAATAGAAGTTCTGTTCGGAGATGTAGTAAATAACAAACAATAAATGAATGAAGAAACCCCGTTGGCAAGTTAAGATATACTAATCCATTTTCTGATATTGATAGCAATCTTTCTTATTGGCCATTATTCACAAAAGCCTGTAAACTTTATTCCTGGTTTAAACCCTGAAGTAGAAAAACCATGTCCGTATTTATGGATACCAGCCTTTACACTGATACACTTGTGTCTAAAATGAATCATTATTTTCTCTTCTAAATCAAGACATCCAAGAGAGCATAAACTTAAATCGGGAGAACTGACAAGAGGGGAGAGGATTCGGAAATTTTCTTTAATAAGATAAGAACAGTACTTTTAAGCCAAAGTGCTACTTCGAAAGATTCTAAAATATTGAGGTAGTTTTGAAACTGAATTCTTCTCATTGATGTGCTACTTTATTTACAATCTATTTTTAATCGTATATGGTCACCTAGCTTTGTTATTCATTCGCTACCTACATGTCCATGGTGTAGTTATTCTGAAAACGAACATAAGTTTTGAGCATGACGAAAACATGTTCCCGCCTTACAATTCACAGATGGTTGAATTCAAGTTGGTTAATCTTAAAATGAATGATGGGAATCTAAAAATGAGAATACTGAGTTTATAAGGGGGAAAAATCACAAGGGACAGACGACAATGTGTGTCATTATTTGTCAATGGCTTTTTATGCAGAGGATTCGATGGGAGAAGGGGGGGGGGGGAAGCAACCCCATTTTGAGAAATAATACGATTAATGCATATGCCCCTACTATTATATTCCCTGTCCTGTAGATGAATCAATGCCCTCGGCTAAACACAGTGGACAATGAGATGAAATCTAAAACAAAATCTTGGGACTATCAAAAACTATTTTTCAAAACAGATGTCTTCTGTTTACTGCATTTTCTACCATGTCTACATTCAACTCAAACTTGATCCCGTATCAACCAGCGATTACATATCTTGTCTAGCAAATCAAATGTATATTAATGTAACATAATTGTAAACTTAGTACAATAAACATTTAAAAAAAAAAGCTTTTAAGAAAAGTACAGATGCTGAACATAACTGTAATTATTCTGTATACCATACAGAAACTTTTTACCTCTTTTTTTTTTCCATCCACACTATGTGAGAGGAAAAGCATTAAACTGTTAAAACAAAGTATTCATCAACTGATATATTAATTATTTCGTCTCTTATTCTTCTTCCCTTTCTTCAAGACGTAATTTGTTTGTGTACACATGTGAACCAAATGATAATATTGTTTATTTCAAGTAACACGACTCCTTTTTTGTTGTTGTTGTAATCATCCGCAAAATTTAGGCTTAGAAAGATATACCTAAAAAGAAATAGATAAATTAATGTAAGAGGATGGGGTTGATTGTGATATCACCTTTGTTAAGGCTGAGTCAGTAAAGAGAGATTTGAGCCACTGGTCATTTAGAAATGATTAGTTTCTCTGATCTCTCTTTATATACCGAGTCCTATCCCACCGCTGTCACCATGTCGGTGTGCACATTGGACGATTCTGGTAAATGAACAGACCAGACTAGTCAGCTTGGTAAGAATTACTCCAAATATAGATATTTCAAGCATAGAGAGATTACACTTTGTGCATTGTACAATAATCACTCCAAAAGCAATGGACGTGCTTCGTGAATAACTTGTGTTTACCCTTTCGACCCCCCCCCCCCCCAACAACAACAACAACAAACGTCAATCTATGGAATATGGAATGCAGCGTTGGTCATGCCCATATTTTATTTATGGGGATGAATTCAAACGAGGCAGAGGGAGACATGGGTAGGGCTTTTAAGCCCACTCCAACCAATGCTAGGGAGAGAATAATATTTTTCCTGGGGGGGGGGGGGGGGAGAATGAACGACAGAACGACAGTGACGTAGCCTATATTGATAAAAAGGTTAATCTTGACTTGATGACAGGCCTGCTAATTAATGGCATATTTATCGCACATAGCAATGACACAATAGCCCAATCAATGTATAAACAAAAACTTTGCAACATCTGTTGAAAATTGGGCAGTGGATTACAGCCCCTCTTTTGTTCAATCAACATGTATACAAATCATATAAAAACATAATTACACTGATGTACTAGTAATCAACTTTACTATCATTTCAAATCAATATCGTCATCATCTACAGACGTCGATAAGGCGAACGGGCTCGGTGGGTGACCGTTAGTTGACTTTCCATTCGTTGGGAGCTCGAGAAAGACCGATCCACCGTCTTCGGACTGGAGCGAGGACGTGTTGGAGACTCGACCAGAGCGAGGCGAATGAATCAAACGCCCCAAGAGCTCGGCTCTCATCTCCGCCTCTGACTGCTGCGACATGGTGCTCCCGGTGCTACCTAAGCGTTCAGCCAGGGGGCTTCGAGGAGGTGGAATAAACTCGAAACCGATCTCGCTGTCGCCCTGGTGAAGCTTGTTGTTATTGTTGTTCTCGATACGTATCGGGTAGAAAACCGAGTCCGACTGCGTGCTTGAAGTGCTAGATGTGAAGCGCGATCGTCCACTCGCGCGTTTTGTAGGCTTTCCTAGGAGCTCTGCGCGCGCGTCGTTGTCCGATTGCGCCGAATTTTGCTGTCGTCTGACCATACGCGGTGAACGGAGGCAACCGAATTTGTGTCGGCGCGTTTCCGCGGTTTCCCCGCCTTTGCTCGGCGATGAAGGGTACCTGCCAGGGAGGGAGTCTGTGGATTCGAAGGAGAAGTCCGATTCGGAATAGCCCGAGTCTGAGTACTCTTGCGAAGGCCTAGGACCAGCCTTGACCTTGGCTAATGTTTGTGGAGGTAATGACGTTACTGGGATGCTTACACTCGTGAGGATTTCCGATTCCACTTGGCCGTCCTTCGGAGGGGAGCCCGAAGATAGCCGGAATCGCCGAGCGGGAGTCGGTGGAGACTCGGCGATGTTGACAAGGGGTGAGATGAAGGAACGAGGTCGGCAGTTATTGGTGGGGTTCGGCAGTGGCCTTTCACTCATCTGTCCTACCAGACTGATGAGTGGTATCTTGTAGATCCTCACTGCAGCGCCCGAGAAAGGACCGTACGCTGAGAGTTGAATATAAAACGAATATGACATGATTATTAAAAGATTAAATCATCATCATATACCATCATCTATACAGAAAGACTTCACAATATGTCAATTCATTGCCAATATAGGATGGCCCAGTAGTATTCACAAAGAAGTTGTATATAAGCTATCTGCATGCAAATAAAGGTTTTTGATTTACAATATTAGGTACTGTATGTATAGATACGCGTGACGCTCACAATCTTTGATCTACTAGGTAAAAATCTGATATAAAATTTCTGCCAAATACAGATTTAAAGTAACAACACCCCACCCTAAAGGATTCCATGATGTCACACCCCTTAGCTACCAGCCCCGGCTAATTACTAACATCCCTCTATAGTCTAGGACAAACGCGTCCTGGACCCCGTTTCATAAAACTTGTTATCAATAACAACGGCCACATTTCTATGACAAATTTGCTCATAGCCAATCAAATGCAACAATTTCAGTAGCTTATAGCAATTATCGTAATTTGCTTTCAGTAACAAGCTTCATGCAACAGGGCCCTGGACTACTATCCCATAGGCAACCACAAAGTGATTACCCTTTGTAATGCCAAAAGAAAGTAGGGGGGGGTTAAAACATCCCCTCGGGATTGTTGTTCAGATGGGGAGGTGAATATCCCAATGCTAGATGTTCTAGGGGAGGGCGTTAGATTCCTGCCGGTGCAATTTCTTCTGTAGGGTAATCATGGTAATTGTCTTAGAAGCCACTTCTCCAGCTCCATGTTATCATCCTTTGGCAATTGCTAAATCCAAACTCGACAGTTTGGAATACTTTTCTTAAATTTTGGCAAATATTCCCTGAGAACTGGACATGTTCTTCAGATGGAGACGAATCGAATGGCAAGTTAACTCACTTTGTGGTGGTGACGTCGGGCTGGACAGTGGACTGAAGGCTCGGACAGGTTCTTTGGGGCTTGGTTGGAGGACATCCATACCCATCGATGTGAAGTACATGTCACACTGAGAAAGATATAATACAACGCCATGATTATATATATGATGAGGATACAAGTGTTGATGGTGACGACGATGCTGATGAGGATGATGATGATGATGATGATGATGGTATGGATGGTTACGGTGTCGATGATGATGATTATGAAGATAATGATATTGTTGATGATGATGATGATGATGATGACGATGATGGTGATGATGATGAAGATGGCATGGATGGTTACGGTGTCGATGATGATGATTTGAAGATAATGATATTGTTGATGATGATGATGATGTTGGAGGTGATTGTGGTGATGATGTTGATGGTGTTGGTGTTAATGATGATGATAATGAAAATGATGATGATGATATTGACGTAATGATTATGATAATGATTATAATAATGATGATGATAATGGTGATGGTGTTGGTGAAGATGTTGATGGTTGCGATGATGGTACTGGTGATGGTGTTGGTGATGATGACGATGATGATGATATTGGTGGTTATGATGACGATGATGACGATGACTGTGATGATGACGATGATGATGATGGTGATGAAGATGGTGAACGTGGTAGCGGTGATGGTGGTGGTGGTGATCAAAATTAGTTCAAATGGTCCAGAAAATTAAATCTTCACCAAGTTAACATTACCACCCCAAGAGCACTTTACCAAGGAAGCAATAGATGTCAGGAAAAGAAATATTTACCTTTGATGTGATGAGATTAATTCTAGGCATGGTCATCGTGTGGACGAGGTTGCCATTGACAACAAGACGAATCTCAACAGAGTCTGGAGTGAAGGCTAGGATGTACGGGAATGCGCATACTGCAAAATGAAAGAAGAGTAAAATAAGAAATAGCTATAATATTTGCATTATCAACGAAACTATAACAAAAACGATACGATAGCACCTGTACTTAAAGGGAGTCACCGCTCGATATCCATGTACATTCAATTTCATCCGCTTGCCCCTATTGCAAGGCCGTGCATAACAACAATCTTGGAGCAGCGAACAAAATTGCAGTCGAGGGTGCACGTAGTTTGTCAGTTGGGTTGTTCAGTTTGTCTTTCTTCGGTCGAATGCGTATCACTGCAATTGCGTGCTCGTTTACCGAAGATGTACGGAGATTCCTGAATATACCCGAGCAGGGCCAAGCTCCAAAACACCACGATTTGCGACTTTTCGGTCCCTTTAATGTCTACAACGGACCGGCAACCTGCGTTATTGCCATCCAAGTGGCTTTTGTGTTTAGATTGCATGCATTTTATAAGTTGAAACTATAGAAACAGACTTTCCCTTTTATATTTCTGCCCAAATACTTTGAGCAAAGTATGGAGGACATTTTCTTCTACAGCATATTGTACAATAAAATCACACCGGGGATGCAGCGGGTTAATAGCATTTTACCTTCTATTCAGTTATGTATTCAATTATGTACTAAATTATGAATTCAATGATGTATTCAATGATGTACTCAATTATGTATTCAATTATGCATTCAACAAATATAATTATGTACTATGTATGAGATCTGTACCATGCCTGAAAAACGTATGTTAAAAAAATATGCAAAAACCAATAAATCAAAATCAAATCAAATCAAATCAAACCTATTGCCCTTGGAGCGGAGTTCCAATGCATGTCGAAGTCTGAAGAAGCCTCTCCATTCAGCCGTCGAAATTGTGATATATCTGTGTGCAAAAGGAAAGTTCGAGGGATCGTTCAGGTTATGAGAACAAGAAAAATTGCAGGAAGTGATATATTGGCTTATACCTTTGTAAATGGTTTTCTCGTATGTGTGGGAACAATACCATTTTTTTTTTATTTGACTTGGTATTCAACTACTAGAATGAAGGAGGAGACTAGAATGAAGGAGGAGGTCCATGAAAGGCGATGAAAAGTAGCTCAAAAATAGTCATTATAAAGCTGTTTTTGAAAGACTGCATTCAGGAAAAAAGTTGAGCAAAACGTCCCATTTCAGAAGATCATGAAAGCAATGGATCACTTCACAGATGATTACCGATTACATAGTAGTTACATATCAGTCACTACTGACGACATTTCAACTGATATTGTAATATCAAAAATATGAATTCTTCCTGATCAACGTCCTGACCTGATGTACAGTGATTCATTATAGAAGGGTGTTGAAAGCCTTAAATTTTGAGGAAAAAAGGTCTGACCGGCTCTGACTTGTAGTTAACTAAAACCAGTCACACGAATGTCACCGACTGGTGGCCGATTTTAGCTTTGGCACGGACTGGAAGGATTAAAATGCCATGAAATATAAAATTGATTCCAATATGACAATTCGGCATCGAAAGGAATACGATTCACATTCATGAAATTCCATCTAATCTTGTCGAAAATTCAGACAGGTTTTAAGATTTGCAGTGGCCACTGCGCTCGATAAGAAATGGACTATAATAATTATGTTATGATAATAACTCCCACGACTTCATCTAAGGTAGATGTGAACTTACGGTTGTACGAGAGAAGCACTTCCGGTTCGTCATCTTCGTAGATGTCAACAGCTGACACTAGATTAACCTGTATAGATGAAATGGTATAAGTGACATTTTAGAAGTTATGAATTCCAGAAACAGCTTTGCGAAGGACATTTTGCAAAAAAATCCAAATATTTAGTTAACATCTGATTCAGTGATTAGCAAATTCTAAAGCCAAATACCTTTGTAACAACAACTTGAAGAGATTGTAAAGTTGAAATAAGCCTTTCTTTTATAACCCCTCTCATATCTTTGCATAGTATAGAGAGAAAAAAATTGTCTTTCATCCTGTAGATGAATGGGACCACAAAAATGGGTGATTTCAAGTTCGGTGTTGGTGTTGGTGTTGGTGTTGAGAGCGTGAATTGGGCTGCTGATTTTAGCCCAAACACCAAATTTGGGTTTATAAAAATGATACCAATCACATTATTGATAGCTCAACACCTAGTGAAGTCAATCCCAGCACCAGCTTCATTTCAGGTTCGGTGTTGTGGCTGGTGCTAGTTTTGCCCCAACACCAACACCAGCTTTCAACACCGAACTTGAATTCACCCAATGTCTACAACGGGCATTATTCTTCTCACCTTGTTTGCGTCAACGAGATGTAGACGGAAAGTATCTCCATTCTTCTCATTGATGAGGTCATACTGGTGTCGGTAGCCGACCACGATATGGTTGTCGCCATGCCCGCCGTCGATTAGGCACATGAGCGTCGGGACATCGCCAGCAGAGAGCTCCTGTTCAATGACATTAGAACACCAGAGGGAAATTGATATTCTACGGATGTTACCATCAGAAAAATGTTGTCTCTTTGCTCTTCTCCCCCTTTTTTCACTCTGTTTCTTTCAAAAAGTTATAAATTCTATCTCCTTTCCCCCCTATCATTATTTATCTTACCTCCTTTCTCGTTCTTTTCCTTTGTCTATTTGCATAGTTCTATCTGCACAGTATTACGTGTAGTTTATAAATCCGTCAAACCTCTATCTGTCTTTCTATTTCCGTGTAAGTTCTTGTCCTTTAGTATATCCATTCATCTTTATACCCATCTAGGAGATCTATTTGTAAGTGTTAGATTTTAATTTTCTGCCCATCAAAACCATCTATTTCTCATTTAATTTGTCTATCGACATACCTATTTATCTATCTCATGATCTATCTATCAATTTCATCAATGATACATGATATATACTTATATTGAAACAGAAACAAATGAATCAAATTAAATCAAATCACTGATCTATTTACGTGTACAGGTGCATGAATGTATTATATATGTATTTTTAATCCTTTTCTCCCCCTGCTCGCTCTCTGTCTGATGACCTGTACAACTGTCTGTTTAAAACTATCTATCCAACGGTCTCTCTCTCTCTCTCTCTCTCTCTCTCTCTCTCTATCTCTCATTCTCTCTTTCTATATCCCCCTCTTCCCTTTATCTATCCCTAGATTCATAATCATATCTCCTTACCCTTGTGAATTGAAACCCTTCCACGGTGTCTGTATCAGCAGCCTTGCACCATGCAGACCATGCAGCGTTGTGTTTCCACGTCATCAGTATCATCTTCTTCCCCACAGCTATCACCATCCTAAGATGGCTACCACCCGGTCGGCTTACCGAGAACAGGTGGCAGCCTGAAAAGAAAAAAAAAAATCATATCCAGTTACATGGAGGTTTAATATCCTTTACTGTGATCAGGTGGCTTGTTACGAACCAACGTGTGATCATGTTCACTTCACGTCGTCACGTTACACGACCTTTCGTGAATACTAAGCCCTAAATTCACGAAGGGTAGGGTGTAACGTTTGTGAAATACCCCTCTCTTATTGACGAAGTGTGTGGTTCGAGACGCGAGTATTCGTGGATTTGCAATACTTTTTTATAAAGTGTCGGGTAAACTGGACCCGACACTTCGCCAATAAGAGGGGGGTATTTCACAAATGTTACACGTACGTGAGATTACGGCTAGTATTCACAATATGTCGTGTAACGTGACGACTTGACGTGACGTGATCACACGATGGTTCGTAGCAAGCCTGATCAGGTTGATCTTGAGTTCTGTTGATAGCATTGCAGCTGGTATTGGCTAAAAGTAATTCTGAATTATCATTATACAGCAGATAAGAAACTTGCTGAAATTGACATTTAATGAAAATCACAACACAGTATAATGAAACTATGTGCAAATGAACGGAATTACCAATTCGATTTCATTATCTTTCTTTTTTCGTGACTCAGCTATCCTACAATTTTCTACGAAAATCAAATAGCAGATATGATTTATTTTTAATCTAGAACATGGATTCCTAAAATTACCCCAGTAAATTACTTCTGTCGATTAACTTATCTTAACATAAGGTATGGGAATGATACACTGGAAAGCTTGCTGCCATATCACCAGCGTTTTATACTGAATGATATTAATTTTTTTTTTTTTTTTTTTTTTTTGGGGGGGGATGTTTGTTTGAATTCTTTACCTTTTGATCGCTCGATTTTGTGATTCCTGCAGTCATTCTTTGTTCTGATCAAACTCTCATTCTCCTGGCCCTCAAAGTCCGACAGTCTGAAGACATAGATCCGACCATCTTTACCTAGAGGGGAAAATTAATATCACGATATCAACGACAAGCGTTTGAAGCAATTCCGGTATTAAATTTAATCGCGCCAAATATGCGCAACTTGTTTTTATGACATAATCTCACAAAATAACGCTGAGACAAAGAACAAAAAAAAAATCAATATTACTATTCTTTTATCTGAAAAAGAAGAGGACAAAAGTACTACACTACTGGCATGAAAATTAGTCTGGTGTTATCACTTACATATTATTGTACTTGAGGGGGGGGGGAGGAATGAAAAGGGAAACGGAAGACCCAGATACACAGATACAAGTGTAATAAGGCGCAAAATAGTTTATATTTAGCCATAAAGTTTTTTATCTTTCAATTTCACTGTCTTGTAATATTCAATATCAAACAATTGTACTGTTGGAGAAAACGAGATATTTTAATCAAATGAAATACGATATGGGTGCTAATATTTCACTTATACGTGTATAGATGTTGTAATTTTCTAATTATAGGACAACTCACAGTATTATTGAATACAGAGACAACTGGGCAAATGAAATAAGATATGGATGTTTTTCGTAATTTAACAATACACTTCATTTAGGACTCGGGCAATAATTTTTGTAAGAATACGTGAGAGAACATGGTTGTCATGGTTACCTTTGTCTGCTCTTGCTAATAGTAGTCCATGAGCTTCCACCACGCTGAGTTGTTTGAAGGAGACCGTCTTGTCGAAGATCATGCGAGGACTTAACCCCTCTGAAAAAAAAAGGATGAAGGATAAAAATAAACTGTTCAACAGAAAAAACAACTATTTATTTTCTGATATCATTGCAGATAAAATCAAGTTAGCTGAAAGTTATGAAGATTGATAAAAAAAAGCTTCCCTTCAAATCATATCAATTTAGAGAATCTGCCATTACATGTCTTGGTATTCAATGGCTTAGCGTTGGTCCAGTCACTGATGGGGAACCAGTGCTGATGAGGAGGGGGGGGGGGGGGTGTTCACCGATAAGGTAAGTTAAGGATATAAGAGAACAAGGCCACCGGATGAGAAGAGTAAATTCTTATCATGATCCTTTTCTCCTCTTCCTTCCTTTTTCTCCCTCTTCTTCTCTTTTATCCCTAGCCTATAAAGTCATCATTCCATTACGGGACACATACCCCTATTGCTGTTAGAATTTTAACGAAAATATGCAATAAATCAGGGCCGGATCCAGGATTTTGTATAAAAAAAAGGGGGGGGGGCACACAAATGTCCGAAAATTTTCTGACAAGCAAAACAAAACAAAAACAATGGTCCTCAGATTTTTGGGCCCCACTTTTCCTACAGAAGCCAAACAAAAAAAAAAAAAAAAAGTTTTCAGTTCTAAAAAGGAGGGGGGGGGGGGCACAATCCCCAAAAGGGGGAGCACAATGGATACTTTTCTTTCAAAGGGGGGGGGGGGGGCATGGGCCGGAATTCCCCATCCTAAATCCGCCACTGAAATAAATTATTGAATTGAATTGAATTGACATGGTTTATTGAATGTAAAAAAAAATCATTGCAGCTAAAAGCTGAATTGAGATTATTTACATTAAAAATAAAAACATAGTAAATTTGGATATACAATAATAATAATCAGAATGAGTAAGTATCAATATAAACTACAGAAGTGACATAGTAGGTTTAAACCGAAATGAGTTTTTCGTTTAACTATAATTTTGGATAGTAAGTAATTATTAAGAATGTTTAACAAAACTGTGAACTGTAAAAACGGCTAAATATTATTGAATTTACTAGTATTTAAAAAAAAAAATATTTTCTTGAGAACTTCAGCAAAAATACTTCCTTAAGATATCTTTTCCATTAAGATAACTGACATTTATAGGTAATATTCTATTTTAGAAATAAATAAACATCACTTTGTTTTTCTTACCCTCGATTATGAAGACCCCTGATTCGGTTCCAACAATCAGCTTGTCACCTGAAGGACAACACAGGACAAAATTGAGGGATGTAATTTCCTTCAGAATGTCAAAAATCCATTAAGATCAATTCTTTTATCTCTCACAGTGACACAAAGTTTCGAGACTAGAAAACGAGTCAAGAGGCATCAGTAATGAAATTTAAAAAAATTATGAAACATGACTAAAAAACCCCCCAAAAAACAACCCCGAAACCAAAGAGTTTGTTTTCAGTCTGTGGTATTCAACAAATAGTATCTCAGTATGACATTATGACAGTCTAAAAAAAACACAAACTAAGTGCAATCTCGATATCGTCCGGTGGATATTTTTTGGTTGGTTTTTTTCACAGATAAAAAGCACATTCTATTGGTTGAGAGATTGAAAAATTGACTGAAAATCGTAAACACACATTTGAAAAAACATCGAATTGAAAACTTTGTATAGTAGTCAATTTTAACATGTTAAGTGCACAGAATTCACCAAAGATATTATTACTAATAAAGTTGCAACAACTTGCTTACATGAAATATTTTTCTCGCATCTATAATTACGTATTCCACGCTTAACACACGATGGGCCGATTATTATACATGCATAATGTACTATGGACACACAGGAAGGGAACATATACATACCCCAAGAATCTCCGCAAACGATCTCGAATAGAAAGTCACTCTGTATGCATTGCGGTTCCCAAGGCTGAAGTGAAAAGAAAAACAAAATGGAATTTATCAAGTTTCATTGTTCTTAACTTCAAATACGATGAGTGAAATTTGTGTTACAGGCATACAAATGAGCAGATATGAAAGACTTATTACTGGAAGGAAACAGAAAATATACAAGTATTACTTTAAAAGAGAGAAAACCAATAAAGAGACAAAGAGAAAACATAAACTAACAGGGTAGAAAAACAAAATTAGGTGTAAGAGTCAAATAAGAGAAAAATTGAAAATTAAAAAAATGGATGGCTTAGCATTCAGATGACAGACAAAAACGGGAGGAAGCGAAAAGGAGTTGGTAAATGAAAACAAGAGAGTTAAAGCTCATAGATAGTCTCGGTGGCAAAATTCATACTGGCAAGAAACTTATTTAACATAGTCACATACTATTCTCCTTTTATCATAAGACACATGTATTATTTAACATTCCATTCACGATTTCGAACAAATTTTAGTGTAAATATCTGTAAGAAACGCTTGGTATAAACGGCTTTTCACTGCCTCACGCTAAGACCATATCCACCCGAAGGTTCCCCGCACAATGAACCCAGCGTTTCGCACTATGTGTAGCGATTCTATACACACAGCAATCCTCGTGTGAGTAGTGTGTGTGGCCGATGTTTTAATTTACATCCCCTCTTTTTTGGCCAGGGATTTTTATTACTTTTCACCTCTCATTCAATAAATATTTCACTTGAGGAGGAAAAAACTTCACAGCATCTTAGTTATGTTAGTACCCTGCTATTTATTAAGTAAAATCAAAGAAATCTCACGAAAAGTTTTTGAGGGCTTCCCAAAACTATCTGTTACCTTTAAAGGGAAAAAAATTAGAGATATTGAATATATTTTACCTTGTACTTAATTGTCTTACCTCTCTCTTAAGCAAACTCGTGGTGGCAAGGCTCGTGGGGGCATCCCCCTTCACGATGGTTTTGAGTTTAAGAACCTAGTAGAAAACGGAAACAAAAACTACGGTTAAAGAAATATTATGATAAGATTGACAATTATTGACAATGATTAGCTTCAAAATTACCACCTATACGCGCTTAGGAATTTAGGCTATCTTCCTTATTCTTTTTCCCTTCCGAATAATGATTTTGCACTATTGCGTTAACATGTTTCATAGAATATATGTTCATGATGTTGGTTTCCTCTCTCTCTCTCTCTCTCTCTTTTTTTCTCTTCTCCATCTTTCTCT
The DNA here is from genome assembly GCA_025618425.1 of Heliocidaris tuberculata. Lineage (NCBI taxonomy): Eukaryota > Metazoa > Echinodermata > Echinoidea > Camarodonta > Echinometridae > Heliocidaris > Heliocidaris tuberculata. Next base: position 2,854,421 of record CM046848.1, read on the forward strand.
CTCTTACTCTCGCTTTCTTCTGCTCTCCCTTTCTGTCTCTATCTTAATCCATCGACCCTTCTTCATCTCGTGTTTCCTTCTCTCTCTCTCTCTCTCTCTCTCTCACACACACACACACACACACACTCTCTCTCTCTCTCTCTCTATATATATATATATATCTCTCTCTCTCTCCCTCTCTCACTCTTTCCCTCCCTCTCTCACTATATGTCACTGACCTGACCGATCTTGACGAACTCGGCTTGTCTGGCTTCCTCCTTCTTACTCCTCCAGCCCCAGACGGGGTCAGGGATGACGTCACTGAATGACCTCTTGTTTAGCATGTTTTGCTGATGGACATTACAGGCAGAAAAAAGAACAAATGCAAATCACATTTTGATCATTCGGACAGAAATGGACATCCAAGGGACGATTTACTTACTCTTATTCATGTTCAGCATGTTTTGCTGATGATGGACATTACAGACAGAGAAAGAAAAAAGTGAAATAAAAAAGTTCATCACATTATAATCGGACTGAAAGAGACATCAAAGACACGGTCGCCGAAAAACCTCTTGTCTAGCATGTTTTGCTGATGGGCATTACAGGCAGAAGAAGAGCAAAATGAAATAAGAAGTCCATCACATCTTAATTATCAATCTGACTGATATGGACATGCAAGGTACTATTTGCTTGTAATCAGATCACCACATCTTTTATCAGATGGAGATCAGGAATATATAAAATGTGACCAGGGAATGACCTATGTAGCTCGAGCATACCCCAAAATGAAACATGCATTTACAACCGTCCTAAACCTTTGAAATAAGAACGGAAAAATAAACTAGGGAGGTAAACTTGAGAGAAATTTTTATCATCCTCTAACCATAGTATATAAATGATTATATTTTACAACAAACTATAATAATTCAGCAACCTTAAACTAGCACTAAATTGCCAAAATGGGGAATGAAAAAGAACAAAAATTGATGGTTATAAGTCGTGAATAAAGTACGCGACAAATAATCGACAAAAATTAATGAACAATCGTTCTCGTTTAGGATTTTAACCTTTAGGATGGCGTTCTTGGAGCAAAAATTTTTACCTTCCGTTCTACCAGGGGTTGAAATATTTTTGTCTTGGTTGTGAGGGACAGAGAGGGATAATAATTACCGCTATGCGTACCACTATAAATAATAATATAATAATGTAACACAAAAATATGGTCTTATACCCAGGTTATCTCTATGAGTATTAATACAGCTCATCCTGAGGGCCCTGTTATTATTATTACCCAAGCGATGTCAGGTACCCAGTTTGATAGACCTGGGTCAAGAGAGACAAATGTGGGTAAAACAACTTGTCCGAGGATGTAAACACAGAGCGAGGACTGGACCCGGGACCTCTCGTATGAGAGTCAAGATACCAACATACCACGGTGTTCTCACTCCCTATATCTAACCAAATATAACTCTGCATACCTTATTCGTTTCTTGCATCATGTCTTGTTGCAGGTTTTTGATGAGCATTTCCAGTGTTCGTTGGCGCTTGTTGGCAAAGATAGGCGTGTTGAAGGCAGCTTTTTCTCCGTTGATGACTGAAGGCAAAATAGGATTAAAGACTGGTGTTTAATAGCGGAATGTCAAACGGAGAAGGAGGAGAAGAAGAAGAAGGAGATGAAGTTGATGAAGAAGAAGAACGAGGAGAAGAAGAATTAGTAGTAGTGAAAGTAGTAGCAGTGGTAGAACTACTAATACTATTCCCGTCGGCCTAGTAGAAGTAGGAGTGATAGTTAGCAGTTGTTGCTTAAGTATAAAGACAGAACAAGTGTAGTAGCAGCACCAGCATAGCGGGTGTAGAAGTACACTGCAAAAACCAGGGTGTTAATTCAACACCATCTCGGTATCAATATTGGGCTACACCAGATAAGTGTTAAAACAACACTAGTTTGATTCGAAACTGGTGTAGCCCAATACTGATACCGAGATGGTGTTGAATTAACACCCTGGTTTTTGGTTTTTGCAGTGCAGTAGAGGCTGAGTAACAGCAGTAGGAATAAAGACCTGTAATAATATTGACTAAGAGATATAACAACAGCTGGGGAAGGATAAAACGATTATGATCACGATATACTTTTTTGACAAGGACTAAGCTTCTGAGAACACAAGCTTACGTTTGACGAGCAGAAAATCTCGGAATGCTTGGTGATCGTCGAACACAGCGGGAGCAGGCAGCGGTGGACCAAATAAAGGCACTGACTCTTCAGAGTACACTCGTAACCTATATGAACATAACAGATTTACAAAGATATGGCGTAACAAGAAAAGCTACACGAGGCACTATCACTACCGTCGATTTCGCCAACTATTGTTCAATTCAATAGAATACATGCCACAGTAAGCAGTGCACAATAGGCCCATGAAGATAAAGACGGATGCGCTTGAAGTTGAGTCGCAGATGTATGCACTCATATACACTCATTTTGTAGATTGTTGCACCGGTGTTCCGCCGAAACTCGATTGTGTGAATTTGTTCCAAAATGAACTTTCGACGAAGGACTGACGTGGCAATCTACACAAACTAATGAGTGAATACAAATCATTTGTCTTCTGTATGCGTTTGCAGCCAAGCGCAGCCGTCAACTTCTCTAGGAGCCTATTGTTCACAGCTTCCTTTGGCATGAATTCTATTGATCTGAACAATAGTTGGCGCAATGGACGGTAGTGATAATAGCGCCTCGTGTGAGCCATGCCTTAGAGAGCACTCGTAATCTAAAATCAACAAAACAAGGAAAGTATGACATAATTCTTCAAAATAACATTGACGAATTCTTTAGAGTACAATCGTACCTTAAAAACAAGATAATCACAGAATATGACAATATAATTGAAACTTTAATTATTTTTTGCTAATTATAGATTTTTTGATTCCTGTTCAATTGGAGAGATTCATCTTTTTAATATTTTGAACGGAAACAAGAAAACATGGATATTTCTCTTATGAATGGTATTGCAGGGGATTTTGGCAATTTCTCCAGAACTCCGTTTACAAAATGCACTCGGATGACAAGTAAGTGCAAAACGATGCCGGTGCAAAACGATGCCATTTTGTAATCTTTCAACACAAGGTTAAAGGTCTACCTTAAAATAGATTCAAGCACAATTTTGCTACGCTCATGATTTTACTAAAATTAAAAAAAAGGTAAATAGTACCATTAAACTATACTGAAGCTTTTCGTCTTGCACTCATCAGAGTATACTGTAAGAATGAACAGAAAGCCGAAATCGAACAATATAACCGGAAACTATATAAAGGAACAAAGCGAGCGAAATATTAAACGGTTTTTGATTTCCCGTTATTTTCAGGCAGCCAATCAAAATCCGTTTAATTATTTTGTTCCTTTAGTTTCCGCTTATATTGTTCGATTTCAGCTTTCTGTTCATTCTTGAGGTATACTCTGATGAGTGCAAGACGAAAAGCTTCAGTATGTCTCTCTTCAACGCTGTTTTTCGATTCTGTAGTACCAAACATCTTTTCATTAAACTATACTACAAAAAATGTTAGATATTTTCATACAATAAACTTACCTATATGTATCTTCGTTCTTGTTGTATGTTACCAAAGCGAATATGTCTGGTTGTTGAAGGAATTTGGTTAAGAAAAAAATTATGCAAAAGAAATGATCTTTTCCTACCAAAAAAAAAGTCTATCCGTTTAAAAAAGGTTAAAGAGACAAAATTAATATCTATAGGAAAAGACCCATTCTTTGTTTTCATTTGTCTGAAAAGAGAATTATCTGGATTTTAGTGATAATAAACAGCTTTAAATATAATCAAGTATAGAATAAATTTGAATAATGACCTGAATATATTTATTAAAAGAGCTTAATAGATAAGTGAACACTATATCTCTTGTAAATCCGAGAATATTTGAAAATTTGTTATCAACATTTGAAAGAAATAGGTTTCTTTATCATAATCTTTCAAAGAAATAGTTTAACACTACATTAAATGCCATCTGTTCCTTCCTAAATTTCGCATCTAATCCGAAGCCTCATTCTCTAAGTGAAAACATATTAAATTTTCGCTCTTTACAAGAATAATTGCCAGATTATTTGCAGGAAATTGAACGATAGCGGCATTTTTGTAAACAACAAATACTTCATTTTTCTCCGAGGTACAGCTTCAAAGGATTAATACTAACCAGATTGCTATCATCAAACATGATATTGAAAAGAGGACCCTTTGAAAATGGGGACATAAAAGAAAGGTATAATAAACAATATCGAAAGGCGGATTTTTTTTTTAAAGGAGCTATCCTATCCTAAACAGAATGCAGAGTTTAATAGGGAAGGTGAATATTATTTTTGGAAAAACACATATTACACTTCCAAAAAAAAATGATGCGAACACTTTTTCATTGCTTGTCAGAGATTTTTTTTTAGACCTGTACCCCCCCCCCCCCCCCCTGCTTAAAAACAATCTGGTCGGTCCTCGACTATAAATGACCAACAAAATACCCTAATATGTGTTTACACATAGAAACATAACTTAAATATGCAAAATACAGTACCCCTGCATTAAGAAAATAAAACGAATGAAAAAGACCTATGAGGTCAAAGGTTAATGTCAAAGGATACGTGTGAAGTGTGACCTGATCATCGAAGGCTTGAAGAAGACTTCCTCTTCCGGGTTTTCGGTTTCCATGAAGACAATAGTTACGATGTCATTACCAACATGTCGTTTTCTCTCGACCTGCATACACCAGCGAGAAATTTAAAAAAAAAAACCCAAAAGGAAAGTTCTTTTACACATAAATATTGGTAATGGTCATATGATTGCATAGTGAAAGAGACGGCCGAAAAAAAAAACACAATGGGAAAGATTGAAAATTAATGCTTCCTCGAGAAAAGTTGATTCGTTAGACACTCGTGTTTAAAGGCCAAGTCCACACTAATATCAAGTTGATTTGAATAAATACAGTAAAATTAAACAAGTATAACAGTGAAAATTTTATTGAAATGGGATGTAAAATAAGAAATTAACGGCATTCTGAAGTTTTGCATTATTTCTTGAAACAGTGATATGCATAACCTGGGCGGTATGCGAATGAGTGAACCGATGATGTCACACACTCACTTTTCCTTATGTATTTTATTATTATGAAATATCACATATTTCAAGTTTTTGCTTCAATAATGTAAAACATGGTTTGACTCCTTATGGAACATGTAAAATCATTATTGTAACTTATTTTTATACAAAGGAGAGATTCTTTACTATCATATCCATAAAAATTGAAATATTTGAAATTTCATATAATAAAATACATAAGAAAAAGTGAGTGTGTGACATCATCGCTTCACTCATTTGCATACCGCCCATGTCATGCATATCACTGTTTCATGAAATAATGCAAAACTAAAAAATGCCGTAACTTTCTTATTTTACATCCGATTTCAGTGAAATTTTCACTGTTATGCTTGTTTAATTTTTCTCTATTTTTTTCAAATCAACTTGATGTTAGTGTGGACTTGGCCTTTAAGCTGAAATCACTATCAAGCCTTTCGGCTGTGTAATTTCTCATGCTTAGTAAAAAACAAAAACAAAAAAATTCAAACAAACAACAACAATTACGTCATATAATATTTGCTTATGACAATAAACATGAATTTTCAGAAAGATGCTTTATACATCAGTGAAAAAAAAATCGAAATCAAACAAATCTAGGCTTGGAAATAACAAAAATTACCTGTTGTCGGTTATCTTTGGAATAAGGCAGCGAGGTAGATACGTGAAACATAATCTCATGCCCCTCGTACATGGTGTAGATTGATTCTGTACCCGTGGTGTTGTCTGGGAGAAACAAATAAAACAAGACCAAACATTAAAAAAAAAAAAAAAAAAAAAACAGCCACGAACAAATTTCATGTCGTTTTCATGCTTAAGATTATTATTTTTCATATGATTTATAATGAATCCTTACAAACAAACAAACAAAAATACATGTAAATTTCAGGTTTTGTTTTATCGTTACAGGCTTTGGTGACATCTGGCACGCAGATCAAATGGTGAAATCGTTATTACCTCTCCATGAGAAGGATATACATGTATTCTCTGATATACTCTGTATACTTCGACATACCATGCTTTAGTAGATATATTCTTTCATCTACCCGCAAGGACCTTATAGGATTACCGAGGTCTCACACATGCAGGCTACCATCTGGGATCGGGTGTAGACACTCGTAGAACCCGATGGCGAACTGGCCATTAATGTAATTTTTCATGGGATCAAATTCATTCTACACACGCACATTGAACGTGTGTACGGCGCAGCAATATTATTTGCCCTGATTGATGACCACATCGGTTTTTAAAATTTCATCGATTTTAGTATAATTTTCTCCTTTCTTCTCTCATCTATTCTAAGGGACTGCATGTATTCTACATTTTTTATGAATTGCAGTTACTTTTGTCGTTCAGTTACCATTATGTTTTGTAGCTTAAGACAATTATGTATAATTTATCCCTGCACCTAAAGCATGTTGTATGCAAAGCACTCTCCAAACCCAGGTTTATTGTGTTGGTTTATGACAGGAAAAAATAACTTTCAACTATGCAAGCTTTTAAGAGCCGTAATTGGTATAGGCGGGGGTATAAACCAATCATGGTGACAATGAAGGGCAGGCGGCGTTATATACGGACATGGTTTTACAAGAAAATTGGTATTCACAATAAATAGTATTCTCTTTTATCTCCAATAAAAACAATTTGTCAAACTTTTTGACCCTCATAAGGAGAAATACATTAATCAAATACCCAAACTATAGTATCATCACAAGTATAAAATGAATTAAGTATCCTCAGGATAAAACGAAGCATAGCAATGACTACAACATAATCGTAATTCTAAGCTGCTCTAAAGATTCACTCTTCTCAGTAAGGTGGATGGCTGGGTAACAATTCAAAAAAGAGATCAAATAAATTAATAAACAGGTTTGTTTTGAGTAATTTCCGAATTACTGATGAAAGCGATTCGATGTCTAAGCTTGCGTGCATCATAGCCACATATGAAATTAAAATTATAGTGAAGCCTTCTTTTCTGATATTTACCATGTTGAAATTATCTGAGATTGTAACGTCATTACTGGTGCAAATGATATGGACTTGGTATTTACATTAAACAGCTGTGCATGATATTTTAATCATTCGTTTGTAATTAAACTCATGAAAATAAATTTGAATTCTAACGTCCTTCCCCTCTGGGATGCATCAAACGTGGGAGCGTAAGATCAAGGGCAAATATGTGTTTTGAAATCAACATGACTCATTTTCGACAGATGTTTTGGAAGAAGATATAAGAGGGTTTTACCTTTGAGGAGAGGGGCGGGAAGGAGAGCCTGATGTTTTATATTTTGGCCTTGAAACCCTTCATGACGATTAAGGTAAAACATAATCATTTGGCAAAATGTTAAATTGAATTTAGAGAAACTCTAAAAGAGAAGTTTTTGGAAGCTGACACTTCTATTCCGTTTCGCTTTTTATTGTATTTTAAGCAGAATTACTTATAGTGTTACTCTAAACGGGAGCCTAATCATTTATAAGCTTTGCTTTTTATTTAGGCTCCCTACATTTTATACTTTCTTCTTTTTTTTCAGTCGTTCCTATAATAATCTCTCAAAACTTTCTACCTATATTTACATTGTACTTGATTTGAGTTTTTTATATTTTAGAAATTGACACTTATGCTTGTAAAATCTGATTTTTTTTAATGTAAAAGTTGAACAAATAATATTCAAACTTTAAGAGGCACATTCTGAAGAAAAATGGCAGATTTCTAAGTGAATGTTAGAGAAAATCTGTATAAAGAGAAAGGGCTAATAATATCATTATATTATACCGAGTTCTTTTACTGACGAAAATGTCAATTTTACCTATTTCAACGAAACTGATACTGGTTGTTTAAAATCAGGGGCGTCGATCCGTGTTCATGATTGGGGGGGGGGGGGGATGACCGGCAAGGGAGCGAAGCGACCGAGCGGGGGAGGGTGTGGGAGGGGGTATCCCCCTCCCACACCAGGGACTTTTTCAAAAATCTGTCTATAAAACTTACATTTTTGAGCATCCCAAAATGGTTTTTAATAAAAAGAAGTAATGCACTGATCTATGCCAATGGACGGAACCCCTTGATTGAGAATAACAATGCGAGCCAACAAATTTTCTTCGACATTTTCGCTTTGAAATTATGGCATTTCTTATTTCCTTACTTCTAATCATTAAAAAATGTGATGGTATTTCAAGATCAAACATACTGAGTTTGGATAATTATTAGTTTTAAAGTTAATATCATAATTCTTATTTATTTTAACCAAAATTATTGGGGGGGGGGGGGGGAGGAGGGATGATAATACAGGCCATCCCCCACCTCAAATTTGGGGGGGGGGGGATATATACCCCCATCCCCCGGATCGACACCCATGTTTAAAATACAAATAAAAGATAAATTCCAAAAGTTTTTTTGTCGAAAATTCAAAATAGCGATGAGTAATGAGCAAACTCCATAAAAATAAGAAAAATCGAGTCTCGTTGAATCGACCACGTGTTGAGCAAATAACCCTTGGTTTTGGGTAAGTGTGATTTACAAGTTGTTTTCCTTCTTTCTCGTCCAAACAAACCCATTGGCTGCATGGTAAACACTTCAGAATTACATGAAGCCATGTTCTATCGAAAAGCACTTTACCAGAACCCAATATAACTTACAAGCGTCTGATTCTAATCATTATATATAAACAATGCAGAAATAAATCGCCGACATGAAAGACCAAGCACTGAGCAGAAGATATCGATTTTTAACCCGTAAAATGGCCTTCGCCCCCTGTATTTCATGAGTTTCCGCCATTGAAAATGGACTTCCAAAGTGAATATTTACATTTCAAAGACTGAATAACAACCTCTTCTATTTCGCTGCTCCAAGTGCGTGGGGTGGACGCCGAGAGAGTGGAATACAATCGTTGAACACCGAGGGGGCAGCGATCCGACACTGCTCTTTCACGCATAATGTCACAGAGTAAGATTGATCGGGAGTATCCGGTCATGACCGATGTTAGAAAACACGCAATCCGATGGACCTGAATTCCAGTCGATTGGGGCTTCCGGCAACGTATCGAGCGATTTATGAACGAAACCAGGGAGGGAGAAAATGACTTTGAATAAACAAGAGAGACTAAGGTATATATAAAGACAGAGAGGAAGAGAGGAAGAGAGAGAGAGAGAGAGAGAGAGAGAGAGATAGAAGAAAGAGAGATAGATAAAGATATATGGGGGGGGGGGCACAGAGATATCGGGTCTTTAGGCGAAGTATCAAGCAACTTATGAACAAAACCAAGATGGGCGGGTAACGTAAATGAAAAAGGAAAGAGAGAAAGGTATAGATATTGATAGTAGAGAGGGAAAGGTAGAGCGAGAGGAGAGAGATAGAGAGAGAGAGAGAGAGAGAGAGGGAGAGAGAGAGGGGGGGGGGGGGGGGAGACACACCGAGATAGATTGGATCTTCCGGCCCTACGCATCGAACAATTCATAAAAGAAAGCGAGGAGGTCGGGAGGGAAAGAAATTAGAATGGACAAGAGAAAAAAATGCATAGATGGAGATAGAGAGGGAGAAAGGGGAAGAGAAAAAAAATAGGTAGGTGAAAGAACAGAGAAAAAGAGAGAAGGAGAGAGAGGGGGGGGGGGGGTTGGGGAGCTGGATAGGGAGAGAAGACAATCTTGAAGAAAAGATGGTGATCGATGAAAGATTGATTTGGTTTGAGGGAGGTATAAGACGGTGATAAACGGGAGTGAACGGCAGTCAGACAAAACTCCCGAAAACCGAGCACAGATATATACTCCGAAAACGGCGTACACGGCAAGATGAATATAGAGCCCTCATCGTTCATTGCGAGACAGTGTGTACAAAGGCAAGGGGTGATCGTGCAATGTCGACCTGCTGTTGATGATATATTTTTCAAAAATAATGCAGCGGATATCTATTTCAAATGCTTGTCATTTGAAAGTCATTTCATATGACGAATCATTCAAGGATTTCGAAGCTAATTGACACGCAGCATTATTTTTTAAAATATACGTTGGCAGGTTGACTTTGCAAGATTTTCCTCATGCCTTTTGTACACACTGCCTCGCACTGATTGACGAGGGCTCTATATTCATACGCCGTTTTCGGAGTATATACCGGTGCTCGGTTTTCCGAAGTTGGGTCTGACTGAACGGTGAGTGAACAGCGGGGTGAGGAGGGAAAATATTGGGATTTAACGCAAATTTGGGAAGATGGAGGATTTTTCAAGAAGAGAGAATATACTATTGCAAAAAATTAAAGGGTGTACAACGAGGGAAAGTATCGGGTCAGGGATTAAAAACTAACTAGGAAGGTTGGAAAGAGAGAGAGAGAGAGAGAGAGAGAGAGAGAGAGAGCAGAAAGACGAGAAAATACAGCGCGTGTATGTGTGCGTGTGTGTGTGTGTGTGTGGGGGGGGGGGGGCAATAGAAGATGATGTATATCTTACTACAACCATGACAACACAACGCCTTGAAACCTGGAAATCCTTTAAGGCCCAACAATGATTTTTTTTTTTCTTCTGAATTCCCATTACTAAGGGGGGGGGGGGGGCGGGATTTGGATCAATTTCGATGATCTATACATCAGTAACATCAAGTCCATAGCCGAAAATGGGAGAGACAATGAGATGTACCTCCCGCCCCACTCCCGTAACACACACACACACAGAATAAATTAGCATTTGATTGCTATTTTGCGATCGGCAGCTTTGTAATGGTTTATGCAATTGATCGCAAGAAATTAATCTTACGATGATTGATTGATAGATAGATTGATTGATTGATTGATTGATCGTACAATCAATTGCTAAGCTTTGTGTAATGGGATCCGGGTCGTCTT